>CM038222.1:57882265-58482265 GCA_021442155.1 Cymbidium sinense
GAAAATTCTTGTTTGATAGATTTTTACATTTTGAATTTTTCTAAGTGATTTTTTTATAAACGAGTACTATACGGGTTGTTTCGACAATTATTCAAATCTAATTTATGCATATCCCTTTCATCAATTATCGATTCTATTGCATTTGATTTGATTCGAACAATAGAACAGATATGTATGTCAACATCCATTATTATCATTTATGTCCCAAACATTTTTTTGGTGTATCTTAAAATAAGAAAACATCAAATATATTTTTATTTATTTTTTTAAATTTAAAAAATAAAAATACAAAGTGGCCCAAAGCTACTCCTAAAGTAATGATTAATTTCATTATTTTATTTTTTCATTAAAAATTTTAAAAAATAACAAGTAAACAGATTTTTTATTTTTTAAAATAAAAAATTTATAAAAATATTTGTTTTCACATAAAATAAAAATAAAATAAAAATAAAAAAAACTTAAAATAAAAATAAAAAATAAAAAATAGAAAGTGATCCTAAACAACCACTTGGATATATTATTTTAATAATATGTTCAAATGGTTCAATTAATCATCATATGATATGGGTTGAAAAAAAATACTCAGATCAATTATTCTAATAATAATTTTTAAAATTATAACTAGAGTTATAGAAATTAATCTAAATTTGGTGTTAGTTCGCTCAACGGGCCCAAATAAATTGTCTCAAGTATTTAAGTTACACAATATTTTTCATAATATTAAAAAAATATACAAAAATATAAAAATATATTCAATAATTATTAAAATCATATTTTATATAAATATAATTATAATTATTATTTAAACCCATTATTTAAAAAGGTTACAACTTGAAGTCAAAATTTGGAGGCTAGTGATAGTTACATACTTTCTCTAAGATTTTAATAGTTGCTTGAAAGCTGATTTTTTTTAATAAATGAGAAAAATTATTATATTCTTCAATTGGCTCAATATAATTTAAAATTTTAGATAGTTTGTATCATATTTTTAATCTCGGATGTCTAAGTTTTATAATTTAGAAATAAAAGTATGGATTATGGGTTTTAGTTAAAAAAAATGTGATTAGTCGAATAAAGATTAAAATTAATGAGTTAAAGATGTTTAAATCTAATCTTAATCAAGCTTAGATGCAAATCAACTTAGATATGTATCTCTAACTACATTTATATATACCAACCATTTATGGAATCAAAATAATTCATTTGCTTTCAATATTATCAAAATAAGTGATAACATGATTTTAAAAAATAATTTGAGATCACTTATTTAAACACCATTAACAAAATTTAGTTAGTTAGATATGAATCTTGATGCTTTAGGATCAAATTCAGAGCCATCCAATCCCTAAATTTGACAAACTTATAGTTGAAGGTCTTATCTAGACAAATTCAAATAATTAAAATTGTTCTGATCTAAATCCAAAAGAGTCTGATTCTAACTTTTGAAACACAATTAAAAATGTTTAGGTATTAATTGAAAGGTCAAATGATATTTGGATTTGGCATGATTCAAGATAAAATTAGTGTTTCGATGTGAGTAGTCCAACGAGCTAATAATCAATCATTTTTGAGCTTATTATGACACATAAATGAAGAGAGAATAATATATAATCAAAAGAATTAACATAGAATTATTTGATGAAGTGTTTTGATATTCTAATAAAAATAATCAAAAATGTCATTATTGAGAACTCTAAATAAACTCATTTTCTCTACATAAAGGAGGTTTGGACTTGAATTTGAAGAGAACTTAGAATTTTTGAAGAACTCTAGGGCTTAATGATAGATATCGATGATTATCACTAATGACTGTCATTGTCTGATCATTAACCCTTGGTTGTCACAGACTCACAATCTTCTGACAACCATTGCTCGATTATGATCTCATGAATATCGTCCATCGATTCCTTACAAAAGTAATGTAAATGCGGTTATGATATTACATTACGTCATCATAATCATTAGACTTCTATTATATTAATGTTACTCAAATGATGGTCTGTGATCATCTCCAACTTTCGTCACTTCTTCAGCATATCTATAATATATACAACATAATTATTTTTAATTGTGTAATCAAACTCACTCAAATAAGGAGGAATAATAGACCAATGTAATTTTAATTATATAATAGATCTATTTCAGATGGGTTGGACCTTATGATTTTTTTTTCTTTTCTAATTTTTTATAAAAGAATTTTGATTTCACTTATATATATAATTATTTATTTCCACACACATTATTATTATTATTTAAAATATCTATTAAGAACAAAATCTGAGGCCGGCCATTTTTAGTAGCCCAATCTCAATTTTCATGACTGTGGCCCAGCCCAGCCCAGCCCAACCCAGCCTAGCCCGCCTTTGACTAGGTTGACAATTTCCAAATCCTTCAAAGAAGCCTACGGGATCTCCAGACTCCGGTCCGCTTTAGATCGCGCACCTTCGAGTCTATGCCATTTGCTTCTTCCAGATCGACGGCTTGTCGTCATCGTCGTCGTTGGGAAAAGTAATTAAAATCTCAGTCTTTCGTTCACCGTTCTAATCAGGTAGTTAATCTCTGTCTTACAACCTATCGCCGCTGCTATCTGCTTATTCAGTCTGGGACTGAGGTTGTAGGGTTTTGTTGTCGCAACCAATTCCTTAGGCTAGCTGCCTAAGCTGATGAATACTCTTTTTCTAAAATGTGCCGGAGTCTTGATTCCAGACGCCCTATTTAGGGTTGTTGAAGCTTTCAGGGGGTTGAGGGTTTCTGTTGACGTCTTCAGGGGTTGTGATGAAATTTAAATAGAGTTTCAACTTATATCCCGTAGAAATGTTGCACTGTATCTATCTCCCCTAACTTGCGTTCTAGGATGTAGAGAGAAGGTTGATTCCTTGTGAGTTTCTGACGCGCGCCGCTCAAACACACGCAGAGAGAGAGAGAGAGAGAGAGAGAGAGAGAGAGAGAGAGAGAGAGAGTTGAATCCTTTGTTGTTTAATTGCAGCTTGCAGGATTATTTTGTTCCTTCTTTAAGAGCCTTTTATAAACTATTTGGTAGGCTTTGCTTTAAATCTGACTTAAATTTTTTGCACAATTGATTGCTAGATAGCCCTTAAATTTAATTCAATGTCTGTGCTTTTTTTTGTTTTTTATAGAGAAGGGGTCATTATTTTTACAAATAAAGTTCAAATGAAATTGTTTAATGCTAGTTTGGTTTTAGCTTTAAACACAATTGGAGCTTGGATTGGGAAATCTTTTAGATTCTTAGTGTCAATACCCAATGGTTTGGTTGCAAATTGCAAAAGGTATTTGTTGTGAAACTATGTCTAATGTAGGGGGTTAGATTTATGTCATAATTAGTTTATTGGTAGATGATGAATGCTTGTGCTTCTATAGTTGTATGGTTGGTCTTAGTTGCATTTGCAATTAATTGTACTTTTTTTATGCTGGACAACACAAGGCTAACTTTTTCTTTAATTCAACTAATAGTATGCTTTCATATCAAGTAGAGGATTCATATATTGCAAATTATTAATTGTATCAACAATATACTTTCTTTGAAAACATACTTTAAGTCTGTAATAGAGTTTAAATCCTATTGATTATGAAATGATTGTAAATAATCAATAATTTCAATAAAATTTTGAAAAAATAAAATTGTAATTAAATAAATTAATTTTGGCAAAATTTGAATTCCAAAATGCCACCTTTTGTTCAAAATCAAGAGAATTAAACAAGAGAAAAACTAATTATATAGGTGAAATGGAATAATTAATAAATTTACTTAAGAAATCTGACATTATATCTTTTATAAGGGAATGACTTTCTAATGAATTAGATAGTCACACTTATACCACTATTAACGAATCACTAATCAAATTTGCACTCATAAGATTGAAATTAGAAGCTAATATAATTAATTTGTATGCCCTATATTACATTTTGTAATCCTCCATTTCTCGTAAGTTTGTTTGCCGATATAAGATTTTGTTCTCATATTTAAATTATTTATTCCATGAATCCTTAACAATTTCCCAAGCTGAATTTAAATAATGACAAAATAGATTGAAAATTCAAATAGTTTTAGATTGAATAAATCAACAAGTAAGGAAAGTTGGTATAGCAATAACATTAAACCGATTTAATGATTTCTTGAATCTCATAAGTGCCCAATACTTGTAACACTTTGGTTACTTGAATCCAATGCCATAAGCTATAAGGACACAATTACGCTATCAAAAAGAATCCCATAAGAACCACATATTAATCAACCTTCAAAATCAAATTGATATGTCTAAGTGCAGTTATCTATTGGATTTGGATGTAAATCAAATGTATATGGTGTAGTTATGATAAACAAGTACTTGAACTAAACCACATACAATGTGAATCAAATTGAATAAAAAGTAATGGAATAATTGAGCACACACCTCGTTCTCATAGGTTTTGTTTTTCAATGGCATGTTTAACAAATAAGTTTAAATTAAAAATTATCAAAATAAAATAGAATATTAATATAATTGAATTTGATGTGATCATTTATTTATTTGATATTTTTGATGATTCTAAACTAATTTCTATTAACTTACTTTGAGTCTTGTTGTTTCTTAAATGCCTTTGTATGAAGATTGATAGTAACTTTTTCTGAGTTGCAATCTTGGTGTAACTTTAGGCAACCTAGCAACTTTGGGTGATTGTCAATTAGGGAGGCTAAAAGTGAAGGAATTCAAAAGTGTAGAATGAGAGACTAAAATAATAAGAGGCTAAATTATGAAAATTAGAGATAAAAAATGTGTAAGTAGTCTTGACTAATAAATGAATAAATACATAATATATAATTAAACAAGTTATTTTTAATTAAATTTTAAGTAAATAATGTCTGAGCTATCATCATGATTAATATCAAGCTTTTAATAGCTTGTTGAAGAACAAACAAACTTGCTCTTGAACATAAACAAACATATTAAATTATGTTCAGGCTCGATGCATTTAGCCTTTGAGTTTTAAAAGTGTTCAATTTTGTTTAATTACTAACTTGAATTAACTTGGACAAGTATTAATTAAGTCGAGTTCAAGATGTTTGTTGAGTGTTTTTGTTCACTTACAACTCTATTGATAGGCGCTAAATTCCCTCTCCTTTTTCCCAAGTTGCTTTTTTATCTATAAGGAAATGAGCAGAATATGAACCCATTGTAACTTTCACCAATTTCTTTCAGCTAGTTAATCTATCTATAGAAGTGCTGGAACATGAATTAGTTCCCTTAATATTTAAATTGGTTTCATTGTTTTATACATTCTTTAATTTTATTTAAAAGATAAAATGGACCTTCGTTATATGAATATTTTATTGCATATCTTACTCCATTTATTTTAACTGTTGAAGTAATAGAAAATGATCTTTATTTAGCATGGTTAATTACATCTTGTGGCAGTCATATTTAATATTAGTGAGACTCAAGTCTTTGATAGGTTACTTTATTTCGCATAGTTTCTTTAAATTTATTAGAAGACAATTTATCTTTTCTTTTGGAGATAAACTGTAAGGTGAACCTACAAGCTCACAAAAAGAGGCCATCCCCCTTCTTTCTTATCCCAAAACAAACTAATGATGTGGTTCCACTTAATGTACTTTCTCTTCCCAAATCCACCCAATTATAATTGCTTATCATCCCCCTCCCCCAACCAAAACAAAGTTAGAGTGACCAATGTATGCACAAAAAGATCTATGAATAGGAGTGAGATCAATATTTGGGGGATTTGCCCATTTATTATAGAGGATATAGATGAAAAATAAGTTAAACTTCAAAATCTTGCCAGAAAGTATTCATAATTGAATAGAGTTTGCACCAAAACCTTACAAATATTTTTTTCTTTTATCAATTTATGTGAACTTTACAAATTTATTATCAATTTGAGGGATCTAATTGTGAGCCTTTAAAATGACCAGTGGTAGTAAGCCTAATTGTTCTTACTCTAAGAAATAACAATCAAAAGAAGGGCAACTTAGCTCTTTGTTTGCTAAGCTTGTCCTTTTCATGGCATTAAATTAACATCTTCTTGTAGTGCTTATGGAGAATATCACAAAAATATTCAAAAAAAGGAACATTGGGGTCTTTATTTTCCTGATGTAGTTTTAAGTGGTGAGATCTTTGTTGTAACAAGTTAATAATTAAAATAATAAGAAAAAAGTTTCTAAGGTAAAATGTCTTAGGATTAGTGATAAGAATTAGAGAGAACTTACTGAGTAATTCATTCCAATATTTACATATTTATTTATTTAATTTTAAAGAGCATTTATAAATGAACATACAAAAAGGGCTTTGGATTAGTGAGATGACATCAAGAATACATGAATTCATGAAGTGGCAATGAAAAGAAGGAAAGAAAGGTAGTCGTCTAATTAGGCGGATATAAAGGAGGTTGAATTCATGGGAGAAATTTTTGGGCGGGTTGACGTGTTAATTGAGCAAATAGTAAGGTGGAAAAATTCATAGGTTGTGGGTTTTTTCACACTTTCCTTCAAGCGAATGAACGTGTATTATCCATTCAAAATTTACTTCATAAATTTTGAAAGATTGTCCTAGTAATCCTTTGGTGAGTGCTCACAAGCTGCTTGCCTATGATAATTAATATATTACAAATTAAGTCATTGTCTAATTTCTCTTTCAAAGAATGTCTGTTAGCTTAAACATACTTAGTATGATCATGTTGCACAAGATAATACCCAAATTAATAGTTGACTTACTATCACAATTGAATCATAGGGCCTTTCCATTTGAATTTTAAATCTTCAAGGAAAATTTTTAGTTATAATAATTAGCAGATTTCTATTGCTATATATCTAAACTTGGCTTCTACGATAGATCTTTTTATCACATTTTCTAACTTAAGTTATGAGGTTACACTAAAAAAAATGTGCAATATTTTTGAGGTTGATCTCCTATCACTTATAGAACTTACATAATCTGCATGCGTGTAAGCTTGAAAAGTTAATTTTTTTCTCTTTTTAAATATGACTTCTTTACCTGAGGTTCCTTTCAAATATTGTAAAATTTGATACATTGCCTAATGTGTGATTGTTTAGGATTGTGCATGAATTGACTTACTAAATTAATGCATAGGTAATGTCAAGTCAAGTATGTGATAAGTAGAAAAGCCATCCGACAGTTAATAGAAGATTTTTTGTAGTTCTACATTGGTGAGATGGCATAAAGGATCCCATGAATCAATGAGGTGGACTTGAAAAGGAAAGCTGGTAGGCTAGTTTCGTGGACACTGGGGAGGCTGAATTCATGGGATGTTGGCGTCACCTAGAGGTGGAATACATGGGTTGGATGGTGGGTTAGTTATGCGAATATTAAGGAGGTGGACTTCATAGTTGCACGCATTTTCACAATTAGTAAAATAAGACTAAATATACAATATGCAATTTTAGTGGTGATAATTCTAATTATCGGTAAATAGTACTAGAAAATAATATTAGATCTGTTAGAACATGAGTATGATGAAGATATAACTTTAAAAGTCATTGTTGGGTGGTTAAAATGATCAAGCGTTTTAGTATACTTTGCAATAAGAGAATATTATAAATATTTAAAGATAGAATTTATTAAATTCAGATTAGGTCAGTTATGTAGCATTACTTTAACTGTTGGACAATATAGAAGTTAAATTGATTATTATCATAGTTATTTATATGCCATCTCTCAAGTTCAATACAAACCATATGAAGATTATTTCTTTGCCTTATGTATATTTTTAGTAATTTCCTTAGGATAGAAATAAAAACCATATTGGATCTTCTTGTCATAAAGTTTAATTGATTCTTGATACTCATACAATTTTTTTAAGTATATTTTATATGTTAGAACTTTTTTAAAATCAAGAATAGCTTTTTCTATTATATTTCTTTCTCATTTTCAATAACCATGATATTTTCATTGCACATCCTACTAGAATCTTCATTTTAATTTAATATTTATTAGTAAGTATACATTGTAATACTTCTTCTATCTCTTTTAAAAATTTATTTTCAATTATCAATGTTCTCATTCAACTCATGTCTTTTCTATTGGTGATTCTCATGTTTCAAGTTTTCTCGATTCCTTGATGGAAGAAAAGTGACATAATTCTGTAAGCTAATGAAGCATAAGCTCGCTTACCTCAATGGATGCCCAAGAATCTTGAAAACAAAATCTTGAATTATATTGAAAATTAATTTGCAATTTACGTATTTAAAAGCAGAAAATCACTTATTATGACAACTGGCTAGCAAGGTTTAATTGATGCATTTTTTATTTCAGTTGTTGTGGATCTGATCAATATCTGTGCATGCCTTTTGACTGTTATATCGTAGCGCTAAACTGTTGTTGACTTATCAATTTTTGGCTATATGTTTGGTTCTTCCTCAGTTTTATCTAGCACAATGTAATGTAAAAGTTAAACGAGTTATTTTCAGTTAGTTGTTTTGGGATGACCCTCCATAGTCTTAAGAGGTCATTTCTTTGCATGATAAATTTATTGAGAAAGATCTTGATTTTGCTCTCTTAGATTTATTGCTGCATAAATGGCTATGATTATAGGATTCTCATTATTAATCATTGCTGTGATTTGTCAGCTCCGCATAGACCATGTGATAGTGATTGGCAACCATTCCAAGTGATACAGATCATCACATGTTTTGTAGACATGATCGGTTTTTCTTAATTTATAATAAATATCTGTCATTGTACCTTAAAAAAAACTTTATAGCTTGCTTCTTTACCTTGTTCTTCTGTGGGTTGCAATAACTATAATTTTCAGGCTATGCCCTCAATGATGTCATCTCTCTACATGTGAGTTTTGCCAACCATAAGCGCAAGAATGCTGAAAAGTATGGCTGATACTGTGCGTGAAGATGATTTCAGGGAGGATGACTTCATAGCAAAGAGGATCAAAATTACTGGTATAGATACTGGTAATTTGGTAAAAGATAAGCAAGAAGAGCAAAATCTGGATATCTATGCAGTAGATGGAAATGTGATTAAACCTACCATATCAATGGGCCAGAATGGAAGCATTGACAAGCCGATACCTGAATCTAACAAGACGTCACAAGATACAATATCATGCAGTTCTGAAGAAGTTCAAGGCCAATTTGTTGACAATTTATGCAATCTAGATGCTGCTGCAGCAGAAGACAAGGGATCAAGGCATACAATGGAGGATGCTTGGGTTCTTCTTCCTGATGCAAGCTTGGAATATCCTGGGAAACTGAGGTTTGTTTGTCTTTTTTACATTACGATTAGGCAAACGTTTTTCTTTAAAAATATAATTTTGCAAAATTAGCCACTACTACTTGTTAGGTACCTAGTCTAGCGCATACCAAAGAGCTTTTGTGGTCGCATCTACTTTTGAAGCAATTTTATGTAGCTAACTAAACCTAATGACTGTTTTAGCAACTATATGTTATTAGTTATACTAATTTGAACTAGGCATATCTGAACATTGTATGTTGTTCTTGGGCTCTATCAACACGTGCCATACTTTATAGTTTTGATTATCCTAATTGAAGAATCATAATTTTAGTTCATCTTTCTTCTGCAAAATTTTCTACTTGTATTAGATGATTAATTTTTCTTCTATGTTTGTATGTTTGGCTTGAAGTTAAAGGTCACTAAAAAATAATCAACATTTGGTTTGGATTGAACTTAGTTTGAAGTCAGTAAGCCTACTAACGAATCAACCCAGCTTAGATTAAACTTAAGTTGAGCTTGGATGGAATCAAGGTAGCTTGAGATCGGATTGAAATGCATATGCATGCATGTCTGAATGCATATATATATATATATATATAGATAGATATTAGTAATATTGCACATACATTAGCTGCACGTGAATAAATTTTATAAATTAAAAATTAAATTATATAAATTTAATAATGTTTATTTTATAATTAAATGTTTCATAAATATTATCATTATAAGTAATTATAATTAAAAATGAATTACAACAAAAAAATCTAAACAAAATTTAATTAGCATTTATTGTAAGGATAAAAAAATGTTATCGAAGTAAATGGAGGTTCAATCGGATATAAACTAAAATTTGTTACCAACACTTAATATGTAAACCATAGAGTTAATTAAATATTTATTCCAACTTTGAAAAATATCACTTATTAATGATTGAATATGATTTTTAAAAATTTAGAAGATGAATAGATAATTTTTATGAATAGATAAAATGAGAATTAATAAGTGAATATATTACTATATAAATATAATAAATTTCTTAAATGATCAATATGAATGTTAATTTAAAATATAATCATGTTAAGGTTAATATATTTTAAATTATTATATAGTTGAACATAAACAACATACATTTATTTAATAATTTTTGTGTTAAAGACGTAGATTAAACAAGTTGGGATGTTCATAAGGAAGTTAACGTTATGTGGGAAAAAATATCAAGTGAAATTAAGCAGTTCTTTAAAGATGTCTTTGGAGAATCAAAAGGAAAAGTTTCTTTAAGAATAGTTGGTGGTGGAGTAGGAAGAAAAAAGATAAGAAATAAAAACTTGTTATAAAAGTTGATTTAGATGTAAAACTTGGAGAATTGGGAAAGATATAAAGTGCATAGAGATTAAGCGATATGTGATGAAAAAATTTACTTTTTGATTTATCTGATAGATTAGATATCAAGAAGGTGAAAAGATGTATGTATAAGTTAGCCAAAGGGATAGGAGAAGTAAAGAATTAAGTGAGGGTATTAAGGATGAAAATAATAAAGTCTTTTCTTAGAAAGATATTGAAAATAGGTGGATGAGATATTTTGATAAACTTTTAATGAAGGATCGAAGAATACGATTGATTTTAAAGAAACCTAAACAAAAAATTTTCATTTTATCGATATTGATTAGTAAATAAGTTAGTGAAGCTTTAAAGAAAATGAAATGTGGAAGCGGATGGATAATATTTCAATAGAAGTGTGGAAATGTTTAGGAGATCAATTCTTACTACAAATCTTTTAATGTTATTTTAAAGACTAAAGATGAGATGAGTGGAGAAAGAGTTTGTTGGTTCCATATTTAAGAATAAAGGTGATGCGAGTGTGCAAATTATAGGAATTAAGTTAATGTCATACATTAAAATTATGGAGAGAGTAATTGAGCATGTTACGATGTGATACAGTTTCTCTCAGTTTGGTTTCATGCCGGTAGATCTACTATGGATGCTATACATTTGTTAAGAGGTTTGATGGAGAAGCATAGAAAGTAAGAAGGATCTACATATGATATTTATTGATTTAGAAAGTTTTTGATAAAGTCTCAAGATGTTCTTTGGAGAGTTTTAGAAACGAGAAAGGAGTTAATATTGGCTATATTCAAGTCATTAAGGATATGTATACTAGATGTAACTTGTGTCCAAACACAAGGAGGATTGACAAAATATTTTCTATTTCGGTTGGATTACATCAAGGATCAACATTAAGCCCTTATCTTTTACTTTAGTTATGGATGTTCTTAGGCATTTTACAAGAAGATGTACCTTGGTGTATGCTTTTTTGATGACATTCTTCTTGTTGATAATACTAGAGAGGGAGTCCAGAAACTTGAATTATGGAGGTCAACTTTAGAGTCTAAAGGTTTTCGTTTAAGTAGATCTAAAGCGAATATATGGAGTGTAATTTTAGTTGTAGAAGTTTTGGTAGTGTTGTGACTTTGGTGATCAAGTCATTAATAAGAGTGGCGATTGATATTTAGGTTATTGTTCAAAATGATGGTGAAATAGATGGAGATGTTATTAGTAGAATTCAAGTTGGATGGTTGAAGTGGAGGAATGCATCGGCTTTATTATGTGATAGAAAAAACTCACTTAAACTTAAGGAAAATTTTATAAGATGGTGGTAAGACACGCAATGACTTATGGTGCGAATGTTGATAAAGAAGCATAAGACTAAGTTAAGTGTTACGAGATGAGGATGCTCAGTGGATGAGTGGCTTTACTCTTAGAGATAGAATGCAAAATGAGTATGTTGGGAAAAAGTTGGTAGCTCAGTGGTAGATAAGATTAGGGAGTCCTTAGATGGTTTGGTCACATAAAGCGTGGCCGTCAGATGACAAGGAGAGTAGCATTAGATTTGTCTTATTTTAAGAAAAGTAGTACTAAAAAAACTTTGGTTAAGATGTATAAAAAAAATGATCTTAGTATGCTTGAATTAAATGAGAATTTGACACATAATAGGACCTGAGGAGATTCATGGCAAATTACCAGTGGGATTAAGGCTTGTTGTTGTTGTGTTAAAACGTAGATTGTTTATCAAAATATACGAAGAATTAATAAATAATGAAAATGTATAAATGATAAACTTTACAATTGATAGAAATGTTATTTAATTATGGCACATGTCAACACAATTAATCATAATGTAAAGATATAAATAAAAGATTAAATGGATAATTAAAAAATCCAGTAAAACAAAAGATTCTATAAATAAAAAATGATAATGAAAATCAAGTATTATGACTTGATGAAATTGTCTTGAAGAATAAATATACTATTTCAATAAATGATTTTTAATCTTTCTCCAATTTTATTTTTTTCGATCTTCTATTAAAGTCATTTATTGATTAAACAGTGAATGTACGTAGAGATCGATTCTCATAAATTTTTTCTTGTGCCTTAATTGAGAAAGTCTTGGTGGAACCAATGAAGTTTGTGATAATTTCTTTATACTCCTCAACATCTGATTCCTATGAGAAAAAATTAAAATAAATAAATTATAAAAATATAATATATTATTTAGAAATTTAAAAAATATGTTAATTGATTACCTTTATTTTTTGTAGCTCTATAACTTGCATACCAATAATATCTTCAACCTCATCATCAAATTGTGTAAATGTAGAATTTGAGGTTGTATCTTCAACATCTAATTTAATAAGATATCTATATGAAAAAAAATCAATATAAGAAATATAATAAATATTAAATATAAATCATTTTAATTTCATAAATTATCTATCTTAAACTATATTCTACATTATTATTTGAGCACTTGGTACATTCCACTGAATCTTCTTTATACTTAATTACCTTTGATTTACATGTATTACATGCATTATACCAAAGGTTTCCTTCTTTTATTCCTTTTATAGAAACCCTTGTATCATAGTACTTGATCTGGTAAAAAAATATAAATTAATAATAATTATTATTATAAAAATACATATGTATATATACATACCTCTCTTAATAAATGTTCAGATGTATTGATCTTAAAAAGATTAATAAGTACATATCTTTCATTAGTTGATAGACCCAGAGAGTATTGAATTTCATTAAACCTGTAATTTAAATTTCAAGTTAACTGAAAATAATCATTATAATAAACTAATAAAAAAAATTGCATACCAATCCTTTATTTCTTTTGATTATATTAAATCTAGATTAATTTCTAAAATTGTTGATGATGTTGTTGATAATATGAAAGCTATAATTTTAAATTTATAATGATTATAAAAAAATTAAAAATTTAAAAAGAATACATGTATAAATTGTTATAACCATTAAAATTCTTCATTACAAAATATTAAAATATATTTAAGAATATTATACCATTATAATATTTTCCAACAATTGATTTTGCTACTGAAAACTCATCTTTTATTTCTTCTAGTTGTTTGCCTTGTACTGTTGTCAATACTTTCCACAACGTGAATATAAATAACTTAGACCTAAAACAAAAAAATATTACAAAATGATTTTTTCATAAGTTTGTAATTGAAATGTCATACCTTAATTCAAAAACTTGTAGGTCTCTCTTAATAAATTTTTTTATCTCTCTATCTATACACCATTCTAACTTCATTAACTTTCATAACCAATAGAAGAACATCTGTTTCAAATATAAATAAATATTATTAATATTAAGAATTTCATATAATAAGAAAGAAAATATAATAAAATTAAGAAAATATTTACTTGATGGTGAATTTGGATTTAACTTGATATTTGATATTATTGATAATTTAGTGGATAATGAGAAATTATTATCACTTCTTCACATATTTCTGTGAGATTATTTAATATAATCTCAAATTTATCATTCACATTATAAATTTTTTTATTTATATTTTTAATTTGTCTATTTGATATCATATATATCTTGTCAATATTTAATATGTTGATAAAACTTTAATAATCATTGAGCATTATTTATATATCTTTGAACGTTATAAGATAAGAGAAATCATTAAAATTTAAGTTAATTATTTAAACAATTATTAATTATAAAGAATTTAGTATAAATCATTACTAACAAAATTGTATATAATAATATAATAAAATTTAAAAATATTTAATTGTAATAATTAATTACCTGCACATCCATCAAAGTAACTTTTTGGACCTTTCCTTGCCTTGATTTAAGATTTTTTATGTTCTTTTTTTTCATTAACTAAAACTTTTATGCGCTAGTAACATTGATGTAGTGAGAATTGAGTGATAATATTTGATAAATCCATAAATATTGACTTGTCATAAAATTTTTAAAAATAGTTAGTGTTGTTAGCATATGCTTAAGAAAGAAAAAATGTATAATGATATTCCAATAAAAGAATAAATAAAATTTATTTATATCAATAAAGATTAAATTTTTTTATATACTTGAAGGTTATTAAGAAGATATTAATATATCTTTGTATACAATATTTTTTGTATAATGAACTTGTCTTGATGCATATTTATCTAAGATGATAAGCATTTTTGTGTTGTTTATTGAAATTCTTTTAGATAATGCAACATATAATTGTTCATGCGAGAATACATGCTGAGGAAGATATATTTCAACATTAGGTATTGTCTCACCTTGCGATTTGTTGATTGTTATTGTAAAACAAAGACATATTGAAAATTGTTTTCATTTAAATTTAAATGGTAGAGTTTCATCATCACTTGGACATAAAAGTATTCTTGGGATCAAAAATAATTTGCCAGAGAATTAACCAGTTGATATTTCTGCAAGAATAATATTTTCTTTAAATGATTTTCAAGTCATTCTTGTTTCATTGCATAATCCATTTGAAAGATCTAAATTTCTTAATAACATTATTGAACAATTTTTTTTTAAAATAAGTTGATGTGGAGGAAGTCCATTATGTGTCAATGAGTTCAAAAATTTCACTAGATAGAGATTAGATTTGTCATCAGTAAGACTATCGAAACTGAAGTAAATTATCTCATTTTCTTAAAAATATTTTATAAGCTTTTGATTTATTTTATCAACATGCTCATTTTTTGTTGCTAAGATAACTCTTTTCATAATGTAATTAGTTGATATAGCATTTTCATGAAACACAGATATATATCATTTATTAATAAATATTTTAAATTTTCATCACTCACATTGTTTATTATCATCTCATCTATAATCTTTACTAATCTATCTTTAGTTTCTAGTTCATCTCCATTTCTAATTCTAAGTATGAATTCAGAAAATAAGGAATCATTTTTTGCTCTCATATATATATTTTTTAATTTGAAAACTTTCATATCTGACCATAAATATGACTTAACTAAACTATACCTAATAATTTTATTTTTTGATGCACATCATACTACTGGTATAACTTGTTGGCCACTCCAACTGATGTTTGTCAAAATAATTAGAGTTATTCATAATATCTCTTAATGTTCTGTCTAAAGACTATTGTTGTTCGCTTTACCATTGATGCTTCATCCTAAATTATAATACTTGATTTCCTAAGTAATAATGCAATACCACTTTGCTTTGATATTGTGCATGTATTTGATTCTGCTGTATTTATTGGTATTTTAAATCTTGAATATGTTGTTCTACCTCCTGACAGGATTGATGTTGCTGTTGATATTGCTATGTAACCGTCCATTCTTAAGGTTGCAAGTAATGCTTGATATAAAATGCATGAAGTATGAGTAATTTATATTTTTAAAAACATAAAATTAAAAAATAATTTAATGAGCACAAAACTAATTGGTGTAAAATTAACATTTTGATAAGAATAAGATTTTTCTTTAAAAATACATAAAGAGGAATACAATAATGAGATATAAATAAAGATATACAATACATGAATTCTAATTGAGTAAAGTTTTAAACTATGTGAATTTTTTTGTATTCTTCATAATTTGATATTATCATACAAAATAAACAATATAGACATTATAAAATTAAATATGATAATTTAAAATTATTCATATTCAATACAAATCAAATTAAATTGATGAAAGTTAGACACAATTATTATTTAATGATAAGTTAGGATGATGCATTTTTCAATTTGCGCAAATAGTAGTTTAATGTTTAGAGAGCCGAGAAAATTAGAAGTAAAATTATTTGCAATTTAAATGTGAATAAAATTATTCAGCTTCTTAGTGAATTGCTATAATTTTTATCGAGATGATAAATATATATCTATACTACTATTAAAAAGTGGATTGTATTTTTTCCAATAGTAAATCATTGCCTAAACACACACACACATATATATATATATAGACTTAATTTAGATCAGAAAAAGGCATATGAAGAAATTATAAATTTTGTACATCATAAGCAGAATGACATATTTTTTATAGATGATCCTGGTGGTATATGAAAGATAATTTTAAATCGAGCATTACTTGCAATCTTAAGAATGGAGGGTCACATAACAATTGCAACTCGAGGTAGCATCAATGCAGGAGGTGAGCATTCAAGATTTAAAATACCAATAAATGCAGTAGAATCAAGTACATGTGCAATACCAAAACAAAATAGTCTTGCATTATTACTTAAGAAATCAAGTATTATAATTTGGAATGAAGCACCAATGATAAAACGAACAACAATAGAATCTTTGGACAGAATGTTAAGAAATATTATGAATAACTCTAATTATTTTGGTGGCAAAATGATTGTATTTGGAGGTGACTTTCGACAAGTTGTACCAGTAGTACGGCGTGCATCAAAAAAATGAAATTATTAGGTATAGTTTAGGAAGTCATATTTATGGTCAGATATGGAAGTTTTCAAATTAAAAAAGAATATGAGAGCAAAAAATGATTTATTATTTTCTGAATAAATATTTAGAATTAGAAATGAAGATGAACTAGAAATTGAAGATGGATTAGTAAAGATTCCAGATGAGATGATAATAAACTATGTGAGTGGTGAAAATTCAAAAGATTTATTATGATATATATTTGTGTTTGCATGAAAATGCTATATCAACTGATTACATTATGAAAAGAGCTATCTTAGCAACAAAAAATAAGTATGTTGATAAGATAAATTAAAAACTTATAAAATATTTTCCGATTTACTTGATTTTAATCTTGTTATGACAATCTAATCTCTATCAGTAGAATTTACGAACTCATCGACTTTAATGGACTAGCGGTTCTAAAAAATTGTCCAATAATGTTATTAAGAAATTTAGATCATTCAAATGGATTATGCAATGGAACAAGAATGACTTGCAAATCACTTAAAGAAAATGTTATTCTTGCAGAAATTATCAACTGGTCCATTCTCTGGCAAATTATTTTGATCCCAAGAATACCTTTATGTCCAAGTGATGACGAAATTCTACCATTTAAATTTAAACGAAAATAATTTTCAATACGTCTTTGTTTTGCAATGACAATCAACAAGTTGCAAGGTGAGACAATACCTAATATTGGAATATATCTTTCAGTATTATTCGTATGACATTATATATTGCGTTATCTGAGGAATTTTAATAAACAACACAAAAGTGTTTATCATCCCAGATAAATATGCATCAAGATAAGGTTATTATACAAGAAATATTATATACAAAGATATACTAATATCTTCTCAATAATCTTTAAGTATATAAAAAAAATTTAATCTTTATTGATATAAATAAATTTTATTTATTCTTTTATTGGAATTTCATTATACATTTTTCATTTCTTAAGCATATGGTAATAACACTAACTATTTTTAAAAATGTTATGATAGGTCAATATTTATGGATTTATCAAATATTATCACTCAATCACTGCATCAACGTTACTAGAGCATAAACGTTTTAGTTACTGAAAAAAAAAACATTAAAAATTTTAAATCAGGGCAAGGAAAGGTCCAAAAGTTACTTTTATGGATGTATAGGTAATTAATTATTGCAATTAAATATTTTTGAATTTTATTATATTATTATATACAGTTTTGTTAGTAATGATTTATATTATATTCTTTATAATTAATATTTTTTAAAATAATTAACTTTAATTTTAATGATATCTCTTATCTTACGAACAGGGTTCAAAGATATATACAATAATGTTCAATGATATTATCGATAAGTTTAATGACATATTAAATATTGGCAAGATATATATGATATCAAATAGATAAATTAAAAATATAAATAAAAAATTTTATAATGTGAATGATAAATTTGAGATTATGTTAAATAATCTCACAGAAATATGTGAAGAAGTTGATAATAATTTTTCATTATCCGCTAAATTATCAATAATATCATATATCAAGTCAAATTCACCTTCAGGTAAATATTTTCTTAGTTTTATTATATTTTCTTTCTTATTATATGAAATTTTTAATATTAATAATATTTATTTATATTTGAAATAGATATTCTTCTATTGGTTATGAAAGTTAATGAAGTTAGAATGGCGTATCGATAAAGGGATAAAAAAAATTATCAAGAGAGACCTATAAGTTTTTGGATTAAGGTATGACATTTAGATTGCAAACTTAGGAAAAAAAATTATTTTGCAATATTTTTTTGTTTCATGTCTGAGTTATTTACATTCACGTTGTAGGAAGCATTTGCTACAGTACAAGGCTAATAATTAGAAGAAATAAAAGATGAGTTTCCAGTAATATTAGCAAAATCAATTGTTGGGAAATTTTATAATCATATAATATTCTTAAATATATTTTAATATTCTTAAATAAACATACCTATAAATTTTAATATACTTTAGTAGATCGACTCTATTACATAAGTGGATTTTTGCGACTGAAAGGAGAGGAGAGAGAGGCTCGAACAAAGTTTAATGGTTACAATAATTTATACATGTTTTGATTTTTTATTTTTTTATAATCATTATATATTTAAAATTACAGGTTTCACATTGTCAACAACATCATCAACAATTTTAGAATTTAATCTAGATTTGATATAATCAAAAGAAATAAAGGGTTGGTATGTAAGTTTTTTTTTTTAAATATGATTGATTAGTTTATTATAATGATTACTTTCAATTACCTTGGAATTTAAATTATAGGTTTAATGAAATTCAATACTCTCTAGGCCCATCAACTAATGAAAGATGTGTACTTATTGATCTTTTTAAGATCAATACATCTGAACATTTATTAGAAGAGGTATGTATATATACTTATATATTTTTATAATAATAATTATTACTAATTTATATTTTTTTTATTAGATCAAGCACTATGATATAAGAGTGTCTATAAAAGGAATAGAAGAAGAAGGAAACCTTTGGTATAATGCATGTAATACATGTAAATCAAAGGTTATATAAGAAGATTCAGTGGAATGTATCAAGTGCTCAAATAACAATGTAGAATACATGTTTGAGTTATGTACATTCACGTGCACTTAGTGCACGTGTAATATTACTAGTATATATATATATATATATATATATATATATATATGTTGCTACCTCAATTGTTTGAGGTCCTTTTGTAAGTCTTATTTGGCCTAAAAAAAACACCAATAATTCATTATTACCTTCAATGGGCTGTGTGACCGACCACCCTCCCTCAGCTTTTGACCTTCACTCGAATCTTTAATGTTTTTCAGATTTGGCTCTGATTTCTTAGATCTCATAGCCCTTAATGCATGTGGGTCATTCTTCATGACTTCCAATGGCAAGAGCTCTCGTTGGTGTGCCCTCCAGCATTGCTTCCCAACTGTCGTGGATCTTTGTTACTCTTTGTTACCATTTTCTTACTACTGAAGCTCTAAGATGTGGCCAAACAATATGATCTTTCCCTTTTTTGATATGCTTCCGAAGGCCAAGGAAAATAATGAAACAAAGTAGAGCACAAAAATGATATCTGATTCAAGGGCACATAGGCTGTCCATGGATTGAGGAAAAATCATGACAATTCCCTGAATGATTTCGTCTTTAGAAATGCATCATCCGAACTTTTCTTATCTCAGGGCACTATAACATACGCCACCTATTATTGTAACAGTTAATGTTTGATTTCCAGATGAATTTTATGCTTCTGATATTTGGCCTGTTGAGCCCTATTTGTCAAACAGTGCTTGCTGGATATATTATGGTAATATTTCTTGTAGCTTGTAAATTAGGCTTTGTTTGTCTCCACTCATTTTCTACTTTAACTTTTCAAAAATATTTTTTGGACATTTATCATTTATATTGTGTGCCTATTTATGACTTCTTCAGCATATGCACTGAAGTGTAGAGCGATTTGCATTTCTATACGAGAGTATGATTATTTTAATATATACAGTACAACAAAAGATCAATGTCAATGTAGCTGAATAAAATGCTTAGTCATGCTATTCTATTCTCTTTGGTGGAGGACTTGCATTGCTTGTTACTATTGTTCTCGTTTACTTTTATTAGCTAAATTTGTGTTTAGGCGTATTTTTATAATACTTTTTATTATGAATCTTGCATGAGCATAAGTTGGCACTGCTTGCAGCTCTCAACTACAAGGGATGAAGAAGGATTCTTTATGATGATCCCAAATAGTTGCTGTTAGACTAGTGATAATTCTTTTGTCCAATTATATACACTTTGTATGACTACAAACATTGTCACATGAAGAAGTTGACATAATTGATAGAATAACATTTACAGAATTCACCGGGAACCAACTTGTTATTGTGTATTATTTTTTGCACATTGATCAGAAGTTGTGTTCTAGCTCTTTTGTTTGTAAAAATGTTTTCATATGACATTTGCATTATGAACTGACAACTTGGAGCCATCTCTTTCACATATTTTATTAATAAAAGTAGCAATATCATCTAATTAAGTTCATTAACATGAAAGTAGAGCGACGTCGTGTTTGTTTACAAGGTTGATACATCTAAGTTATTTTGAGTGTGTGTAAAAATGTTCTTTGAATTACGTGAAGTGGCGCAGCAGAGATTAAAAAAAGATATATATTCTGAAAATTTAAACTTTTAGTGATTTATCTGATAGATTAGATCTAAAGAAGGTGAAAGATGTATGTATAAGTTAGCTAAGCAAAGAGATAGGAGAAGTAAAGACATGGTTAGTCGAGGTATTGGGATGAAAATAATAAAATCTTTTCTTAGAAAAGATATTAAAAAAAGATTGGATGAGATATTTGATAAACTGATTGAAGACGATTGATTTTAGCAACCTTAATACCCTTAACAATAATAAGAATTTCATTTCTAGATATTAGTAAATCGAAGTTAGTGAAGGTTTTAAAAAAATGAAATGTGGAAAAAGTAGACCTGATAATATTCCAATAGATGTGTGGAAATGTTTAGGAGATCAGGAATTTCTTGGCTTACAAATCTTTTAATGTTATTTTAAAGACTAAAAGATGAGATGAGTGGAGAAAAGAATATTGGTTCTATATTTAAGAATAAAGGTGATGCACAAGTGTGCAAATTATAGATGAATTAAGTTAATGTGTCATACATTAAAATTATGGGAGAGAGTAATTAGCATAGGTTACGATGTGATCTGAAGTTTCGACAATCAATTTGGTTTCATGCCGGGTAGATCTACTATGGATGCTATACATTTGTTAAGAGGGTTGATAGAAGCATAGAAAGTAAGAAGGATCTACATATGATATTTATTGATTTAGAAAGCTTATGATAAAGTCTCAAGATGTTCTTTTGGAGAGTTCTAGAAACGAGAAAAGAGTTAATATTGGTTATATTCAAGTTATTAAGGATATGTATACTAGAGGCATTACTTGTGTCCAAACACAAGGAGGATTGACAAAATATTTTCCTATTTCTTGGATTACATCAAGGATCAACATTAAGCCCTTATCTTTTTACTTTAGTTATGGATGTGCTTACGAGGCATTTACAAGAAGATGTACCTTGGTGTATGCTTTTTTTGATGACATTCTTCTTGTTGATAAGACTAGAGGAGTCCAACATAAACTTGATTTATGGAGGTCAACTTTAGAGTCTAAAGGTTTTCGTTTAAGTAGATCTAAAGCGAATATATGGAGTGTAATTTTAGTTGTAGAAGTTTTAGTGATAGTGTTGTGACTTTGGGTGATCAAGTCATTAATAAGAGTGGCGATTGATATTTAGGCTCATTGTCCAAAATGATGGTGAAATAGATGGAGATGTTATCGGAGAATTCAAGTTGGATGGTTGAAGTGGAGGAATGCATCATTATGTGATAGAAAAGTTAAACTTAAGGAAAAATTTTATAAGATGGTAAGACTGATGACTTATGGTGCGAATGTTGGCCAATAAAGAGAAGCATAAGACTAAGTTAAGTTACGAGATGAGGATGCTTAGGTGGATGAGTGGCTTTACTCTTAGAGATAGAATGCAAAATGAGTATGTTCGGAAAAGTTGGAGTAGCTCCGTGGTAGATAAGATTAGGGAGAGTCGAGATGGTTTGGCCACATAAAGTGGCCGTCCGATGACAATTAGGAGAGTAGATGCATTAGATTTGCCTGTTAAGAAAGGTAGAGGTAGACCAAAAAAGACTTGGTTAAGATGTATAAATAATGATCTTAGTATACTTGAATTAGATGAGAATTTGACACATAATAGGACACAATGGAGACGAAGGATTCATGTAGCCGACCCCACCTAGTGGGATTAAGGCTTGTTGTTGTTGTTGTTGTTGTTGTATGAATTACATCCATGATGGGGTATTGGGTATTTGATGGTCTGGTTACGTGCTTTTATGAGCTAGAGCTGGTTATTATATGAATTTATGTTTTTTATGCATAAAGTTTTATTGAATGCGGTGAATATATATTTGTTGACTGTATGATACTGTAAAACTTGTTTTGTTTTATTCAAATTATATAGTATATGCGTCACATGCTTGATATATGGATATTTTCCAATCTCACTCTCCCTCCCTCCAATCACCCTTATCCATGAAAATATCATATGCTAGAACCTTTTTTTATCATGCATGGAATCTTTTGGCTAATTTTATGCAATACTCATAGTTACTTTCTCAACTGACTCGTCTTATTCTGAGTGTATGTGTGTCATATCATTCTTCTTAATATCATGCTCAATTATATCCCTTAAATTTTTTTCCTATTTTTAAAATCTTATTGTGGATTCTCTTTTGTCCTGAAATGCATTATAGTCTAAACGAGGGAACTTCATTTCTGTTGTTATATGTTTGATTACTGGTTTAGTGGAAGAATGACAATCCTATTTTGTGCTGATGGATTGTGCCACACACCTGGTTATGTACTCAGTTTCTGAGTAGTGATGCATTAATCATTACAATATAACTCACATGACAGATGCTGATTAGCAGTATTAATGTTTAGACTCACATGCCAATGTTTAATGCACTATTTGCTCATGTTTATTGGTAAGTTGTTCTTGTAGTCATTAGTTACAACTTTTTCTGTAGATGTGCGCACTTTGCAATTTATGATGGACATGGTGGTCGTCTTGCAGCTGAGTATGCACAGAAACATTTACATGCAAACGTGCTTTCAGCTGGCTTACCACGTGAGTTGGTCTGTGTGCATTTATTTCTAGAAAGCAAGATATAAAATTTAGATGTTGCAATTTACATTTGCATCCATGTTTGTTCTATGACATGTTTTTGAGATGATAGAAGTTCCATATTTAAACCCGTCTAATAGTGAGAAGTGGCTATTTCAAATGTGTTTGGGACATGAATGTTCCCAAACTAATATAATTCCTTTTAGTCTATGCAAACTTTTTTTTGTCAATGTTAAGCAGTTTTGTACTACTTTTGCATAAACATTAGTGTATACTGGCTTTAGCAAGTTATTCCCAAAAAAAAAAATGTTTTTACATCTTTTGAGGATTATTAAATAGCTAGAGACGTAGAAGAGCTTAAGTCATGATAGCTACTATGCACTTATTAAAGAGACAAAATTCATAGGAAGTTTTAATAAAAAAATTATTTTGTTGAGCCTTATTAGGGTTATTTACTTAAATGCAACAAAAAGTTTGGCAAATTATACAAAATTCATTCGAATCATTTGCTTCTCACCCTAGACATTTAACAGTTTCCTTCCTAACTATTATCCAACTCAATATCAATTATAGATGGTGAGAAAATAGTGTTATTTCATCCTTAAACTATCTAAATTACTTCAGGTAGCTTGAATGTGTAAAGAAAGTGGAATCGATAGTTGTGGATTGGTTATTCTAATCAGTATTTTTGAAATACAGTGTTATATAGATATATAAATTAAAAGAGTATTCAACGATTAGAGGATGTAATAGCAGCAACAACAACAATCCTTTATCCCACTGTGGGATCGGCTACATGAATCCTTTTTCTCCATTGTGTCATATTATGTGTCAAATTCTCATTTAGTTCAAGTATACTAAGGTCATTTTTTATACATCTTAACCAAGTCTTTTTTAGGTCTATCTTTTCTTAACAAAACCAAATCTAATACATCTCTTCTAATCGTAATCGGACGATTGACACTTTTGTGGCCAAACCATCTAAGGCGTATCTCTAATCTTATCTCATTGGAGCTACTCCAACTTTTTCCCGAACAAACTCATTTCGCATTTTATCTCTAAGAGTAAAGCCACTCATCCACTTGAGCATCCTCATCTCTGCAACACTTAACTTAGTCTTATGCTTCTCTTTTATTAGCTATCATTTTGTGTCATAAATCATTGCAGGTCTTAACACCATTTTATAAAAATTTTACTTAAGTTTAAGCGGTACTTTTCTATCACACAACAGATCAGATGCATTCCTCCACTTCAACCATCCAACTCAAATTCTACTAATGTTATCTCCATCTATTTCACCATCATTTTGAACAATAGAGCCTAGATATTTGAATCGCTCACTCTTTTTAATGACTTGTTCACCAATATCACAAAACTACTACTAGAACTTCTACAATTAAAATTGCACTCCATATATTCAGTTTTAGATCTACTTAAACAAAAAACTTCAGACTCTAAGGTTGACCTCCATAATTTAAGTTTCTCTTGGACTCCCTCTCTAGTCTTATCAACAAGAAGAATGTCATCAACAAAAAACATACACCAAGGAACATTTTTCTGTAAATGCCTAGTAAGAACATCTATAACTAAAGCAAAAAGATAAGGGCTTAAAGCTGATCCTTGATGTAATTAAACTGAAATAGGAAAATATTTTGTCAATCCTCCTCGTGTTTAGACACAAGTAACAGCTCTAGTATACATATCCTTAATGACTTGAATATAACTAATATTAACTCCTTTCTTTTCTAGAACTCTCCAAAGAATATCTCTTGAAACTTTATCATAAGCTTTATCTAAATCAACAAATATCATATATAGATCATTCTTACTTTCTCTATTACTTCTCCATCAAACCTCTTAACAAATGTATACCATCCATAGTAGATATACCTGGCATGAAACCAAATTGATTACGAGAAACTTTTGTATCACATCATAACTTATGCTCAATTACTCTCTCCCATGATTTTAATGTATGACACATCAACTTAATTCCTCTATAATTTGCACACTCTTGTGCATCACCTTTACTCTTAAATATAGGAACCAACAAACTCTTTCTCCACTCATCTGATATCTTTTTAGTCTTTAAAACAACATTAAAAACAGTTATAAGCAAAGAAATTCCTTAATCTCATAAACATTTTCACACTTCTATTGAAATATCATCTAATCCTACTGTTTTTTCACACTTCATTTTCTTTATAGCTTCTCCAACTTCAAATTTACTAATACGGGGATAAAAATAAAATTCTCTATTTTTGTTTAGGTTATTAAGATTGCTAAAATCAATTGTATTCTCAGATCATTCATTGAAAAGTTTATCAAAATAACTCATTCACTTATTTTCAATATCCTTTTCTAAAAAAAATACTTTATAATTTTCGTTCTTAATACACCTCACTTGAACTAGATCATAACTTCTTATATCTCTTTGCTTGGCTAACTTATACATATATATTTCACTTTTTTTGGTATCCAATCTATTATATAAATCATTAAAAATTAATTTTTTTGTATTATATATTACTTTTTTTAGAATCTCTATGTGCAACTTTATATATTTCTCAATTCTTC
The DNA here is from genome assembly GCA_021442155.1 of Cymbidium sinense. Classification (NCBI taxonomy): domain Eukaryota; kingdom Viridiplantae; phylum Streptophyta; class Magnoliopsida; order Asparagales; family Orchidaceae; genus Cymbidium; species Cymbidium sinense. The sequence continues at coordinate 57,908,550 of CM038222.1, forward strand.
GAGTTTTTGTACATAAACCAAGTTTTATAATAATATTTTTTATTTCTTATTTTTTTTGAACAAGAATTATTTTTTTTAAAAGTTTATTCTTTTGATTCTCAGCATTTTTTTGTAGCTTTAATTTTTCTTTTATTTTCATATAATATCCTTCTAGTTCTTATAAATTCTAAGTTCTTATTTAATCTTTAAAATATCATATTATTTTATTTAAAATTTAAATGTAGATAAACTTTCATTCAAAATTTTTATAATCAATCTATTTTTCTTATCAAAAAGTAATCAATCATGATTGAAGGATTGAGTAATTGAAAAAAAAAAGATTGACAAGCTAGGATTGGATGGTCTCTACAAACCAGTTTGAGGGGGAGTATTGGATTTCAACTATCGCTTAATGCAGAAAAATAATGTATAAAAACTATTTACCATCTACCATACTTATAATGAAAGAATTGCAAGATGTTTTTTTAACTCTCTTGAAGATGAGAAGGTGCTATACTTCAACATCATCTCTCTTGTTTAATTTTGGATTTTCATTTCAAATGGCAAGAATTTAAGATTGCCCTTGTCAGCACAGATTAATTTCGAAATCTTCACATTTTCATAATCGTACTGAACTATTGAAGATCACTGTTTGGATTGAATATTTATTTAACTATCTTGTAATCTTGAGCTATTTTCTTCTGTTACTTCATTTTAGCTTGACTTTGTATCATTTTTTTTTTTGTTTTTGTTTTTGTGAGGAGATCTCATCCCAGCTTTCCAATAACAGAAAATCTTTTTCAATCAAGAAGTCATAGAGTAAAAAAAATTGTCCCCTAATTGAAGTGCACTCGCTATGATTGCTTTACATTTGAGAGCTTACTTTTTATGCGACCAATGTTTTAAGAGTAAAGTGTTTTTGCATGGGCAAGTCTTTGGGTGATTCGCTTCTGAAGCACACTCTTTAGCATGCTTTGAATTTGAGTTGTGATGTCAATATAAGATTGCTGGAACATTTGATTAAGTATTTAGTTTTTTTATCATGAGAATTGCATGCAATAGGAATATGAATTTGACTGGGAAGCACAAAATTTCTCAATTCTGTCCATGCATGTTTCTGTCTGTCTGCATTTTGAAATATTAAATGAAATCTACCTACAAGAGGATATACATGATGGTTTTCTTATTGGCTGATCTTGAGACATTTTAACATATGGTTTTAATTTTAAGTGCCACATAAAACTCACTGATCCTTGATACATTTCGGTTTAATCATTTTCTTTTATGCTGTTAGATCAGCTATTATCTTTATTATTATTATTATTATTATTTTTTTTTTTTTTTTGAGTTGCTTAGATTTGAGTCTCAGTGAACAGCATGATCTCTCTAATACTGTGGAGGCTAATTATGCATTGCCTTGTGTTTTTACATGTATTCTGCGTATTCGCCTAGTTTGTGCATGCCTCCTTGCTATATCGACTTTTGTTATGCTTGATTTTGAACAGCTAAATCTGAACCTTTATGCCTTAAATAATGTTTTATTTTGTCATTATAGAATGTTGTTGTAATACTTCTATGTTTTTACCTGTTAACAGATAGATATTAAAGCTTCCAGAAGGGCCATACTCGAAGGTAGTTACAATCTTCACGAAATCTGAAATTCTGGATAGCTTGATACTATCAGAAGCTGTCCAAATCTTTTTCATTTGTTTTTCTAGATATGTGCTTGTATCCTTTATGTGTGGATTTTTGATTATATCATTCCCTTTACAGATTTAGATCTTATTCTACTACTTTTGTTATTTTATTGTCATTGTCTCTATTCATTTTAGAACTTCATAAATTTACTTGTACAGTAATGAAGTTGTTCCTTTTCTTATTGTATTTGTGTTTTGACTGTTGTTTCTAATTATAGTAGACTTCATGTTGATTCATTCTTCTGCTTTCTTGATTACAGAGTTTTCCTTTGTTGATTCAGATTTACTCCATCATATGCAGGTTTTCGGAGAACTGATGAATCATTACTTATTGAAAGCACTAAAGGTGACATGCAACTTAAAAATTTTTAATTAACATCTCCATGTTCTGTTGTGGATGAGTGCTTTCCCTTTGGATTGTTTTTTTTGCACAAACAATAGTGGATGAGAAAAAATATTTTTGGCTGTACATGAAAATTGATTGGCAACATATGCAGTATATAAATAGCTATATAATAAAATTTCTTGACATTATTGATGCCACATTGATCAAAATAGAAAAAATATTACTTCCTGTGTAGGTCTGACTCGTTAGGTAATTTATGAAACTCAATATGTTTCTAATTCAGCGAGGGTGCTACATAATTTATCTTGGATGAACAAGGAAATCATCTTTTTTTTGTTTTATCCGGTGCATAAAATTTACTTTCTAATTATTAGCTTTTTTTTCGGGCTAAATCTGATCATCAGTCCTTGGGTCACTTTTACCTTGCTAAGAGGAGTGTATTTTTATTTATGAATTATATGGCTTCATTTCAGAATGAAACCTTGATTCTGCTAGGAAGTTGGAACAATCAGAAATTTTGAAGTAAACAGTTGTTTTTAGGTTTTACCTCTAGAATTTGGATATCATTTTAAAACTTCTAGAAATAATGTTTTTTTGGTTGCTGGGAAAGATGGCTAAGGATTCTCATTTCTAGTGTTGTCTTTGATGATTACATGTCATTCCCAAGTTTGAGTTGCTTTAACTCTTGCAAGTTTATGGCTAGCTGTCTCTATGGGTGTGAGCTGAGTCGTTTTAAACTTATTGTTAACAAATTTGTAAGTTGAGCTTATTGAGCCTCAACCTTATATTATAGCTTGTATAACATTGATAGGGTTTAATTTTTGTAATTACAGCTGAGATCCTGATTAATTGCTGTAAATTGCTCTGATACAGAAAAAACTTGCGAGAGTATTTCTATTTGAGTAATTCGGGTTCTGTTTACTGTTCCAATTGGGTTCTGTTGGGTGTGAATTGAGTCAAGCTAGTGAGTTAAACCCTTTCCAATTGAGTTAACCCGGCTGAGTAAAAGAAGGAAACGTTTTCGGGAGCTTTCTGATCCGTTGGATCTAGCGCCTTTTCTCTGCCGTTGGATGGACTCACTTGGATTGAGTTCTTTTGGTTTGATTCTGGCCGTTGGATTATTTCGTTCTCAATGCCGGGATCTTTCTTGATCACACAGCTTCTCTTCCTTCTAATGTGAGTGGATTACAGATGGTTGCATCTCATCGGCTTGATCTGTCTTTCGATTAAGGAGCGTAGGATGAGTTTGAGTGGAAACAGTGTCGAAGATCAGCGATTCATCGGATGGAATCAGTAAACCCTAATTCATTTGCTTCCTCTTGCGTTTTGCTTCGTTAGGTTCAGGGTTCCCGAGAGGGAGATCGGAGGGAGAAGGAGAAGATCCTACCGGATGGTGATCCGTGAAGATCCACCAGTAGAATGTTCTAAAGTTCTTGAACAGCTTGAGGCAGTGGAGGAACTCAGGAATTTCTTGTAGTCTGTTTGGGGTTTTCACGGTTTCCACCGTGAGAAGTGACTACAGGGAAGAGGAGACCGGAGAAAGAGTAAGAAGGCGAGAATTTAGAGAGGGAGTTCTTGAGATAATTTCTTCAACCCCTTTTGATTTATCTCATCTATTTATAGTCTCGGTTGGATCTTCTAGAATATTCCTCTGTTAGGTCATTGATAACTAATTACTAATTTATTTATCGTCGTCCTCTCTTGTGTTTTATGTTCTTCATCTCTCTGTTGGGTATGTTTAGGTTATAGCATTGTCATATGTTATCTCTTTATTGGCTTGTATTCTTCATGTAATCGGAGATCTTGTTTGTAAAATTTGTTGTCTTTATTATATTTACTTATTTCTTTATTTTACGTTTATTGTAAATCTTCTTACGTGTTATTTGAAGTCTTTCAACCAATTTGGCCTTTTGATTCTTTTGTCTCTGTTGGGATATGTGTTCATATCATTACTCCTTCCGGACCCTTGTCCTCAAATTCGAGTAAATTTCTTTTATTTCTTTCTCACAAACCCAAGTATCTGCTTCGATAGGCTTCTTGTATTATCTTTCTTTGATTTGTTGATCTCCTCGAGTATAATTCTATGATCCAACATCTTGATTGGTCAATAATCATTTGTCCTTCTCAATTGATTTGATAAGTGTCTTTGGATGTATAGTGGTATCTTTCTTTGTAAGGTTTTAGTCCGGATATATGAAAAACATTATGTATCCGTCTTTGTTGGAGGTAGTTCCACTCGTTTTATTTTTACGTAGCACTTTAAAAGGTCCATAATACCTTCTTTGTAATTTGGTGTATTCTTTGTCCCAGTCAGAAATTTGTCAGGTTGTATTTTGATACCAAATCATTGACTTGTAATTGAATGTCTCATCTTTATTTGTTGTTCTTTTTTGGGCTTGTTGTAAATTTGTTTTCGGGATCGTATGATTTGGTCTCTTTGTTGTAGTCATCTTACGGGTACTTGTAGTGTCATATGGAATTAATGTAGGAGGAATTACCATAAAGCTGCTTGGAAAGAGTCATTTTGGTTGAAGTATTGATGGATGTGTTATAGGAAAACTCACGCGAGGCATAAATTGTAACCAAGTCTTGAGTCATAACAAAACTCCTTAGATCGTTACAGTATTACATTACCTCAGTTTGTCCATCATGCACGTGGATGATAAAGCTTCTTTGTAGCAATATTATCGAGTTTGAATATTTCTTGCCAGAAATTACTCATGAATATAGGGTCTCTATCGTGAATTATTCCTTTGGGTATCCATGCAATTTAAATGTCCAAACAAATAGATGGTATGTAGGATCTTTGTAAAAGCGGTTTGGTAAGGCGAAATGTGCATACTTTGACAATCTGTCTACCCTAGTATAGATTTTGTTATGAGGCTTTGGTAGGCGCGTAATAAAATCCAGATACTTTCTTCCCAAATGTTGTGGTATAGGCGAGAGGTTGTGAATAACCCCTGAGCTTTTAGTATCATATTTCATTTGTTGTATAGGCGATTCTATGAAATGTTGTATATCTTTCTTCATTTTTTCCAATAGAATTGTTGAGTAATTAGCATGTTTTATGAACTCCCATATGCCCTCAGGTTGGTGTAGAATGTAACTCTCGATAATTAGATTTCGATATCGAATTACGGCATATACAATCGCTTTTATAGTATATTAGTCCATTCAGATATTTATGTTTTGGAAACAATTCAGTGCTGTCTGCTATTTGTTGCTGCAGCTTTTGTAGTTCATATTGGTAGTTTTCTTTAATTTCTTTGTAGATGTGAATGGCTTGTTGAGTATAAGCATATAGCTGTAAGAACATATGCATTTCTGACTGATTCTTGTTACATTTTGTTTTATGCATGGTTTTCCTTGATAATGCATCGTGCTTTTGTTCTGATTCACGGTTTATACTAAGTATAATCAAATCCGATAGTTTAACTAAAACCTTTCTTTTCGGTGTTTGGATAGTTTGTTGTAATAGTTCTCTAATCTTTTACATCGATTCGATTGTAAATTTGGCTCCCAATAAGTATTGTCTCATCGCCTTGATAATTGCATAGAGTTCTCAGCATAAGTTGAAGACTTTTGCATGTAGGAGATTTTTTTTTTTCTTGAAATAAGCTAATGGGTGATTATTAATATCTCTCATGATGATCTCTTTTCCGGTATAAATGGCGTAGTAAAATTAGGAAATCTTGTCGGTAATGTTCATGCCTCTTTCGGTTTGTAAATCTTTGTTCTTCATCTATCCAATGGAATTGTTGTTTGGCATTGATGTAGAGGAAAGCAATTTCTGCGTAGTTTTCTAAACTTTCTGTAATAACTTAATCCCAAAATCCTCTTAACTTTCTTGATTTTGGCATAGTCAAACTTGTACTTATCTTCTTGGGATCCACCTCATCCTTGGCGAAAGAATATGTCCCAAATATTCTATTCTTTTGAATAAATGAACATTTGGATGGTTTGACATAATGAGTGTTGCTTGATTGGTCAATCTGATGCCTTGTGTTCTTGATGTACTTTGAGGTTTGGGCGTATATGAGTATATCGTGAAAGAATCTTAGAAACAAATTTTTAAGAATGGTTTGACCATTCATTAGTCTTTGAAAGGTAGATGGGGCATTGGTTAACCCAAAAGGCATTCTTTATGAATTCATAATAGCGTGTGTTCAGCGGTTTATGAATATCTTTTTTTCATTCTTATTTGGTGATAACCGATCTTAGTCAACTTGGAAAAAAAGTGGCTCCATATAATTCATTAATTAATTCAGGAGTTGGTATGGAAACCTCGGTATGGTGCACTTGTTTAAAGTTATAATCCACAGCGCCGTGTCATCCTTTTTTTAATAAGCAATTTGGAGATGAAAGGACTAGTCTTTCTCTTATAATATCTATCCGTATGCTTTTGTCAGTTTTATTTACGTTTTACGAAAATAGGATATCTAGTTTTAACCAATTTGAGTTCCGTGTTGTATTTGGTGATCAATATCCCTTTGGGAGGCAAAATTTTCGCAGTTCTTTGTATTTTTCTAATACGTTGTATCTTTACGGTAGATGGTGAAAATCATGATTAGGGGCTTGTTCTCATTAATTTCTCGATCACTGTCTGACGATATTTTCGATTTTGTAATTTGGTAGCGGTGGAATGTAATATTTATTTTGGTTGAAGTGTCTCCTTGTAGTTGAATTAATTGGTCTTTGGTAGAACTTGTTGAGCTTTTGTAGTCGGCATGCGCTCACTGCTTGTTCCACATCTCTAAAATCACATCACTCACATTTGCGGTAGGTAGCAATCTGTATTAAAAGTGTGTCCTTGTAGTTGAATAGACACATTAGAGCAAACTCAAACATTGTAGAGTCTCTCCATTCCCTCTTAACTTTAAAAGCGATATTGATGTGATTATGGTTTAAGAAGTTGGTCGGTTTAGATTGGATAAAGTTGTGGGTTGATCCACTTTATCACCAACTTGTTTGTTTACTATTCTGTAACCTTAGAGTTTAGGGTTTGACCGACTGTAAAGACATTTAAAGCGATTTGAGAACTCTTCCGAATTAAATCGATATCTTCATGATTGATTTGAATAGGATTCTTTATCGTTCTACACTGAGGGTAAAGAGTTTTGATTCGCCCATATAAAACTTCATCACTTGAAACAGACCTTTTTTTCTTTAATTGAGCGATAGTTAATTTACGAATGGGTATTTGTGGTCTTTGTTGGGTATTTTTGGCTAGTTATTTGCCAATCTTTGGTGTAAAGTGTGGGCTGTTGTTCATCGGTTGTGGAGTAAATCAGTAAGGTGCAGTTGTAGATATATCATCTTGTAGTCCGCCTTGATTAACTTGCAGTGGAGCTTTTTTAATGATGTGTTGGTAATGCCTCACTTCTCTTTTGATGTCATGTTTTAATCTTGATTCAAAGCAACTCAGAAAATCGGGGAATTCACGAAATTTGGTTGGCTAACTCTTCTCATTGTAGAAATCACGGGTGTGGATTTTGTTGTAGTTCGTTCCCTTAAATCTCTATAAAGGGATGGTCCAAACCTCGAATTACGTTCTTTGACGATTCCATGTATTTAATTGTTTATATTCTTTGTGCATCCGATACCCAAGAAGCGGTATATATCTGAAGCAATTAGAAACTTGATCTTGAGATAGATTATAATATTGGAAAAATTGATCTGCTTAAATAACCAACCCTTGGGTTGTCATTAAATCTTGGCATATCAACTTTGGTGTCAAGCTTGCGGTTGATTTCTAGGAGGATTAGTAAATTCTGGTGGGTATGAGTTACATACCTGTGATTGTTGCTGCTCTTGAGAGGATTTGTCTAGTTTTTACTCGATAATCTTACGGATCTTCATTAAGTATCATGGTAATGGATTCATTTGTTCATCATTTTGTTTAGTCTGGACACATTCTTCCATAGTTTCTTTGAATATCTTGTACCTTCGCCATTGTTTGATATGTGGGAAGTCAACGAGCACCAATGATAGGGTTTAATTTAATACAGTGAGATCGATTAATTCGTAAATTGCTCATCTGAAAAACTTGCGAGTATTTCTATTTGAGTAATTCGGGTTACATTTCGTTCCAATTGGGTTACATTGGGTGTGAAATTCAGCTGTGAGTTAAACCCTTTCCAATTGAGTTAACCTGAGTAAAAGAAGGAAAGCGTTTTGCTTTACGTCCGTTGGATCTAGCCGTTGGATGGACTCACTTGGATTGAGTTCTTTTGGTTTGATTCACGAGCCGTTGGATTATTTCGTTCTCGAATGCCTTGGATGCTTTCTTGATCCACTTCTCTTCTAATGTGAGTGGATTACAGATGGTTGCATCTCATCGGCTTGATCTGTCTTTCGATTAAGGAGCGTAGGATGAGTTTGAGTGGAAAAGCAGTGTCAAGATCATGCGTTGAATTCGGATGGAATCGAGTAAACCCTAATTCATTTGCTTCCTTGCGTTTCAGGCTTCGTTCGTGTCTACTAGGGTTCCTGAGAGGGAGATCCGAGGGAGAAGGAGAAGATCCTTACCGGCGATGGTCGATCGTGAAGATCCAGGAATGTTCTAAAGTTCTTAAAGCTTGAGCATTGGAGGAGCTTGAATTTGCCGTCTGTTTGGGGTTTTCGGTTTCCACTTGAAGTAGTGAGGGGAAGAGGAGGCAGGAGAAAGAGTAAGAAGACTGAGAATTTAGACAGAGGAGTTCTTGAGATAATTTCTTCAACCCCTTTTTGATTTATCTCATCTCTATTTATAGTCTCTGGTTGGATCTTCTAGAATATTCCTCTGTTAGGTCATTGATAACTAATTACATTTAATTTACATTGCTCGTCGTCCTCTGTCTTGTGTTTTATGTTACGTTATCATCCGTCTCTGTTGGGCTATGTTTAGGTTATATTTAGTGTCATATGTTATCTCTTTATTGGCTTGTATTCATGTAATGAGATCTTACGTTTGTAAAAATATTGTCTTTATTATATTTACTTATTTCTTTATTTTTACGTTTTATTGTAAATCTTCTTACAGTGCTTGTTATTTGAAGTCTTTCAACCAATTTGGCCTTTTTCTGATTCTTTTGTCTCTGTTGGGATATGTGTTCATATCAAACATACAAGCTCGAGTTTGAGCTTGGCATTCTCAACTCGTTGGCTTACAAGCTTGCTTAAAAAAATTAATGTTTTCTTTATTTTATATTAAATCATGAGCCTTGTTGTTGACTGCTCAAGTGGTAGAATTAAGTGCTGCTCCCATTGCAACCTTCTCTTCTTATGTCATTGGTCCCTTTGTGATATCCTCTTCCTCTTAAAGCACTATTACCCATCACGACTTCCTCTTTATTAAACATCACCTATCCCATTGCGACTAGCTCTTCTTTTTTTCTTTCAAACTGCTATCACAAATTCCTATTTTCTTTCAAATGGCCCCATCAATACCTTCTCCAACGTGCTCTCCTCACAACTCACAAATTTCTCTTCATTGTCAATATGTGCTCCTATTGAGACTTTCTCATGATGATTTGCCAAGACCTCGAGATTGCTATTAGACAAAGTAGCCGACTTCAAGATCAATATATGAGTTCAACTCGAACTCAAGCTTAATTTTGAGCCTATTATTAGACCGACGAACTAAGCTCAAATTAGTTGTGATTTGAGTTTGATTTGACTCATTTACACTCTTAGTTGTCTCTACTCACAATAGCATGTGTCTATCAATCTATAAATTATCTTTCTTAATTTTTATAGTAATTAGTAGTTTTCATAAGCAGAAATTATCAATGGTAATAAACAATTCAATTGTATAAATAATAGAGGGGGTAAGACCCCCAATGAAATATATACAAATATTTAAATCATTACTCCTTTAATTTTCATTGTTATGGAACATCGAGTTTTCTCTAAATTGAAGCTTATATAAATTTCTATTTTTTTGGTAATGTTTTTTTATAGTTTGAAAATACTGATAGACATGTTTCATATGCTATGTTACTATTGTAGGGAACTGGCAAGATGGTGCAACAGCAGTCTGTGTTTGGGTCTTGGGGCAAACGGTCAGTTTTTGCCATCTTTTATTTAATTTTATTTTTATCTTTGCTAGGCTGTTTGAAAGTTTGTGGTAACTTTGTACCTTACTACTTGTAGTGCCTCAAAAGCCTTGTGCTCTATTTGGTATGTATGATGGGGTCTGAGGTCTAGGTGTCTTGAAATTACATGTTAACTCATATCAGATATGCAGAATAACTTTGATTTTTCAACCTTTTAACTATAGTATGTATCTTAGTTGTTTTTGAAGTTTTAATAGTGGCGTAAATGTATGGAGGCCATTTTGTCATCACTAACATATGGTGTTAAATTGATCTTGAGGATTCATGTATTCTTTCATAAGATTAAATAAGTAACCCTAAACCATCTTTACTTCTTATTATCATCATTCTAGAATTTTTGTAGTATTACATAGTTTGCTTACTGTTTATTTTTGATCTTGTGATTCTCTGCATTTAATATTGTTTATCAGCTTTTACTGTATTTCCTATCAGTGGTTATTCACTAGGCTAAACCTCGTCTAGGTTTTAGTAGCTAATGTTGGAGATGCTAAAGCGGTGTTAGCCCGAGCTACATCAGATGGAACGCATGATACATCAGATGATACAGGTTTGAAGGCCATTGTTTTGACAAGAGAGCACAAAGCCATTTACCCACAAGAACGTGCCCGAATTCAAAAGGTATGCATTCTATCACTTGGAAAATGCATTTCTTTTTATTTCACTTTGTTCATCGTATTCACATATAATTCCCTTCTCTATTGCTATTAATGTTTTTGCAATTTTCTTTTACATGGATTTAAGATAATTGATGATGTGCATAGGCTGGAGGTACTGTGGGTGCAAATGGGCGTTTGCAGGGTCGCATTGAGGTTTCCAGAGCCTTTGGCGATCGACATTTTAAAAAGGTTATCTCTGTCTCCCATAATCCTATGCTGCCTTTCTTTGAAAATTTTCTTCTGTGCACTTGATTTGGATTATCAGCATTGTATCTTCTCCTTCCGGCATTTCTTGACCTTTACAATCAAACATGATAGGTGCTTTAAAGAACACTTGATTTTAACTTGCTAACATAAATGATTTTGGAATTATTTCATTATTGGTTTTTCCTCTGTGGTTCTTCCCTCTTCTTTGTTTACCCTCATTATCTGTCTAAGCAATTTGAACCATGCATAACCATGTTGTAGACTAACAAGTCTATCCCACTACATGGGTTGGCTATATGAAACCTTTTTTCTCTATTGTGCATATTAAATGTCATTTTTTTTCATTTAATTCTAATAAAATAAGATAATCTTTTATACTTTCTAACCAAGTCTTTTTAAGTCTACCTCTACCTTAAATAGGCCGAAACTAATGCATCTACTCTCTTAACAAGGTCATCAAAAGACCAACGCTTTACATGGCCAAACCAGCAAGGCGACTCTCTCTAATCTTATCTGCCACTAGAGCTGCTCCCAACTTTTTTACGTATATATTTGTTTCACATTTTGTCTATGTAAAGCCATTCATTCACCTAGACATCCTCATCTATGCAACACTTAATTTTATGATTCTCTTTTACCAACTAATATTCGACACCATAAAACATTGCAATTCTCACCACCATCTAATAATTTTTTTCTTTTAAGTCTAAGGGGCTATTTGGTTGACTGAATGCATTCCTTTTTCAGTGAAAAATGAAATCATTTTATTTGGTTGGCTAAAAAGGAATGCAAGATAAAATTTCAATGCATTTTACCCTATAGTTCGAATTCAGTGAAAAAGGATTTTGCCTGATTTGTATGATTTTACTTTGCACCAATCGTGTAAAGTGAGTCGCCATTGTCCATGTCGTTATCGCTCGACCGTCATTGCCATTGTTGTTGGCCCGCCAACCGTCTCGTCGCCGGTTTGCCCTCGCCACCACCTCTGCCAGTTGACACGAATTGCCACCACAGCTTCCTGCCACCACCTCCATCGGTTGCCGACGATGGTTGTGGGAGACGACTGCCGCTGTCAATGCTTCCTGCAGCCATCGTCGACCGTCGGCCATCGGCCACCGCCGCCGCCGCCACCATAGTTGCCAATACCGCCGTCAACTGTAATAGGTCTCCACCGCAGGAGATCACTTCTGAAATTTATATTATTTATACTTTGACTCAAATTGAACATCAAAAATTAAATTCTTGAATTTAATTTATATCCATCCAAACAATCACAAAATATTTTAAATGTACTACATTCTTTTTATATTGAATTTCTTTTATATTACATTCTTTTTTCTTCCAACCAAACAGCCCCTAAGTGGTACTATTCTATCACTTATGAGGCTTGATGTATTCATCGACTTCAACCATCCAACTTTAATTCTACTAATAATATCCCTATCTATTTTTCCATCACTTTCAACAATAGATTCAAGATATCTAAAACATTAATTCTTTTTAATGACTTGATTATCTATTGTTGCAACCTCACCACTAGATCTTCTGCAACTAAAGTTACACTCCATGTATTTGGTTTTAAATCTACTCAAACAAAAGCCTTTATACATTAAGGATGACCTCCATAATTCAAGTTTTTCTTGAACTCCTCTGATCTTTATCAACAAGAAGAATATCATCATCTAAAAGCATACATCAAGATACATCTTCTTGTAAATGTTTGGTAAAAACATTCATAACTACAAAAAGATAATGGCTTAAAGTTGATCATTGATGTAATCCAACTGAAATAGGAAAATGCTTAGTCAATCCTCCTTGTGTCATGAATACAAATAACATTTCCAGTATACATATCCTTGATTACTTGAATATTGTCAATATTATTCCTTTCTTTTCTAGAACTATTCAAGGCACTTTTCTTGTCATTTTGTTATATGCTTTCTCTAAATCAACAAATATCATATGTAGATCCCCTTAATCTCTCAGTACTTTTCCATCAAACCTCTCACAAATGTATAGAATCCATAGTAGACCTACCTGACATGAATCCAAAATGCTTTTCAAAAACTTTTGTATCACATCAAAACCTATGTTTAATTACTCTCTCATAATTTTAACGTATGGAACATTAACTTAATTCTTCTATAATTTACATATTCTTGTGCATCACATTTATTTTTAAAAATAAGAACCAATAACTCTTTCTTCTCTTATCTAGCATTTTTTGTATTCTTTAAAATAATATTAAAATGATTAGTATGCCAAGAAATTTTTTTATCTCTTAAATATTCCCACGCTTCTATTGGAATATCATGTCTTACTGTTTTTCCACATTTTATTTTCTTTAAAACCTCTCTAACTTCGATTTTAGTAATACGACGATAAAAATAAAAAATTTTATTTTCATTTAGGATATTAAGGTCGCTAAAATCAATCGTATTCTTATAACCTTCCTTGAAAAGTTTTGAACTAAATTCGTAGTAAACCCATGCATCACAATTTAAATTTCTACGAGCAAACTGACATATATTAACAAGATATTCAAATTTAATTAGATATCATTCACTGTTTGTATCTGCTGTCTTCGTAACTTGGAGTTGGTTGACTTTTTATAATGGTATCCCATGCTGTAACCCAAAATTTATTTAAACAGGTATTTCATATATTGTACTCATTGCCAAAACTTTTAGTTAGCGTTAATTAATTGTCTTTAAACATTCTACATACTGACAATCCAGTTATGTGATATCATTAAATATGTCATATAGTCTATTTTTTTTAGTTTCTCGTTATTTTCATTGCAACAATGATATCGATGAGCTATATTCCTTCAATTACATTACATTATCTAGAAAATTTTCTTGTTATCATAATCATTACTAGAGCACTTACTCGTTATTGGGGATTGTGATTTGCAACCTCTGGAATTTTTGTTTTACTAATGTAGTAAATTTTCCCAAGAGATATATAAGAGGACAAATACCAGATTTAAGAATTTGGATAGCCATTCATCTTATCCCTAGAAAGCATTCAAACAATACATAGATGTTTCTTGTCCGGTCAAAGAACTCTTGAAAAACTGTCACATGTAGTCAATCATCACATAGATTAATATGCTTATATTAATAGAGAAATTTTATCACACAAAACAGTTTTAATTCAGGGCTCTTAGCTCAAAACTCCATACATCATGGATTAATATGCTCATATTAATAGAGGAGAAATTTAATTACACAAAATGTTTTTATTTCAAAGCTCTTGATCCAAAACTTAATACATCAATAAAAGAAAAGTAAAAGAGAAAGTCAAAGATATGCTCAAAAACATAACGAAAATCCTTCGTGACAAGAAAATGTTTCAGCAAACTCTTCATATCTCTTCTCATGATAACCCTTCCTAAGCTTGCCTTGACACGTTATATAAAGAATATAAACCACATTAATGAGATAAGTTTTCTATGGAAAATTTTGATGTAAGAACTGCGAGTTTTTTGACATGAACGTGATGTATGCAACATTCAATCCCATTTATTCAGTACTTCAACACATTCGTTTCCACCAGTTCATGACCATTCATTTCTATATCTGTATGCTTTTCTTGATACTTTGGAATTGTACTTCAGGATCCATAAATCCTCCTTTTAGAGTTTACCCATATAATGTCAAAACTACTATGTGTTCTTTTTAGATCCATAAATCCTATCCATGACATTTTCATTTTGTACCATAAGAATATCTCTTATACATCCGTGAAATTTTCTGTTGCGTTCCATTACTACCATAAATTTTTCATAACATTCCAATATATCTTATTCATTTGCAGACTCATTCATAATTCATCATGACGTGATCATAGATGCAGGTTTAGATGCACAATTCATGCTAATGGAAACAGAACTGTAACAACAATATCTCACCATGGTGATCATATCCTAATAAAGTTAGACTATGGAGTTTGGAAGTTTCACCTTACAATAGTCATGAAGATCAATTATTGCTAACTCTAAATTCCTCTCTGTTTTTGCTTCAAATTTCTTCTCTAATCCAAGGAAACCCCATTCTACGCAAAAAGACAAATGAACTAGGTATCAATTCTTTGTACAAAACGTATTAGGTTTATATAGAAGTTCATAACGATTCAAATCAAGATACTTGGCACATCCAGCAGTTTCCTTATTAAATGCTACCTGTGTTTCCCCAGGTGAAGTTTATACAACAATCAATTTTAACCCATAACCTGTGTCAAGGTAGGTATAACTGTAGATATAGAACTTAGATGCAAGAGCAAACAAACACACGATAGCAGCAATTTGAAAGCTCCACAACAACTAGAGAAAGACATGGAAGCAGTAGGAAAAGCAGTTCATTGATTTCAAACGATTTTTCCATGAATAGATCTCCCTTGTATGCTTGGATGTGCGCCTAACTGAATGTTGCTGCTTGTAGTAGGCCCGGGGGACCTCACTGTTTGGTGTCATTAAACATGCAGGTAGGTGTCATTGCCTCTCCAGATGTGCATTCCTTTGAGCTTACTGAAAGGGAGCACTTCATCATTCTTGGTTGCGATGGATTGTGGGGTGTAAGTCATATATCCTTTCAGTAAACATCATTTTAAAATGCTGTGGATTCATGCTTAGCTTGATATATAGCAAATCATTATTGTTGAAACATCCAGGTATTTGGACCAAGTGATGCGGTTGGTTTTGTTCAGGCACAACTGAAGGTAAATTTCTTTACTTAAGTTTGAAAAAACTTAGATGCTTCTTCCTACACTTGCAGATGACCAAATGAAAGCGTGCATTAATTAGTTAAAAGCAATTGGACGTTAATTAAAAATAGGAAAATGACATTTGGAGGATTTGTAAAATTGTCTTTTTTTTTTTTGTTTGTTTGTTTCCCAAGTATGAACTATTTTGAATTAAATATCCTATGCTTTATTTGATAGTAGCTTTGATAGCTCGGACATATGTTGAATCTGATGTGCTCTTTCGACATTGTGAAAATTCCTTTCAAATTTTGACAAATATAATCTCACACAGTATGTAATGCACGGCGAAATAGAAATAAATATAGCAAACTAAACAAACTTATGCTAAGTAGATAACTATGTGTATAAAGATGAATGATATGATTAATCTGTTTAACCCCAAGCGATATATCCATAAATAATCTTTGCAAACCATTCAAGTCTTTATATATTAGTGATGGAGAGATCTACAAAGTTAGGACTAATAGTAAAGAATAATCTAGAGCACAAATATAACGGTTACGGGGCTGTTTGGTAGCGTGCATTTGGAATGCATGCGTTTAATCGCTTTTGAACGTTAGCGTTTAGTTCAGTAAAGTAAAATTTCATCGTTCAAATCTGTAGAAAGGCGGTTCGTGTATTTAGAATTCGAAATCTGGGTGAATTCTATCGATGTAAAGTGATCTGGGGGACCGCTGCCGCACGCCGCGCCGCCCGATACTTGCCGTCGCCGCGCCATCGCCACCGGTCGCCCACCCACCGTAGGCCCGACGATTCTTTCATTCGTTTTGTCAACCAAAAAATCTGAAAGTCGAATTTGTAAAACTCAACCAACTATAAAATAATCCTTTCACTGAATTCTTTTGCATTCTTTTTTACACATTCCAATCAGAACGACAGATAACATGTAGATGCATATTCAATATTTGAATCACCACAATAACTTGTAGAGGATTATCTATTTAATAAGACAAATTATTATGAGAATTGAAATGATATAATGTTAAGTGTGATCATGATGACATATAGATCAATGCAAAGATAATTTCATAATATTAACATGTAGAGCACTCACTTGCTTAGGATCTCAATAGCAATTATTCATTCGTCCACAAACTGATGGAGAAATCGTTCCATCTTTCTTTAAAGGAGAGGAGCACTAACACTTTATGAAAATATTTTTTAATGAATTTATTGAAAATAATTATTTAAATTTAAATAATTTTATTATATTGTAATCATCATCATGTGCATCATCTTTAAGATACTTAAAAGCAAACTACTCAATCAAAGAATTAAGCATCCAAATACGAAGTAGGTTTTTCTTTTCCTCTAGTAGATAGTGAACTATAAAACATCTCCCTGTCAATGAACTGGGATTTTGCAGGAAACATCGTCTGCCACTGCCGCTGCTCGCCGCCTTGTAAGAGAAGCCATTCGTGAGCGGCGGTGTAAGGATAACTGCACGGGGATCGTTATCCTCTTTAAGCACAAATAAACCCCCGCCCCCCTTGTTTCCAAGAACATTGTTTTTCTACCACAGAATCCCTAACTGAAGTTGAAAATGGTTTTGGAGACCGTTCTCTAATGTTTAGGTAAACTTACTACCTACCTGTTTTGCTGACACTTGATCTTTATATATATATATATATATATTGCCTTAAAATATTGCATTGCAGTGAGCAGTATTGTATTATCCTTACGGAGTGCTTAGAAAAGATTGCTATGGAATTTTTCTTATGATTGAATATATTTTGGGATTTGTGATGAATGAGACGATCTATGGAGTGTTGTATTATCCAATTATAAGAAATGTCCTCTGGCAATTTTAGTTAAGAGACGTTCTATTTTTTTTTCTTTTTTTTTTCTTTTTCGTGTTTTCTTGCTTGTGGATTTTGATAGTGTGCACACATAACTGCATATATTTTAACTTAGGGGCTGTTTGGTTCCGAGTAAAATGAGTGTAATGTAATCTAAATATGCGCAATTCTTTCTTTTCCGTGTTTGGTTCCGAGTAAATGTAATTCTGTAAAATTAGTATTTTATTTTCCTTTTAGGCTAATTTTGTGTAAGTAAATCGCTTGAAAACGCAGTATTTCGTTTACATGAGAGGGAAAAGATTTTTTTTTTCTTTTTGCGGGAGCCTGGGAAAACTTTTTTATTTTATTTTTTCTAATTCTTTGAATCATTAATATTAACTTTAATTAAAATAAATATTATTATAGTTTAATTAAGATTTTATAAATATAATTATGTTTATTCAAATTGATGATAAATAATTCATGATAAATCAAAAAATTAAAATAATTATTAAATTTTTGTTTATTTAGTAAAAAAAACAATTATAGAGTAAACTATTTATTAAAAAAAATTATTAAATAAATAAATATTAAATTTTGATGATTAATTTATTTAATAAAAATTTTTATTAATTAATTAATCTTTAATATATTAATAAAATTATATATATATATATTAAATTTGGGTCATTATGTTAATATAAAATGATAATATTCAAATTTTATTTACTTATAACACTAATAATTAATATCTTAAAAAATTTGTAAATTAATTACTAATAATTTAATATTAGAAATAAATTTTATTTGTATTTGATTTTATTTTAATATCTTAAAAAATTTATAAATTAGTTATTAATAATTAAATATTCAAAATAAATTTTATTTATATTTGATTTTATTTATTTTTTTAGTCAAGAAAAAAAATTTTATTTATAACTTATCTATATTTTATTTGATATTATTTATTTTTTAATTGAATATTTAATTAGTGAATAAATTTTATAATTAATTTACATATAATAAAGTATTCAGAATACAAATATTTATTTTATATTCATTCAATCAAATATTTATAATGCAGTTATTTATTTTATTTTACATATGTTTAATTAAACAGAAAATATAATTTATATGTATTTATTTTATATAGAATCAAATAATTATAAAGTATTCAGAATTCACTGTATTCAGTTTACACTGTATTTTTTTTTTACACTGTATTCTAAATGCAGGTAATCAAATAGCCCTTTAATAGTTGAGAATTTTTGTTGTCAATCAAAAAGTTTTGAGTTTAAATTTTTATACATGCATTATGTGTATGAGTTTACGATTAAATTTGCTCAAATTTTTTTAAAAAATAATTAAAAAGTGATAAAATTTTAGTATGATCAATTTTAAAGTATTTGAATTTATTTTGATATGGGTATGATGTAGAAGCTGATTGATTATTCACATGCTGTATTGATTTTAAATTGAATCAAAACATTTTTGAATTTTAGTTAGGTTAAATTTTAATTATTTTATTTTCATCCAAAATTATTCCCTTTTCTTGATATATTCCTGTTTCTGGCTGGCTGGAAGAAGCGTTGTAGTTTCGCTTCATTTCTTTTTTATATTATTTTTTAATTATTATTATTTGGAATAATTTTAATTGAACACCCATTTTCATAATTTTAATCTGAGCTAATTTCAGCTCATACTTAAAACTTGACTGTTTGAGAGAAGCGAAAATGCATCATTAATTACAGCATTTTTGTAATTAATGATTTTATACAAGTATTTAAATGTGTTACCTAATCACTGAACTAAAAAGAAAATCAATCCTAAATCAGTGCATTAAATAAGGGCGGCATTTTATTAAAAGACTGAAATTTTTGACCAATATATAACATTTAGTTAACAGATGTTTGCATTTTTATTATGTCTATATACATCAAAGCCTTATAAGTTTAATTATTATTGAATTAAGCCTTCAGTTATAGTTATATTTGAAGTATGATTAAATATTAGTTTCAATAAAAATTTGTTCATGTAATTTAACATCACATAAAACAGGCGTAGAAGCACACTCCACAGACGTCTGCTCAACCATTCATTCAAACTAAATTCATCAAATCTAATCTGTCAATTAGACCAAATAATGTGTTCATATGCGCCTAATACAACCCTAAACTAAATCTCCAGCTCTTCCAAATAATCAAATTTCAGCCACCATTTGCCATATAACATAATTATTAATAGCACAAGTAGAAAGAGAGGGAACACTAAAAACCGCATGGAAAAACTAACAGCTCGAGCTGAGCTTTCAGCATGAATAAAATATCTAACGACCCACCTGAGTCAACCTTATTCTTTGTTTTCAGAGTGGCCTCGTCTTCCTTCCTGATGCCCTGCCACAGAGCAGAGCATTCTTGGGGATGGGATATTCGTCTCTCCATGAGTTGGCCGGAGAGTAGACTCGGAGGTAGAATTGCTGGCCCAGGTACTGCCTCGCCCAGTTCTCCGACCTAATGTTCCACATGCCTACGTTGTCTAACGGCATGTATATTGCACTCCATGATTTTGGGTACACCTGAAAATCACAACTTTGCAAAGGTAATTATGAAGATAGCTGAAAACATCATCAACAACAACAAGCCATTATATTCCACTACATGGGATCAATTATATGAATCCTTCTCCATTGTGTCCTATTAAGTGTCTAATAAAATAATATCATTTTTATATCTAAGTCTTTTTAAATCTATCTCTACTTTTCTTAATATGAGCCGATCCAATACATCTACTCTTCTAGTTGTGCAACAACCAAAATTTTATGTGACCAAATCATCTAATAAGATTACTCTCTTTAGAGTTTGTTTGAAAAAATAATGGTGAAAGTACAAACTGTTGTTTCGAAAGCTGTAGTGTGGCCTACAAATCTTTTTTATTTGTAAAAAGTCAAATTGCAATTTCATGGCCACCACCATCGAGCCAGATAAGGTTTGAAAGCATTACTTTCTCCTTACAAATTTTCCCGAAAGAAATCACGGAATAGTGCGACACCACGCCACGCCACCACCTCAAATGCGATGAAAATAAGCATGTCTAGAACAAAAAATGCCTATGAGAATAGAATGTTTAATCTTAGTAACCTCCCATTTGTTTTAGTTTAAGCAGATTGCTTCATTTGGTTTAGTTCAAGTGTGATAATTAAATTTCAAAAAAAAGTTATCTACTTTTATTAACAAGAGGGACGCATTCTTTATGTTTGGTGGATCTCTTTCTTTGCATTTTTTTTTTCTTTGTAATTCTCTATTTATTTTTGTGAACATCTCATCAAATATTAGCATTGGAGATACATGAATTGAGATTGAAGATTCATCATATCAACCGTAAAAGTTAGTATAAAGCTAATTATTGATGATAATGATGATGTTGATGACGACGACATATAATGTAAGGTCTACAAAATAATGAATTCTTCGCACTCATCAAGTTATCTATATGCACTAATACATGAATAAATACAATGTAAATTAATGAAATGAAAAGATAAAACTTGGTAAAGAAGTGTCGATACCTGCACGGTGCAGCGAGAAACCGCATCTCTAAGGTTATAACTCTTTCTGCTTGCAGAAGACCATTGGCCACCATCCATTCTACCCAATTCCATAATCAAAAACAATCAATTTCCCAAAGCAAAGATAAATCAGAATTCTATACTCTTTTTAGTTTAGGGTTCATATTCTTACCCAACAACCCAGAATGCATAACCATCAATGTGCCAGGATTGAACTACATCTTCATAGTTCTCAAAAACAATCTCAACATAGTCACGGAAATTCGCCGCCATGACAGATGTCTGAAGATACATGCCGCCAAAGGTCGGGTTATCAGGAATGCTTCCCAGTGAGGAAACACCTATTTTATAGTAATCCGCAATCTTCAGTGGTGTATCAGCTGGGATGAAGGATACACTGTTAACAGCATATCTCTGCTTCCCATTAATCAATGACGCAGAATTTGCAAGCCTGATAGTTCTGGTGGTGTTGATCAGCCCATAGTGGTATGAGCCTTGTGGATTAGGTCTTGGTCCGCTCGCCGTTAAGTTCCACCTTGTTTTGGACAGAAAAATAGTTCAAAAATGCAAAACATATATGACAGTTCTGGCCGAGATTGATCTAAAGATACAGGTTATGGCCATACCTGATAGATCTCGCCTGGTTCAGCGACCAATCAATCTGAATAGTAGGGCCACCGGGCGGAGGATCCATGGGTGTCCCTGCAGAGTTGCTGTAATGAAGTATGGCTGTGGTGGTCAACACAGGGTTGGTAAATCGGGTCGAAGAAACAATATAGTAGTCCCTTGGGGGCTGATTAGCGGTAACAAGGACCGAGTAAGACTGGCCAAGGCAGATATCCAGCGCAGAGTAGGTATTCTGCAGCGTGTGCGATCCTTCTACTTCGACCAATAACATGGTGTGCCCTTGAAACCTTACGTTGACACAGTTCATGAGCCCCACATTGGATATTCTGAACCTGTATGTTTTGCCTGAATAACCATGAGGAAGACTTTAGCTGATCAAGATTTGGTTCGAACATACAAAAGCAATAAAACCAATGCTACAGGGGAGAAAGAAAATAATAATGATCATCTATATCAAAGAAACTTACCTTGCTCCACAGTGAAAGTGTTGCCATTCAACCCACGCCCATTTATGAGCAGACTATCAGGAAAGGGGAGCATCTGGCCATTATCTAGTGTTGCTTTCAGATCCTGAAAAAGAATGACATCATTGCCCAGTAAATGAAAAGAATAAAACAAAGCTCAAAATAAGCAAAACAACGCAAGAAAGATATAAAAATAAGGTGAAACCATTGGGCTTAAAAAGAGAACGACAGATACAATTTAGAAAGAGAGATGAAAAAATCAATCAATGCGCAGTAGGGGTGCCTTACAGTGTGGTTAGCCTTGTACCAGTCACCAACCAACAAGGTGAAATCTCCAGTAGGAGGATCAAATGGAACGGGAATGAGGGGACGGCTAAGGATCCGAATGCCACCAAAACCACCGGCAGCCTTGTGAAAGGCGAGAGAGGGGAAGTAGAAGTAGCTGCCAATCTGATCCTTGACTTGTAAAATGTATGTGAAGTTTCCTCCTGGTGGAATTGGACAGTTGGTACCATAAACTCCATCCTGCCATGAATTCCTCCTCTGCAGCAACCCATTCCTGTAAAAAGAAGGGCATAAAAATTGTAAAACATAAATAGGACACATCTTACACTCCATAAATTCTTGCTTCTGACCAAACACTTCTTCCTCCCAGTTTCTTCTGCTCAATCGCATGGTTCATTCATGAAACGCTTTCAGAAGAATACAGGAAAACAAAGAACTTTATCATCTCCAACAAATCAATGAGCCCTATCCCAACTATTTGGGATTAGCTTTATAAATCTAGCAATCAATCCCAGAAACATCTCCCCGAAGACACTGCATCTTCTATTTTAGAAGGTTATTCTTTAAGCAAATGAACATGCATTCTTTATCAAGGGAACATCTTTCTACTCCACTCATATCATTCTATAGAGAAGAAATTTTTAAAATAAATATAATTTAAAACATAATTAGTAATTTAAGTATCTTAAAAATAAAATTTAAATATAGGTATAATTTCGTTTATGGGCATTTCTACTTTAAGTCATTAAATGGGCTTATATCTTCTACTTTAAATTATTTTTGTATCTAAGTATGCATAAGTTACATGTAGCTTATACGACTTAAGTGGCAGATAAATGCCCATAACGGCATTATATCATATTTAAATTTTATTTTTAAGATACTTAAATTACTAATTATATTTTAAATCATATTTATTTTAAAAATTTCTGCTTCTATAGATCACGCAAATACAATACAACTAACTTTTAATTGGCATATATAAAACATACAGATACCTCCATAGTTAATGAAATCCATAATCAAATCCTGCCGCAGATTAACAACCAAATAACATTCATTGCATTCTCTTTGCAGCTATTATTTATCAACACTTTCTTCTCTCAATGGCGGCATCTCATCTCCATGGATTGAATCCATAATCAGGTCAACAGCTTAGTTAGGCATTAATGGTCGAAATCTAACAAATAAAAGCAGTGGTCATCCCAAAGAGAGCCGCGAGTTATGGTCACAAATGGCTTTCTTTTTCTTCTTTTTTTTATGGCATATGCCTCCACGTGATATTATGATTTATTTCGTATATTAAAACTATATGCAAAAATTATTTTAAAAATCAATCTTCTTGCCTATTAAAAAATATGTAAAATATATAAATTGAGCTTTAAAGAATATATTATTTTATATATTAAATTACTGTTAGAAATACACTTTTATGCTCTTTTTGACATTTCAAATATAAATTTAAATTAAAATAAGTTTGATAAATCAAAATTTTGATTAAAAATTCATTATTTTTATCATGTTATAAAATAAAATTCATATAATATTATAATGCATGTTAATATCCGTATTACATATCCCATATTTTACAAAGAAAATAAAAATAAATTCCCTCTCTCTCTCTCTCTCTCTCTCTCTACAAAATTTACAATTCCGAGTAAATTTCCATTTATGCCCACATACTTAAACAGTTATACCATGCCAGCAAATCCTGAAAAGACTGGTCTATTCCGGTCCGGAAAATAATTTTAAAAGCCGAACCGCCAACTGGCGTCGGTGGCACCAATCCCCACTCAAAAATTCAAAGCACCCGACCATCGCATTTATTTGATTCCCTTCTCCTTTTTCCCTCCATTTTATATCCCCTCATCTCACTTCTCATTAACAAAGAAAACCCTAAAAAATTACTATTTCTTGAAACAACCCTCCCCCACAAAATTCTCTTCCCCGAGAAGCCTGTCGAAAGGCAACTCAATCATTCACAGTAGTACACCAAGAATGAATCAAGCTCGCAGAATTCTAGCGTGTTGAGCAAAACTTTCGATGCAGCTGAGGAAGACATTTATGTAAATACGGCTTGTTGGATCTTTTACTTTCAGTTAGGTTGCGATTATGGTGGGAATTACGTCTTTGTGATTCTTCCATTGCGGACAACATCAGACTGTTCTTGGAATATAGATGACTGAATTTCAGTGTGCAAAGTGGATCGCATGATGGAGAGTGGGGAATGAGTAGGGTTCCTATCCTAAAGAACAAAGGTACAATGGCATGCAAACGCAACAGTCTTAAGAGACTTCGATGCAAAAGTATCGTTTCGAATTTCACCAGGATGATCGGAAAAGAACAAGACAGTTCTTAAGCATCAACACAGTACAGAGAGAGAGAGAGAGAGAGAGAGAGGAAAAGAAAGCTACAGTTCTATCAATAGCTAGAATGAAGAGAGAGAGTTAGTTATACCAGGAGATGAGGAATGGCTCGGGGAGGCTATTATAGACGTTGATGATGAGATTATCGTTGGTTACAGCCTCAATCTGCGGCCCTGGAAACTGCCCATTGATCAATATCCCCTGCACATACCAAGAAACAGCAGTATCGAATCAAATCAAACACCTAAAGAAAAGAGATGGATCAGAGATCGACACAAGTGAAACAAAAAGAGGATATGAGCTTGCCTGTTGCTTTACGCCGAGGGGCCAAATGTCGCCGTAGGTGACGTTCCAGGTAAAGAAGCGGTAGGGATCGTCCGCGGTGGAAGAACAGAGAAACAAGAGGACGAAGATGGCAGAGGCCAAGAAGGTGGGTTTCGTCATTTTAGCTTTATTTCTTTTTCGATTTCTATTTCGCCTTCTCGCTTTTCAGCTCCCTGGATCTAAGAGAAGGAAAAAGGGTTTAAAAAAAACCTTAATGGGGAAGGCTTCCCAGAATCTCCTGATAGCTATATTGAAGAAAAGAGCCAGAATTATGGCTGCAGTCTTCTGACGAGAGAGAGAGAGTGTGTGTGTGTGTGTGTGTGTGTGTGTGAGAGAGAGAGAGAGAGAGAAATGCGGAACAGCAAGTGGGTTTGGAGTCTGCCAGAGCTGTCCTTTATGCGAGAGATAGAGAGAGAAGGGAAGAGGATGATGATGGAATGAGCTGTATGGGGGTAAAAGTGTAAAACTGTGAGAACAATCGGATTGGAGCCGGTTTGGAGCGAACGGGATGAAAGTATTGGACCGGAAATATACGGTCCGACAGGAATGTTTATTTGGTAAACCAAATAGCTTGTTCGTTAGTTCTCATCCTCTGCAATATTTACTATTACATGTAAAATGATTTATAAATTACAAATATTACCTTTCTTTATAATTTGAGAAATATTTATAATATAAAAAATATGAGCTTTGGAATTTGACTTCTATGTTTAAATATGAGTAGCTTTGAGAACTACTAGTTGTCATCAAAATATCACTTTTAGTTATATTGTCATTCTCCTTATAAGATGAATAATAATTTGAGAGGTTTGATTTGAGTGTAACAAAAAGTAAAGTGAATATAGTGAATTTTAATTTTTTATGTATTTGATATGGTACAAAATAAAATTATAAAAAAAAGTGAAGTATTTAAAATACATTGAAACAATCAATTTTGGTGTATTTGAAATTTTCTAAATTTGGACTAATTCCAAATACATCAATCAATGTAGAAGTGTATAATCGTTGTCGATCGCGGGCCACCTTTTGTTGTTGATGTCTCGCCGTTGCCATCAGCTTATAATTCCAAAAATATTTTACATTATATTTATTCTATCAAACATAGAAAAATAAATTCATGTATTTATACAGTTTTAAGCCAAACAATCTTAAAGCAATTTAAATATATTATATTCTTTTTCCATTGTTGATATGACCCTGAAAATTCTACTAGTAGAAGCACGAATCTTGATGTCGAAAGTAATGTTATTCTGAATCAAGACTAACCGAGATCAAGCGTTTATTATCAATCGACTCTTAAACATGGAGTGTTTATAATAATCAATCGGCGTCTTAACGGATCTAACAAGCCCAAGATTTCATAATTCTGACTTTATTTGAGCATTTAAATACACAAAATACATTACATGATCAAAGGAATCATTTTGAGTCGTCCGATGGAGTAGAGTGGTACGGGTTTTGCATGTATTTATAGAAACGTCACTCCTCTAATTTATAAATAGCCCCTCATTTCTCATATGAGGGGAGGTCATGCAAGAGAGAGGAGAGAGTTCTAAAGCTTGAAAATTCTCCAGGCATAATCGTGTCACCCTCGGCGATCCACCACGTTGTTACCCATTGCCGTCGTCGCCCGATCCTCGCCGTCGTCAATCTCGTGGTCTCCATCGACCTTCATCGTCGTGGTTGTTCGTTGTTCACCATCATCTACTACCACTAGCAAGCATTACAACGAGCGTGATTATATGGTACATTGTTGTCGATTTTGGGATTCCCATTATCGCCTTCTCATATCTGCTGTACTCCAAAACAAATATATAGTGAAAGTTTTTTTTTCTGAGTACGTGGTTTTCCCCTTTTCGAGGTTTTTTAGTAAAATTTTTGGAGTTTTCTTCATTCTTTTACATATTAGTGTTAGATTTCATAAAGGCCAAGATGTAAGTATCACTCTATGGTTTTCTA
This sequence comes from Cymbidium sinense, assembly GCA_021442155.1. Taxonomy (NCBI): domain Eukaryota; kingdom Viridiplantae; phylum Streptophyta; class Magnoliopsida; order Asparagales; family Orchidaceae; genus Cymbidium; species Cymbidium sinense. The sequence continues at coordinate 57,935,666 of CM038222.1, forward strand.
ACACGCAACAACTGTATTTTTTTCTTTCAGGCATACAAACAACCCCTGAGAAAAAATAGTTGGTATTAGCATTGATGATGATGATATACATTAATATTGATATATATATTAGTAGTTCTCAACCATATGAGTGACGATAATATCAATATTTTTAATGATAATGAATGTAGATCTTATTGATGATGACTTGTGCATTATAATTGTTAAAAGTTAACAAAGTTATAGGATTTTCCAAATTCATAAATTTTATTGACTTAAAATTCCATTTATATGTAACATGAAGGCCCATTTTTAAATTTTGCTTTATTGGGCATCTCGGGTATTTTGTGATATTTCAACTCCATTAGACAACTTAAAATGACCCCCTTGATTATTTGATGTTTTCTAAATTTTTAAATATAAAGGTACACATTATATGAATATGACCAAAAAATTAATTTGAATCGATCTTATTGAGTAAGTTTAATTTGATTTTTTTAAAGTATTGGTTGGATTGGTAATTATGTTTTTAAAATTTTAGTTATTTTTTTATTTTTATTTTGATGAAATTAATCAAATTTAAAATCAAACTATATTAATTTCTTTGAATATTAAATTAATAAACCTATACAAATAAAAAAGTGATATAAAATCAAATAAATATTATTAATTTCATATGCCAAAATTATATCATTTATTAAAATTTACTTCATATTTTTCAAAAAAATACATATTGTTTAAGCTATAAATAAATAGCTTCATTATTAGAGGTAATTATATTTTAATTCATTCAAAATCAAACCAAACTAATAAGATCAATTTTTACTTCGTTTTATTTTGGTTTGAAAAATAGTTTGAACGACAGGATTTTTAATCAAAATCAATTTGCCTAGAGCTGTTTGAGATCGATTTTATTTAAAGCTTCTTGTTTTTTGTTTTTAACTTATTTTTAAAAAACATGGTTATTTAAGTCTTGTTTGAAATCAATTTTGTTTATATTTTTTTTATTGTTATGTTATTTTTAAATATATATTTATTTAGTATATTTTTATTTTTTGAAATAATAGTATTATTTTTAAATATTTTGAGTATTTTTTTTTTTTTGAAATAACACCACTAAACATATTTTATTTTAAGATAAAAAATTGATCCCAAACAACCTCTTAGTAAATTTTTTAACATTTATATTTATTACTTTAAAAATAATCCAAATAAATTTTAAATATTTTGCATATTAAAAAAAATGATCATCACCATCAAATATTTATATTTTAAATCAAAATATATATAAAATAAAATATAAAAAATAATAATAATAGTGACCCCTAACAACCTCTTAGCTAATTTGTAAACTAAAACATACAAATTGATCCTAAATGACATCATAATTAAAATATCTTGACACATAAAATTCATCTCATTAAAATATCTTAACTAATTTGTTTCACTATTTATCTATCTATCTACCTATTTATTTATATTAAAAGTAAAATGCGATTCTATTAATTTATACTAAAAAAATTTCAATTTTAAAAATAATCATAACTGTTTATTAAATTTCATCAATATTAAAACTTTACCATTGAATTTTAAGAGATGTACAGAATTTATTTGATTGAAATTACTTACATCTATTAAAATTTACCTTATATAACTTTAACCAAAATTCGCATAGAAATAAATTTAAATATTATTTATATTATTCTAATTTATAAATATATATACATATATACAAATTATAATTATATATTTATACGTGTGATCTTAATTGACACTTCATGTTCTAAATAAATCATTTTTATTTTCACATCTCTTTTCACATTTTACTGTTAAAAGAAATAGTACAAACATTAGATATTCAAATACTTAGATTTACTATTAAATCACAATTACTTAGAGAAATTTACATACATAACACACAATTCTTATGTATTTACATATCTAACATCTAAAATTCCTATGCTTCAAAAGGTCAATTTAACTTTCAAAAAGTAAAAAAAATACTATTTTTATTATAATAATAAAGATTTAAGTGGTATATATATAAATATTTATGTTTAAGTGCTAGATATATAAATATATAAAAACTGTATGTTATGTATGTAAATAGGCAGGAAAATTTATATATATAACACAAGATTCTTATGCATTTACACATCTAACACCTAAAGTTTGATATTTACAAACATAGCACATTTCTTATACTTCAAAAGATGAATTTAACTTCAAAAAAATAAAAAAAAAATGTTATTTTTGTTGTAATAATAAAGATTTATGTGTTATATATATAAATATTTATGTTTAAGTGTTAGATTTATAAATATATAAAAATTATATAATATGTATGTAAATACCCCTACTATAAATTAACATATAAACTTCTGTATTATCTCAACTTATACAAAACAATAACTCTAGACATAATCAACTTGAATAAGTTTCAGATTTAAATAAAATAAAATAAAATAATTAAATTTAACTCAATTTTACTTCTTATGTTAAATTCAACAAGTGTCAGTGCCCATAAAGGCTTATATACTTTAAATACTTAAACATTTAAAAAAAAAAAAATTTCATGCCTTGAATTCATGAAGTTTATAAATACCTAATAAATCAGCACCTTGGTTAACACTTCAGCTCCCGTTCTTGTGATCAGAACTGTATGCTCGAACTGAGCAGCAGGGCGGCCATCAGCTGTGAGAGTGGTCCAGCCATCATCCCAAGTCACACAATCAATGGTTCCCATTGTAAGAATTGGCTCTGCAAAATATGAGCATCGGTTTAAATTATACAGGAATTGGACAGAGCAGTGGGCAAGAAAGATATATCTGTGATCAGTGGGCAAGAAAGATGGGGCATTGTATTTTTCATATGAGAGAATTAGCTTGAATGCATGAAGACAATGGAAGGATTAATGTGGGTGTATTTGTGTTTTATTAGATGTCATGCTAATGTTGTATTGTTTTATGTAATTCTTGTTAATATATTATGTATGGTGTTGTTTTAGGTCACTTAATTATAATTATGACTAATTAATTATGAATTTTTTAGTCATGATTCATTTTTATCTCATTAAGAGGTCGATGGCTTTAACACAACATAGACAATGACTTTGGCATATTAGACTAAATTTAAAATAACTATAACACAATAAATTATGACTTTGATGCATTAGAGTATAATCACAATAGCTATGATAAAATGGATTAAAATTTTGATATAACTAAGTGCAATCACAATAACTATATTACATTAGATTATGGCTTTGATACAACAATATCATAATAATAACATAATAGACTATAACTATGATATAGCAAAGTCCAATCACAACTAGGGTTGCAAATGAATCGAGCCGAGCCGAGCTGAGCCGAGTATGTATGTGTTCAAAGCTTGAGCTTGTTTAATATTATCAAGCTCGAGCACGAATTGAGCTTTTCAGAATGATGTTCAAACTTGAGCTTGTTTACCATTATCGAGCTCAACTCAAGTTTGTTCATGAGCTTAGTTCAAATTGGATTATCGAGCTTTTAATGCGTTTAATGAAATAAATGAGCTTTAATCGAGCCTTAATCGAGCCTTAATCGAGCTTGTTCGCGAGCAGCTTATTGAGAAATATACATGAGCTGCATCAATTAAAACTTATTAAGCCTAAAAAATAAATAATATTATTCACAAACAAGCCTTAATCGAGCCATCATTGAGCTCCTTAGCAAACTTGTTCATGAGCTTTAAACGATAATGTTCATAAACATAAATGAACCGAATGACAAGCTGTTCGAGCTTGTTCATTTAGCAATCGAGTATTTACAAAAGTGTTCGAGCTTATTCAATTAGTTAATCAAACAATCATAAATGAGTTCTAATCGAGCCAAGCCACGAGTAGCTTGTCGAACGCTCGGTTCATTTGCAGCCCTAATCTCAACAATAACATAACAAAATTGAATCTACAACATTTACAATATTAAATAAATAAATAAATAAAAAGAATTGAATGCATATCTTTACAGAAGTACATGAAATAGACAAAAAGAATTAAATGTACTTAAGTAATAAAATGGATCTATCGATCTATATAGTTGTAAAATAAATATACGTAAGTAATAAAATGGTATACGACCAGGTATAACTTTTAGAAAATATCGCTTTGAAATCAAGTAGATGTGTTGTATCGAATGCACTCCAAAGCCTCCCTATAAATAAAATATAGAACAATCTTCAAACTAGATGTTTGAATCTTGTTCGACATGATTTGCATAATGTTTAAACATAATTTGAGCAATATTATAATAGGTGTTCATCTTCGTCTTATTATAATCTAAAACTTTTGATGATGAATGCATTCAAATCTAAAATAATTAAGAATACAACATCACTAACCTAGAGTAGATGGACATTGGCAAATGGACACAATTCATTGTCAAACTTTACCATGGACAGAAAAGGTGCTGAGAAAAGAGAAATTTAAGCAACTCCCTTGTTCTAAGGTTCACTAGTCATCACTATGAAAGTTATATTTTATATAGCAGAAATTTTTTTTCCAAAACAAACTTCCAAACCTTCATCCATATTCCTCAAAATAAATAAATAAAAAGGATATTTAGCAAATTATATATATTATGAGACATACAAAGTCTAGTTTCCTTTGATTTATCTAACTTGATTATTTGTATCAGACTTACATACACTAGAAAAGTCATAGTTGTTCATTCTAATATGTTATTTCTTATTATCGATCAATTTGAGATAATTCTGACATCTATTAATTTAACAAAACCTATACTAAACTAAATATTGTTTTTTTTTTTCATCAGCTTAAAACAAAGGACGCTTATATAGGAATGTTGCATCTTTCTTTATGTCATTATTGTATATCAATATTCTTTTGTGATTAATATGAACAAATTACTTAAAAGTATGGATATGCATACCTTCATGTGTTTGCCACCTATTTAATATATCTAGATTAAACTACATACTAAGTTGGAAAATAAGGCTACGCAGTATTGAATGTAAAGAAAGTAAATAAGTTATGTACATATATATATTTTTTAAAGTAAAATATATTAACTTGCAAATGCTATGAGTACAACAAAAATACTTGTAAGAAATGCTTGAGCAAAAAATGGATACAACAGCACAAAAAAAGTTACAAAATATTTTTTTTGAATCATCTAGCTTGAAGCCTAGATGAGAGTGGCGATAGATTTATGTCGAATTTCTACCCCTCATAGTATAAAGAACATAAGATATCTTATCCACCAAAAATTCAACACTTTGAATGCTTCGTTCAAAATCAAAAACTTGTTGAGATAAATAGCCATCATTGTGTTCATAAGTAGAATAAGATTGAGGTGTTTCAATAAGAAGCAAATGATGAAGTGATTATCACCAAAGGACTAGTAGATATACGAACATCAGTCACTATCTCTATAAAAGAATATAAACCTACCTCCAAATTTAGAGAACAGGCTTGAGCTAAAGGGGATCTTCCACTAAAAAAAGTTGAAGGATCATTATGAGCATCAAATAAAATGTTCTCCACAAAAAATTTAGGATTTCTCAGATAAGGATGAGCCCTGAAATATTCTAAGAATTAATGCCTAGAAATATAGCAAGAGAAATAAGAGAAATAATAGAAATATTTTCAAATTCACCTTCTATTAATAACTAGACTACCAAGACACAATCCACACCCCTTTTGAAATAGGGCTAAGAGTCAAATTCCACCAAGATTATCAACACAGGGTCTAGAAAATGAGCTATCGCAGCATCCAATAGACAAGATTTTTCAAAAATAGAGGACAAAGAAAATAAAATATATTGCCTGAAGCAGTGCAAACATAGTCGTGAAAATGAGAGCTAAATGAGAATGATAGGAGACCCCATAGAGCAATCAAAATGATAAAATCATTTTAACAAGTGCATCAACAAGCTATCCATATAATATGAATGTCGTAACGTGTAACATGCTTCTAAAAAAAGTCTTATGATAATATATCAAGGACCAACGACCCCTATTAGCTATAAATCAAACACAAACTTGTGAATAACCTCCATGTTAGAACAACCCATAGAGAATTTGCCAATAACTCAAAAGTATAAGAGGCCTAACAAGCACAAAAATCTCTTCCCAGGAAAAGAGGAGAACAAGCTTGTCTTGAAAAATTGAAGGCCATTTACATTGTTGGGTTGTTAAATCTTGGTGGCATAAAAGTGCAGAATTTCTAAGTAGAGAAGGAGAAGCATCAGCATTATCCAATTCACAAGCATATTAGGAAATAAAAGCAAATGTTGAGGTACAGGAAGCACAACCAATAGGATAAGAGAAGCCTCAAAAGGACTATGGGCCATATAAGAAGTGATGACTCAAAAGGGGGCCAACCAAGACTCACGGAGAAGCTATTATAAGAGTTCAGATTTAAAAAGACTCTGATGCAATAGGAAGAAATACAGTAATCCCCCAACATTAATCAATGAAAGAGAGCAAGCACAACCATGAGTGGAGTAAAATCTACCATCAATGAGAGAAGAAACAAGAACGACAAGAGGGTCACACTAGGTGCCAAACGGACCAAAAGCATGCAAGATGTCGGTGTGAGATAATGCTGGCGTCAAACATACCCTGTAGGAGTAGCAACAAAATGAGCAAGAGCCAGTCAGATCCACATGAAACGAGTGAGCAGCCCACTGTAGACCGTGTGAGAGAGAACCACATGGGAAACACCTGCGCATAAGCGCAAGAGAAAAGCAAGTATTCCTTGCTTAGGGAACCAACACGCGCTCCTCTAGAGCTTGAGAGAGAGCTGCACAAAAGATGAGTGCACACATGAGACTAGAGCGATGCCTCTAGAGCTTAAGAGAAAACTGTGTGAGAGATAGAGACACACAAGAATGAATGCACTAGGGATGTCGTGACAATTTCGTGAGAGTGTATAAACACTAGGGCTCGAAACAAAGCTATGTATATGTATTTAAGTTTGTGTTGGATTCATTATTAAATTAAATTGCAGTCATTAAGTTACGGTTTGCTGCTATAATTACATTCTTGTGGTTTTGAGCCTTCTAAGGTGCTTGTATTGTTGGATTTGATATAAATGCTTAAATGGGCTTTATATTTTGATGAATCCATTGCATACTTTGGTTTGGTGTTAGCCGCTCTAATGTTTGTGTGATAGATATGATTGTTATAACTGTGACATAAACAGCATGGAAATCAATATAAATTGACCTCGTAAATGACCGTTTTGTTGGTATGCTGCCAAAAAAAATTTAACAATGGTAGAGCAGGGTGTGCAACAAATCAAAGCATAAGCATGTTAAACACACATATATAGAATAACTTTCCCATAATGATATTACCAAAAAAATAACCCAAAAAAAAAAAAAAAAACTCATACCAATAGTAAAAGTTTGGCCTTCAACCATAGAACCAGATTTTTCATTACCTGCAAGATCATTCTCATGATCGTCAATAAATAGATGCTTACAACAAATAAGTCAGCAGGGCAGTAACAACACAGGTATACAAATTTTACTTAGTTTTAAAAAGCATTCAACAATTGCTTCAGTTGCAAATAGGAGCTTCAGAGTTCAGGCTAAGAAAATTCGCAAGCAATTTAACAATATGAAACTCAAGAAAGTCATGTCGAAAACCTATAATATTCACAGGAATAATTACAGACCCCAAATACATCTATAAATTGGACATCTAAGAGCATAGAAGAAAACGAGACATTTGTAGAGAATAATTTAGCAAGTCTCTATAACTCATACAAAACATATACGCTTTGTCATTTTTTTTATTTTTTATTTTTTTGCCTTTGGTTTGTGTTGTTTAAAATTCCTTCCTTGATAAGCATATCATTTACTTCACAGTAACAATACCGATGCATCAAATTGCATCTCTAACATATACCCAGAATAAACAAAGAAAAATCACACAATATGCTCCACTATGAATATTAACATATCTATTTTTTCCTTGTAAAATTAGATCCAACACCTTACCAAATATATCTACCCATATGCAGAAATTACGTCCACTACCAATGGTGCATATCAAAGGTTTTTTGTGCATTCGGATACTAAACAAATATATGATGACTTAAGGATTACCTTACAGAAAGCATAGCAATTTTGCTTAGATTTGCATGACAAATATAAATACTTAATTCTTCAAAGGCGTTTTTTATTTAAGCTGGATAAATAGATGGAAACCTATAAATCTTTATTCATAGGATAAGTCATGAACTTGCATTGATTTGATTACCTTTTTTTATCATAGTTTTGTTTTTTCTTAAATTATTTACTATATTCAACAAATCTATGATAATGGTTCCTATAAGAACAGAATACGTTCTCTAATATTGTAATAACCTCATTAAGTTTGATTTCCTATTACAAGTCACTTCGAATCAACTCTTAGATTCCTTGATTTAGGTGCTTCCAACTTCCTTTTTTCATGGATGATCAATTCTCAATTTTCTCCATCCATTCATTTGAAAGTCATTGTTGGTTATCATCTGGCATCAGGTTGGCGAGTTGTAGCAGTTTTCCTTCTATGCTCTCCATTTGTAGCAATTTTCTTTATAGGCGCTATAGTTCTGTTCAAATATTTGGTACGTTTCTCTGCATTACACTAAAGTTTTCACGAGTTTTCCATCTATGATGTTGTAGCTTTTTTGGTTGCTTCCATTTGCGGCTTTTCATCAATGGTGTTCCTAATCTAGCACTATAGGGCTACTCAGTTGATTAGTTTCCTTTTATTTTGACTTTAAATTGTAACAAGGAATCAAAAATTATTGAAATTATTAAAAACAAAATTATGGAAGTAAATATTATTATTTAGTTGAAAGTCTGAAACTAATATTGAAAATTTGTTGTTCTTGCTAAAATTCAAGAATCTTAATTGAAACTCGCATCATTAGTCATCTAGAGGAATTTTGAAAAGTTAATTATTTTGAGTCCTTTTGAGATATAAATAGAACCTTAAGGCATGTAAAATGATATTGGATGGTTGAATACAATGAGACCCTAAGGCATGTAAAAAATATTAATTATTATAAATAAGACCTTCAGGCATGTAGAAGATCATTAAATGATTGAATAAAATTTTATTTACACTTAGATCTATACTATTAGATGTAAATTCTTCAAATACTTTGTATTTCATGAAAACAACTTCTGTAGAATGATTCTCCTTATCTTGGAGTAAGCTCTTCATCTTCCAATTAGTGATTTTAATCATTGCACTCTCGTGCATATGATAATATGAATGATATTTTATTAAGTTTGATATGTACATGTTTCCTTTAATGGGTGTGAACCTTAATCGTGTTAGAATTTTACATTTGTTCTCAAATTTCTTTTTGAATTTGAAATTTTAACCACTTTCATATTATCATTTGATACACATAAAGTGTGCTTTTCAATTTTGCACCAAGTGTAACATAAGACCTTACTCACAAGACATGCATGATAAAGTAGAGGATAAAAGAGAAAGAAAGAGAGTCAAAGATATCGGCAAGTAAAGAGAGAGAGCGTGTATGTGTATATATCACTAGTAATGAAAAAGTATACTAGAGAAAAAGTGGTTAGAAATTCAAATCTAAAAGGTCCAAGAGCCAAAACATCCTAAGCCTCCTAACCCTTTATTTATAAGGTTAGAGTACTACAAGAATGGATACACTGCATGTATAAAATAATAAAAAAAAAAGATAAAAACTCTATAGACTGCTTTAGTACAAACACGAATATAGTAATCTTATGTGATGATTGGCATTACCGCTAATTGACATTGCCTTCTATGAGGATCAAATCGTCAGATCGTAAGCATTGGATGAGTTTATTGAAAGAGTCATTGCCTAGTTGCACTTGGGAAAATGGATGGCGAGTTCATTGGTTAGGTCTCCCATTGGGTAAGCTGGGTGAGATCAAGAGGAGAGTAGTGGTGAGCTTTTTGGATGAAATAATGAATTACTTGTTGGAAGTCGCACCTTATCTGACTTGTTCTCTTGGTTGTCGGACAAGTGCTGATCTAATCTAGGATGGGTACCAAGACAAGCTAGCTTAATTGAGATGTTGGCTTACCTTGAACCATGTTAGTATCAAGTATTCATAGGGTATATGCTTAATTTCCTAATTCTCTCGTTCATTGTGCAGGCCACTTGCAGAAGGATACAACAATAATAAGCCTTTATCCCACTACATTGGGTAGGCTACATGAACCTTTCTTCTCCATTTTTGTCATATTAAGTGTCAAATTCTCCTTAATTTTAATAAAATAAGATCATGTTTTGTACTATCTAACCAAATCTTCTTAGGTTTATCTCTACCTTTTTTAACATAGGTCAAATCTATTCTTCTAATTGGATCATCAGATGACGCATTTTATGTGACCAAATCATCTAAGGCGACTCTCTTAAATCTTATCTGCCACTAGAATTACTCCAGCATTTTCACATATATATTCATTTTGCACTTTATCTCTGACTGTAAAACCACTCATCTACCTGAGCATCCTTATCCCAGCAACACTTCCTTTTATTACCAACATTGTACTTCATAAATTATTGCAGTTCATACCACCATCTTATAAAATTTTTCCTTGAGTGAAAGACTCAAAGCAACACTTTTCTATCACACAAATGGCCAAAATCATTCATCCACTTCAACCATCCAACTTGAATTCTACTAATAATATCCCCATCTATTTCACCATCATTTTAAACAATCAACCTGAATGGTCAATCCTCCTTGTATTTGAACACAAGTAACAGCTCAGTATACATGTCCTTATTGATTTGAATATAAGCAATATATTTTCTAGAATTCTCCAAAGCACTTCTGTTGAAATTTTATCATATGCTTTCTCTGAATCAACAAATATCATACGTAGATCCTCCTATCTCTCTTTATACGTCTCTATCAAACCTCTTAACAAATGTATAGCATCCTTAGTAGACATCAGTAGTGAATTATGGCCACTTTTTTTTTCTGCATCAAATCCTAATTTCCATTAGTGAATCCTAAAACTTTAAACGTCCAGCATTATATTGCCTATTAGATCTGTATTATAAATCCCAAATCTAAGACACTCTACATTGAAACTTCACAAAAAGTTTGCAATGAAATTACAGCAAATAATCACTATAGCATAGCATGCACTTGGGAATTTGAAGACAAAAACATCAGCTTTGACTGTATCTTCATACATCACACCTTGAAACCTTAAAGAATACCTTTCCAAAAAGTAATTGTAAATTCACTTGAGTTAAACTTTGTCATACTAAAACTACATGTTATATAATTTCCATGCGGTATAACCCATGATTACAATTTACTTATTTCACTATTGCTACATATTTTTTGAAGGAAAAGATACAGATGATTAGGGCATTTAAAATAAAAGCAGGCTGCTGCAAAAAAGAATTACCAAGGGGTCAGCTGCTGCAAACTGATTGACCATAAACAAGCTTCAAAAAAAGCAAAGCTTTAACCATTACGAGAACAGAATGTCCAAAAAAAGACTTTTATCCAGGACTCCCGGTGAAGATCAAGAGAGTAGACATTTAGGTGAGACTAGGAAAGGGAAAACAAAGAGGTTCAATTTCGGCTTATGCTTTCCAGGATGCAGCTCATAGTTGAGGTGGGTTAGGAGAGGAAGAGATACAGTGGCTGCAGCAAAGGCAGAGATACAGAACTATTCCTAGATAACCTTTGCACCAAGTTTAAGTAAAAGAAAGGTCTAACATTTAATGAGTGCATTCATAACCATAACCACTTCTCCAGCTGTAGTTAACGTCTCCTAGTTTTATAAATGGCACGACCACATAACATTTTATCAGTATTTAATCAGAATCAAGCATTTTCACTGAACAACAGCGCTTACCAACAAGCATAAAATTCTGCTTATACAATGAGAATTGTCATCAATTTTCACTTTGAAAGGGCCATCATTCAGCGAAGTGCTCTAAATGCTATAAAATTCATTTATTGTGATTTATTTCATTTTTCTGAGCCCTTGTGCAAAACATAACAAAAGTAACTTTAACATTAAATTGAAAAGAACACTCACGATGATGCATGACAATTGGTTCAGAATGAAAGACAGTCCCAATGCCGTGGCCAACAAACCGCTCCACCACACCAAAGCCATACCTCTTAGCAATCTCGCTGGAATAGTAGATATTTTTTTAAAATCAATCAAAATCTATATAGAATTTAAGAAAAAAACAAACTACGAGGATAAACTTGGGTGTTTAAGAACAGATCATGCCCAAATGATATGCAGCTTTTTCTATTTTACATATGTAGTTGAATTTAAATCAACAATAGAGCTGGCTTGTAAAGCTCATAAATTTGTTTGGATGTAATTTGAACGATTCTAGAAAACATCACTGTTCTGATTAACATAAATGGTTCATAATTGATGCATACACCGTGTTACATTATATGCCATCTCAGATGGATGCAATAGACATAGAAACTAGAAAGTAGGTAATTATTGCCATCCCAACTAGCCATCATTGCATCCAAGCAATTCGGGAGCTTGTGGTCACAGCTGAATTTTTTCTCCAATGGGTCAAGTGAAAAGATTAAACACTCAAAAGACCTTTATTGCAAACATATCACTTTTGCAAATGCGCTAAATAAAAGCTTAAATCACAAGCTTGCCTCTACATCGATGTTCCTGGGTTCCAATCCCTTCAAGAGATGTGCATTTAAAATTATTCTCAATATGTCACTTGGTAGCAAATCAAGTAGCACAAATTAGATTGGTCTATAAAGGTCTGTTTTAATATAGATTATTTTGGGCCATTACCAGCCAAACCATCCTAACTGGCTACAAGGGAGATGGAAGGACATCTTTGACAATTCTGCTCATAAATCTTCAACATTGAATTGAAACTATTATCTTAACCACGGGCTTACAAGTAATTTCTCTGGAATGCATCAGATCCAAGATATCAGCCTTTATTAAAGACCAATGCATGGTATTGAGGTCTAAATCAGTTAGTGATTAAGCATAGGAACTTCAAATGCCCAAGTAGGCTAGGCTTCCTTGAATCAACTAAAAACTTGACTTAAAATCAGTTATTTTCTAGTTTTGACAAGCGATTTTGGCTTGGGTTGACATCAAAAGTTTAAATTTCAAGTCAATATCAGCTCATTCAAATCAGACTCAATATAAACCCTATGTCAGATTGTGCAATGTCCAAAAAAAATATATCTTATTTCATTCCATCATTTGTGTAGTATTTATATAAGGAGAGCTTCTAATAGAAGACATAGTAAATAAAAAAAACAATAATTGAAATAGTTCATGAATTGATGAGTTGGTAAAAGTAATAATTACAGAATAATTACAATAGTCCACAGATTGATGATGACAATAAAGATCCCATGAATTAATGATGTAACGATGGAAGTGAAAGAAAAAAAGTTGAAAATCTTAGTGAGTGTGTGTCCCAACTACGGAAAATTATGCAAACATTTTACATTCTCACCAAGAGAATGAATGGATATCATCCATTATAAGCTGCTTGATAATTTTTGAAAGACCACCCCCTGATAATCCCTTGGTGAGAGTATATCCGTAAAATTGTTTAGCCAAAAAATGCTCAATACAAGAACCTACTGTAATTATTTTTTAGACGCTTAGAAGCATAATTGTCTTTTGTGCTTGACCCCATTTTTGTCTTCCTTAAGAAACATGTGAATTAATAGCAACCACTTTAGATGGTTCTTTCCATTCAACCAGCATGTTGAATGAAAATTTGTAACTCTCCCATTGGATTGGATTTAGATTGCATACTTCAATTACAAGAGAAATCAAGACCAAGAAAACATGGGTATTGTTGTTATTGTTTTGCATGGAAAAGAAAACTGTGGTTTTGTTCATAGGAGAATATGGAATGAAAAGAAAAGCAGCAATAAAGACTGCAATAATGGGAACTGTTTAAAGCAATTCAACAATGAGAAGTGTTTGAAATATTGAGCATTATTGTTACAAAACAAAAAAACAAAAGAAAAGAAAAAGACCACAACAATGATGTCCACAAGATTATAATTATGCAATGACGAACGTTGCAATAATGGAAATACAAGAAAGAAAAAGTCTAGAGCACTGATACCATGACAAGAATTGGGGAGAATTAGAGTCTTTCGTTGCAACATTTGTGTAGCATTTATATGATCCCATGAGAGCTCTTAATAGAAAATATAGGAAAACAAAGAGTAAAATTACAATAATCTATGGATTGATGAGCAGACAGAATATTTACGATAGTTTATGGACTAATGTGTAGGCAATAGTGATTTCATGGATTAATAAGATGGCAATGAAAGAGAAAAGAAAAGAATGCAAAAGTCTTCATGAGTGTGAGTCCTTGCCGATAGAAATTACGAAAACATTGTACAATGGCAATTATCAAAATGCCCATCAACATTTAATATAACTTCTGTATAGGCTTATGATTATACTGCTTCGGAAGGTCGAGTACCTTATTCTCTTTCCAATCTTTTTAAAGCTAGCACCATCTTTGCAAACAGCGATAGCTCTGTCCAAGCATTCTTCTGTCACCTAGACAGACAATTAAAAAGGAATTTCATAGCTGAGACAGGCTTACCTTTTTAACTGCAAATTCAAGTAAAAATGAAGAAGAATGACTTCTTCACTAGTTGAGAAAGCAGAATATGCACATAACACTAGTGAAAATGACAAACTAGTAAAAGCAATTGCCCGTACATCAGTTACTTTCATGATGATTTATAACTCATAACTAGACATGATTTTAATTACACTATATGATATATGACTATATAATGCTTAAAAGTTATCACATTGGGCTTAAAAGATGAAAAACCAACTAGTCTCTAATGTTAGAAGGAAGACAAAACAATCTTACACCTTCACAATTCATTTCATAATAACAGAACAGATTAGCAATCTCATATATAAAAAATCATGATTAATACAATCCCAATTCCAAGGCAGTCTCTAGTTGAAAATTTGATCATCGTTTAGGCACCATACTCTTGAATCTGACTTTTGGAGAAAACATCATAACTAAAAGTCACCTGTCTTTGATACTTCCAACTTGATTTGTCATGAAAAGAGCTTCATGCGCTTGGTAGACTTGGAATTTGCCTTTCCAAGTCAAGGCATGCTCATGTTCTATTCATTCAAAAGACATCAGCCTAAACAATAATGTGAGTGCCAGCTAATTGACCTTTGCAAGTAAACGTCAAGGTCCCAAGATCAATTACTGCTTACACCAATCATACATACACACACACAATGTGTGAATATAGTTTGTGTCTCTTAGAAATCATACAATGAATTAAATTTAAGCAAGTTAACCTTGATTCGATCTTGAGATATTTAGCTTTGGTTCAACTCAAAGTTAATTTGCCATGCAGTTGAGTCATATTAAAAATCACTCGATTATGAAGCAATATAAATTTCACTCAAATCTGGCTCAAGAACATTGATTTTTCGATAATATACACACACACACATACAACAATATCATGCAGGACATGAGTGTTCGTCCACTAGTTCGGGACTGCACCAAGCCATGCTTGATTGTTCTTGTTCAGTCTAGAGTCAACAATGATTGATCAGAGCTTAGTGTATCACTGATCTTTTCAAAGGTCAATAGGTTACCCCCATCAATTTGACCTTTCATATGCTCTGTTAAATGGACTGTTGCATGCTGATCCAATGGCCTTGAGCAACATGTGGGTGATTCAAAATCCATGTCCATATGTAGTTTGAAGCTTGGCCAAGCCAGGCAACTTAGACTGCTGACCCAAAAAAGGATTTCATCACAACAAAAACATGAGATAAAAAATGAGAAGCAATTTTTTTTCCCTGGACAAGTAAATTAAATGTTTAATTATAAAGTTTAATAGCATAACAAATAAACATGGCACGATAAGCAGGAACTCAAAGAAGCTTCACAAAGATGCCAGAAAAGTACCTTCACCAGCCGTTCAGTTGATTCATTAACTTTTCCACACAGAAATGTCTTTGAAGTGTCCCCGTGATAACCCTAATATGCAAATTCCTCAGAGAACTACAACAAGAACAAAAAAAGGGCAAATAAAAAATATGCTATAGATAAAAATAAATTCATAAAGGTTCAGGCATGAGACATCATTCGCTCAAAGTACTAAAGATTTTATTACTTAAAACTCTTTATAATTAGGTGAATTGAAACTGATCAATTACAGACTCAGTAAAGTTTCATCATTTTTCAAAGATCCCTTAGTTATTTAATGTAGAATATTTAGCAGCATCCCAGTTGTTAATTTCACTTGCTAAAATGTATGTGTTTCGTATTTCACAGCTGTTACTTCAGTTATGCTAAATCTTTCACATACATAATACAAGTATAGTTCTATGGTAGCACGGCCACTGATAAAGATGTAAAATTTGTGATTCGATACAAGAAGTCCAACTTTACATACATCCAGTTTTACTAGTTAATACAGCTTTCGCTTCACTTTCAAACTTGTTCCAACTGCAAGAATAGCGTGCTTGTTTATCTGGCATGAGCAGAAGATAGTTTATCTCCCAGATGCACCTTAAAATTCTGTGAAGTACCTCAGCTAAAATCCATTTTATTTTATGCTGAGCATGCTAAGACATGTCAAAAAATACTTAATTCCCCCCTAAGGCCAAGCAATAATATTAGATGCCGATATCATGGTCCCTAAATATAGACATGCAAGAATAGAAGCAAAAAAATACAGAAACCAATACAAATAAATGGCAGACAAAAATGTAGAAGGGCTTCAACTCAAGTACTCTAGAATTCTTTCTTTGGCAACGTTGGAGCAACCTAATTGAAATATTACAATGGAAATATGTGCTTCACATTAAAACCTACATTTTGATTAAGCACCAGATATTTCGTGAAAAGAAAAGGATGGATATGAAGCTCTATGAGCATTCAAACGTGAAGAACATATTTGTAGAGTAAAATAGAATCAGAGCATCTTTAGCAAACACAAGTAGGAACAAAATAAAGATAGAAATTTGCTTGTACAAGCAAGATAAAACTGATAAAAGAACTTCAAAGAGAGAAGTGCTAATATAAAAGGAATAGAAGCTTAAGACCCGTTTGGGATCACTTTTATTTTTATTTTTTATTTAATGTTTTTATTTTGTTTTGTTTTATTTTGCTTAAAAATAAAACTTGTTTGACTCTACTTGTTATTTTAAAATTAATATTATTTGTTTTTGAAAATAAAAAATAAAACCACATTAAAAACACTCTAAACAAATATATTTTCAAAAACAACATAAAAATAAAAACAAAAAACAGAAAACAAAATTGATCCCAAACAGCCCCTTAAGTTATATATGAATCTAGATATGATGGAAGAAAAAGAGCATACATTTAGATAGACAGTTACATCAATGTTTATTATGTCACCATCCTGCATGAGAGGGTGAAGTAGTCAGTACAGGTAAAACTTCAATTCAATAACTCTAGCTAGCAAAGTTTTAGCATATCCAAGTAATAAAATGTCATCTTGCAAAACCTGTAGCTGACGGGAATCAGGTATCCCATGACACATGCACTCATTGACAGAGGTACAGACACTTTTAGGGAATCCACCATATCCAAGAGGGGAGGGATATGCTCCAGCATCAATTATCATGCCGTGAACAGCTTTATCAATTTCATTTGTAGTTACAGATGGCTGATAAAGAAAAATCTTCACTATTGTCCATAATTTAACAAAACAATTAAACATTTGACAACAAATTAATAATTCAACAACAATTGCATGGGACAAGTAACTGGATAAAATAGTAAATTCAACGTTAGAATGCCCTTAGAATTGGAGCAAACGAAATATGTTCCACATATAGGAAAGATACACATCTCGAGTAGGTCATACGGCATGATGCAACAACTACAATTGAAGCCTATATAGCATCCTTTTTTTAAAAAAAATGCATATTCAACAATTAATAACAAACGTTATAGGTATTGCCAAAATGCACAGAAAAAAATAGCAGTCTTTGGGACCATAATAGGTAGAATTGAAGCTTACCCTGACCATTGTTCCAGCAAAATCCAAGACACGAGCAGCAAGTTCACATGCAGCTCTCATTCCAGTAATACCGTCATCATCATGTATTTGATATTCACTAGAGAGTTCTGGTAGCTGGTTTGAACCAACATAGAGAGGCTTGGCAATGTGATCTGGCACAGATAGAGGTCCAGAAATCTTCCCACGCTTCAGTGGTGGCCTCTTTCTTACTTTTGTTGTCCCCTGCAGCTCCCGTAACCTTATCCCAGTTCAAACAGTGAATAAAGAGAAAATGAGGGATATTACCAAGAGTGGTCTACCCTAGCTGTTTCATAAAACACCATAGTATGTCCTCTGGTAGAGTTTACTATCAAGGGAATTAATTATATATAATCAAAGCAAAAAATAGTAAGAAAATACATTGGCCAGTCTTAGAAAAAAAATAATCATTTTGCTACTGAAAAGTCTACAGGTCAAGCACCAAATAGTGTTATATGGCTGTGCAACAAAAGGTGCCATGGTTATATTCCACATTGCCACCTTAACCTTCAAAAAATATACTTGGTAACTGATTCATCAATCACTAAGTGTCAATTTTCTCCTTTCTACTTCTATTTTGTCATGTAAACGTAATTGGAAGATGGATGCTTAACTGGTCAGCTTCTTTTTTGGTTGATATCTGAAATGATTCCAGATAGTCATAGCCATTACTATTCAAGAGAAAAGTAGCCAACAAATAGTGAAGATAGTACTAATACTGGTGACAATGATGACTGCTCCAGTGAGAAGCAGCCTCAAATTATAGTTGTTGATTCACTGAGAACAAAGAAACTGAAATTACCTGTTGGAAGCACAGTAAACAACCAAAAAATAAGTTTTGAAATTTTTTGGATATTGGTGAATGATATCAAATAAATATGCAATGGAGAACAAAAGAAGCATCTACAAAACAAGGGCAAAGAATTAACATGAGGGACTATAAAAGAGGAATGAATAGCAGAAAAGAATGAAAAGAGAGAGAAGTAATCTGTGACAGATCTATAAAACTGAACTATGTCATTATCCTGAGACCAAATATGTTGGATTAAAATAGTCATGATAATTTTGAGAATAAGTGAAATTTCCACATTTGCTAATGCCAACTGAATTAGTATGGTAAAAGCACAACACTTTCATTCTCTTAAAAAGATATAAGAATATCAGTAGTAGGATAAGAGATTCCATACTATAAAAACAGTACAAAAACTCATGCAAGACACAAAAATTATTCAGTAAATTATGCATAAAGCCTCCTCCCAAATTCACATTAGGATAAGCTACCTCCTAATTCGCATGGCCTCTTCCAACCCAGATAGTCTTCTTGCCATGATGGCATCGCACCTTTGCTTGGTTGATTTACCTAAATTAAAGGAATTTACAAAAGGCTCGGATAAAGATTTCATAACATACTTTAAAAATATATAGAATTAGTAACATGATGAAGATAGTCAATAATGAAGAATATTCAATGCATGCATTAAACACAATTCCAAATATTAAAAATACAAATATGTTAAAAAATAGAACATGCTGTTTTAAGCAATTCTTCATTTTAGACCTTTTTTAACCTAGTAGACCTTCATAGGCGGCCAAAAAAAAGATAATTAGCAAAAAAATCTAGCATATTCAACTGATGCATAATCATTCTTTTTTAACTCCTTAAAAACAAAAATAAAATAACATGCCTAGATTAATTTGCATCATCAACATCAAACCTTAACAACCCAAAAGACAATATAATAATGATCTGAGCCATTGCTTCTAGGTTGTGGCCCTAGATTCATAGAATGTTCTTCCAACTAAACGGGCATACAAGATATATAGAACTCAAAAATGAAACTCACTCCTTCGATTACTATTTTTCTGCATATATAGAAAGCATAGCGTTTTAACCTGTCATTGTGACCTTGCATTGCTAAGTTTCTATAAACCATTTGGCATTGCTATTTAAAAGAGAGAAACAACTCTTGCATACTGCTTTTCCACTGGACGTGAAAGCATGGTTACGAGATCCTAAATAGGTTTGAGTCAATCTAAAAGCAAACATTTATATCAATCCCAGTATAAAGGAATCAAATAAAAAAGAGAGGTTAAATGCTCTAAGGTTGTCCTGCATGTTGGGTTATAAAAGAGTAAATGATAAACTGGTTGTGATTCCACTCCTTTGCTCCTTTGCAATTGCTAGAATTACTCTCAAGAAAGCTGCAGCTTGCTTTGCTATGTAAATAGTAAATTACTGTTTATGGACAGGTTTCAATCAGTAAGAACCTACAGATGTAAAACCCAGTTGCTTGGAAGCATTCCCTAGCCTGTTGCCTCTCAATATAGCTTAAACTGAGAGGGATAAAGAAGAAAGTCCCCTCCCACTCTTAGTTGAATATAGAGAACGAGACGAAGAGGAAACAGAGGGGGTGGTGAAGAGAGGAAGGGATGATCTAAAATCTGAGAATTTGGAATTTGAAGATGTAGTTTTCAATGTGTCGGATGAAAGTAAATTTTAGTTCCTAACAAATTCCTAAAATCAAAGAGAGTAAATCTTATTAAATTTGAAAAGCTAACAAGTAACAACTTTTTCAAGATGCTTGCTAACCAAATACTAAAATATATCAAAAAATCTATTCAGAAATGTAAAATATAGAAATGGATAGTAGAAGATAATAAGAATTTAAAATTAAATAAAATCTAACCTTACATGGGTTGAAAAATCTTGGACCTGCATCCAAGTTCTACCAACCAATCTCCAAGGAACCGGTTTTAACTTATGGGTCAATTGTACTAGCCTAAATGCAAATGCCAATGATCTAGCCAGTTGATTTGATCCGCTTAGATCACAGCTTCCACCATTTGCTTCACTCGCTCATGAAAATAGTTATAATGGAGAAAAGTCGTACTCCAACTTCCTTTAAATATCATTTGGCTTGTCATGGAGTCTTACCCTTTTTGGTGATTTTGAATGTCTAATTTAAGTTATTTAACTAATGCAATCCTCATGCAATGGGACTTCAAAACTAATATTAAGATCCTCAACTGTACGAATCAACCTTCCATGTTCCTCTTGGTCATCCAACAGTGATGGTTCAAATGGCCTTAGATTCTCTATTTTGATGATAAAATAGATCATCGTGTAATAAGGTAAATCTAACTGAAATGCCTTTTCACCATTATTCTACAATATCATGATTATAAGAAATGGATTTGATCTTTTATTCTTCACCATCAAAACAATTCTTTCTCAAGTGCAGCCAAACAAGTTCACCTTCCTAGAAAGTGAAATCATGATGAGCATTTTATCTCTCATATGACTTTTTTGGGTCTTCTTCCACCTCCTCGTGGATCTAGTAAATTCCTTTTAGAAACTATTGTGCTCTCCACAACTCCTGCTGTTCACCATTATAATCATCCCCCATATAAAATAAAAATTTTAGATCTAAAGGTCTTTGTGACAGGCATCTCAAGCACACCTCAAATGATGAATTTGACAATGACCCATGGTAGGCAAACTACGTGTAAGAAGACTTTCATCCCAAGTCTTCAGATATCAAGAATTATAGCTCCTCAGCATACAAACCAATATCTGATTCATCAGCGTTGCCTACCAATCCATTTATGAATGAAAGGTTGTGAATCATTTCACTTTAATGTCCATCACACCTCAAAGTATCATACAAAAAATTACTTTAAAACTTTTTGGCCATAAAGAAAATAATGATTGAAAGCAAAATAAAGTGCTTTCAAACATATTATAAATAACACTTTTGCATCCTTCCTCTCTAATGATGGTCTTCAAGCACAAAATCAGGTGCATTATTTTGTTGAAACAAACCTCTAGTAATTCTCCAGATTAATCAATTAGCTTGAACTCACATGGCCAACTGGGCGTCAGCAATGAAATACAAATCCATTTTCCAATTTTAAGGCTTTAGTGTACTGCAAAGTAGTCATCCATTAAAAGATATTTGCACATCTAGGTGCATCTTTGACAAAAAATTGTAAAGCTTTAGATTTTAAGGACTTTTCTTTGCCTCAAGTGCCCCACTAATCTTTAAGTATGTGTACCTCTTATCTGAATAAAATGATTGGCAACTTTGGGAATATACACAACTAATCTTCATTTAACAATAAATCTTCCTAACAACCATATGCTTGCTTTTCGACTCAATCAAATGCTGAAATTGATGGTCCAAAACCTATATTTTTGTTATCCAAACCTAACAACTGTTTCTAGATTTTAAATGGCTTGGTTAGAGAAGTTTAAATAAAACCTACTAAAACAAAAATCAAATATTTTTTGTGCCCAAGAGGAAATTATCACCAAGATGTATAAATGGTATGAAGCTTGCACTTTAAAGAAGAGTTCAAATGTTAAAATCAACACAGAAAATACAAGAGGCAGTTTCAAACAACAATATTTCCTCTCAGTTCTTCAATCACATGGAGCATTTCTGGAATACATCAATAATAAACCTTCAATTATATCAAACACTTGATATTAACATGGAAAAAGCATGTGCAAATGAATTGTGGACAGTAGAGTGAACACCTCAAAGAGCACAAAACATGAAAGAATGTGAAAGGCGAATTAATAAAACCAATTAGTTGGAATAAGGATATTGATGATGAAGACAATGATGATGAAGAACAATCAAACAATGCATGAAGCTCCTGTCACTGGAGTATGGGAAGGAATTGATGTGTGCAATATCATGATCTCCAAATCACAGTGGAGGCAACTTAATCATTGATTTAGGCCTATCATTGTGGTGATAGTCGAGACTGTATATTAGATGTCTTTAATTTTATATCTAAAATTGAAATCCACAGCATTCATTATGAAAATTCATATCAACAATGTGCAAACCTTTTTATTGTTTCTGAACATTTAGAAAGACATGAAATCTCATAAACATACATAACAATAACAAAACAAAATGAAACCAAACAACAATGGTAAAAAAATTGTCAAAACTGAAACTCATAAGAGAAGTTTGAAACAATAAAAAAATGTAATAAGACCACATATTAGTACGTAACTTGTTCAATTTATGATCCATTTCATCTGGTTACATTCAGATCCATCTAATCATATAGCGGTAATGATATCCACTTGTACAATATTGTTGGCCAGTAACTGCCACAATGAGTTCCTTTCTAAGGTTTATAATCAAATTACTCGGCATGATCCTTTCAACATTCGAATCTCAGGCAATAACAATATTTTTTAACTAATCACAACAAGGAATGCAGAAAGGGTACTTAATAGATCAAATTAAGTGATGTCCGTAAAAAAGGGAACCTAAAATCAAGGTCACAGGAGCATCCACTATCCACGATAGTCATTGCAGGTCTTAAACCTCGCAAAGCTCTCCAGTACCAGTGCCCTGATTTTTTACACCATCTAAATACTAATAATAAAACAGATATCAAACCCATTATGAAACTGGTTTCTTCGATTAAAATGAATTCGAGCCTAGGTCATGCGCAACATTTTCCACGTTCTTTACCAACTAAGCAAGCAAGCGCTTAAAACTTCCAAAGATAGAAACTGTAGTATTTCTATAACTTATACTTATACCGGCAGCAACAGGAAGGAAGCTACTGAGTCGCCAGCCCGCGAGAAAAGCTTTCTCCGAGAGAGCTCCGAATGGGAAGAAGATAGTGGCGCCATTCCAGGGAAAAAGACGGCGAGCTGGACCGCCATCTTCGGTGAGAAACACAACAGCTCTGATGGACTAGGGATTTTGAGCTTGTGGCACTAAATAGAGCTCTCTCTTCGAATAACCATGTAGAAGAGACAAAACCCGGGAATGGACAGGAGGCCGAACGAGAAACAAAGGCTTTCTTGTTCGACGCGCACTTGCAACCAGGCATCATCTTGGTTTTTAAATAAAGATTTAAATTTCGGTTTGATTTTACATGTCTCATGATAGTCTTAAGTTGTCAAAGGTATCCTGTTAAAAAAATTTATTTATGTGGGAGATCTTAGCTTAATATTTAATAGCTTAAGCATTTAGTCTTAAATTTAAGTCTTTTTAATATTAGATGCTAAAACATGGCATTTAGCATAGATGAATTTACTCTTTTTACCATGATTAAGTTTAGTAAGATGCAAAATAATCTTGCATGGAGGATATCTTCTTTCTAATCCATCAAATATGGATGACATTACAAGTCTTGTTATTTTATCTCATTGTTTGTCAAACAAAAAACTCTTCCTAGAATTTGAATTAAATATTTTTTGATTAAAAATTTAAGATCTCAATTATTATTCGTTATCTTGTACATTTAGAAATTTATTTAGCTTGAAAAGGAATCTGATAACCAAAATGATTTACAATTATTTTGTTGAGAGTTTTACAAATTTATTAATTAATTTTTTTTTTTTTTGGTTAAAAAAAATATAATGTAAAGTATTTTGAAGGTTTTGGCCTTCACGATGTGGCGGTGCGCGTAAAGAAATAACATACGAAATGACTTTATATTACGTGTATTTGAAATTCGTTTAGTAATTTTAAATACACTAAAAATGATATTTATAATATATTTGAAATACATTATATTATCTTAAAAATTTTAATTTACTTTAAATCAAATATTAAAAAAATTAAAAAATTTTATTTATTTTATTTTATGCTTAAAAATCTTCTAATCAAATAACCTCTTTAAATAATCTTAAAAAATATGATTTTTATATACAATTTGAGCTAACACAAAACTTTTGGCCCACCAGGCCAACTATAAATAAGCGTCCTTTCCCTTGCTCCTTCCACCACCTAAGGTCCTAAACCCTAAAACCCTATCAAAATGTCAGCTGCCCATTTCCTGTCGTACCCATCCACCACTGCAAAGTTCCCCATCCGCCACCCTAACTTCTCCTCATCCGCTTCACCATTCCGTCTCTCCTTCCATCTCCCCTCAAAAGCAACACCAACAACAACCCTAGCCCTAACTCCGCGCGCTGTTCTATCCGAAACCTCATCCCCTACTTCACCACCCTCTACCACCGCCGGCACCGCCGTGGGCTGCTTCACGAGATCGCCGGAGGGTTACCTATGCTGTGATGGCGTCCGCGTGCAGGACGTAATGGAGGCGGTAGAGCGTCGTCCCTTTTACCTCTACAGCAAGGCTCAGATTACTCGCAACTTCGAAGCGTATCGAGAGGCTCTAGAGGGGCTGAGGTCGATTGTCGGCTATGCCGTCAAGGCGAACAACAATCTCAAGGTTCTCGAGCACCTACGAGAGCTGGGTTGCGGTGCGGTGCTTGTTAGTGCGAACGAACTCCGACTCGCAGTTCGTGCTGGCTTCGATCCTACCAGGTCAGGTTGATAGTTTCGATAAGTTTCTGTTTAATGGACTTCTCCAATATTTTTAGACGTCGGATTGGGTTGTCTATGTCGAACTTTCTAATTTTTTGTGATTTGAAAAAGATAACTAACCGTTGGTTTATATTGTTTTTTATGAGAAACTTGATGTGTTACTACTAACGTCCTGTTTGTTGAAGGTAAGATTACGAAAGGCAGGATTTGATTAATCATTTTCAAGGATTTAATAGGATTAAGTTCAGTAAATTCTGATGTTCGAACTTTTGGTTTCCTAGTTTTTAATTTCAATCCAATCTTTGGATTTTTTTGGTCGAAGATTGAAGAGTTGAGGATTTATAGGTATTTGGTCGATGTTGCTAAAATAAATCTCTTAAATTCCATTCTTAATGGATATTATAATCTATGGATTTGAGCTGAAATTTATTAAAACTTACTCTATCAAAGATTTATTTAGGACATGATTTGGAAGTTCCTTATCAGACTTTTGGTAGGGTTTAGCATAAATATCTCTTTATTTAAAATAACCAACCAATAACCCTTACGATCTGTTACAAAACTCTAGTAGCCTTTTCAAATTTAAGAAGTTCTCTAATAGTACTAAAATGATTGTTAGTTGTTTTTATTGACAAAGCAGAGTAAACTAGTATCCCTGTTTGTATAGTTCTGAATCCATTGCACTTTTTTTTAACTAAATGGACAAACCAGTTTGTGTTTCATATAATTATTTTATCTAATAATCACGCATGAGTGAGAATTTTACAATGTATTCATGTTTTCTTTGCTTTCTTGGATATTTGAAGGTCAGATGTGTATTTAATGGAAACGGGAAGTTGGTGGAGGATCTTGTTTTGGCTGCCAAGGAAGGAGTGTTTGTGAATATCGATAGTGAGTTTGACCTGGAAAATATTGTTACTGCAGCAAGAGTTGCGGGAAAGAAGATTCAAGTTTTGCTTAGGATAAATCCAGATGTAGACCCTCAGGTAATATGATTTTTATTGTCGGCAGATTGGCGTAGAGTAGCTCTTAGAAATTATTTATTCTCTTGTTTTGTTTTTGCATCCAAAGAACTAAAAATCGTACAACTTTTGGTAATTAAAGACAACAACTTATGCAATTTCATATAGTTTTGTTAGATAAACTTCTTGTACAATATTGGCATGACCATTTCCCTCTTCATGGCTAATTTTTTTCTTTGCTAGATTTTATTATGCTCATTTTCACATCCTGGTGGAAATGAGCTATCTTATTAATTGCAAGTCGTTACTCCAACTCAAGCTCAAAACAAAAACTTACATCTTTGTATGCATGCAACAATTTTCATCACAAATGCCTCTTTAGCTCTCTTTTTTTACTGAATACAGTTGTTAATTAGTCTTTACTAACTCGGTATGATATATCACAGAAGTTGAACTTAGAAAGAGTTTTTTCAACTACTTAATTTGATAATTATACTAATGAATATATTAACAAGCAAACAAAAGCATGCCTATGGCAGCAATCATATCATAAAATAATTAATTTCCACTGATTTTCACCTTACCTCGGACAGTTCATTAAAAAGTTTAATTACTTATTGCCAATTGCCTACTTTTTTGGTCTTTATTGTTTGCATGTGGATCAATTCTATACATGGCTTCTTCCAACCTTGTTACATAGATGACTTTTACTTTTTAAATAGCTATTTGAGTGGTGGGTTTTACAAATTAAGCTAGGTTTTTTGTTAGGCTTTTCGATTATGCCAGCAACATTATAAAGAATTAAAGATATTTTTGAGGCCTCTACTACTTTCATGAATGGTGATTATTCTTTGTTTGACTAATCATTTTATGTCAATTTTCAACTGTGATAATGAGATCATTCCTTTTTGGCTGTATAATTTAATAATTTTATTCGATCAAATATGATTTTGTTAATTTTCTTTTTTCATTAGGTGCATCCATATGTGGCAACGGGCAACAAGAATTCCAAGTTTGGTATTAGAAATGAGAAGTTACAATGGTTCCTAGACACTATAAAGTCTTATCCAAGTGAACTCAATCTTGTTGGGGCTCATTGCCACTTGGGATCAACCATTACAAATGTAAGTGCACTTAACATGTTTCAAATATCTTTGAGATACCTTCATCTTCTATCTATAGTATTGTTCTATGGATCTGGAATTGTGTAAAATGTTAATTATAATATTAATAGTACTTGAAATCCACCAAAAGTAAAAGTTTTTCCTATATCAATAAAATGTTTTCATTTGTTTAATGGATTTTTTAAATAGAGAAAAATAGATTATGAAAATTAGGAATCTAATAGGGAAAAGTTATTAATTAACCTCTATCAATCACCCCCATTCTTAGATATTTACTTGTCCTCGATAAAATCGAAAAGAGAATAACAAAACATTATACTAAACTGTTAGAAAATCTCATGACAGAACTTGCTTTTTATGCAAAATATTTTTGAATGCTTTGGGATTATAGATAAAAGGTTGAAGGATAATGTTATAAGTATTAATAGATGTGGAGATAGAATTATAAACTTTAAAGATTATTGTTGATCTTAAGATTATCAATGTTATAAGTTTACATGCCCTAGTAGGTTTGGAGGTAAATCAAAGAAAAATTTTGGAATGAATTAGAGGGATTATCTGAATCTAGAAGAAAAAAAAAGTATTTATGGGAGATTTAAATGGGCGTGTTGGTAGAGTGGTAGAAGATTTTAAAAGTATTGTGGTGGTTATGGATTTGGAGTGGTAATGAAGAAGGTACTATATTAGATTTTTCTTTATGATTTTGTAGTTCTTATCTTTATTTAAGAAAAGAGATAAGATATTATTACTTATAAAATGGATCTAGTAAAACCTGATTGATTATTTTTTGATAAGAAAAATAGATCGTTTAGATCAGATTGTAAGGTCATTCCAGTGAAATTTTAAGAATCACACATTATTAGTTTTAGATTTTAAGATGAAAGGTTGTAAGAGAAAAAAAAACTTAATTATGTCCCCAGGATTAGATGGGGATACTTAAAACATAAATAAAATATTTTTTAAGAAACATGAAATTAAAGTTTGGGATGTTATAGGAAGTAGCGTTATGTGGGAAAAAAGATCAGTCTTAAACAAGTTCTAAAGATGTCTTGGCGAATCAAAAGGAAAACTTTTAATAAGAATAGTTGGTGGTGGAGTCGAGTGTCTGAGAAAATATAAGAAATAAAGCGTTGTTATAAAACTTGGTTTTAAATGTAAAACTCAAGAATTGGGAAAGATATAAAATGGCGCAGAGATTCTAAGAAAGCGATATATGATGTAAAAATTTAAAACTTTTAGTGATTTATCTGATAGATTATATCTGAAGGTGAAAGATGTATGTATAAGTTAAGCCAAGAGATAGGAGAAGTAAAGACATAGTTAGTGAGGTATTAAGGATGAAAATAATAAAGTCTTTTCTTAGAAAAGATATTGAAAATAGGTGGATGAGATATTTTAATAAACTTTTGATGAAGGATCCGAAAGTCGATTGATTTTAGCAACCTTATACCTTAAACAAAAATAGAGAATTTCATTTTATCGTCGATTAGTAAATCAAGTTAGTGAAGCTTTAAAGAAAATGAAATGTGGAAAGTAGGGGCCGGATAATATTCCAAGTGTGAAAATGTTTAGGAGATCAAGGAATTTCTTGGCTTACAAATCTTTTAATGTTATTTTAAAGACTAAAAAGATCGATGAGTGGAGAAAGAGTTTGTTGGTTTCTATATTTAAGAATAAAGATGATGAAGAGTGTGCAAATTATAGAGGAATTAAGTTAATGTGCCATACAAATTATGGGAGAGAGTAAGAGCATAGGTTACGATGTGATCTGAAGTTTTTTCAATCAGTTTGGTTTCATGCCGGTAGATCTTATGGATCTTTACATTTGTTAAGAGGTTTGATGGAGAAGCATAGAAAATAAGAAGGATCTATATGATATTTATTGATTTAGAAAACATGATAAAGTCAAGAGATGTTCTTTGGAGAGTTCTGACGAGAAAGAAGTTAATATTGGTTATATTCAAGTCATTAAGGATATGTATACTAGAGTACACTTGTGCACAAGGAGGATTGACAAAATATTTTCCTATTTCATTGGATTACATCAAGGATCAACATTAAGCCCTTATCTTTTTTACTTTAGTTATGGATGTTCTTAGGCATTTACAAGAAGATGTACCTTGGTGTATGCTTTTTGACATTCTTCTTGTTGATAAGACTAGAGGAGTCCAACAGAAACTTGAATTATGGAGGTCAACTTTAGAGTCCAAAAGTTTTCATTTAAGCAGATCTAAAATTGAATATATGGAGTGTAATTTTAGTGGTAGTGTTGTGACTTTAGGTGATCAAGTCATTAATAAGAGTGGCGATTGATATTTATGCTATTGTTCAAAATGATGGTGAAATAGATGGAGATATTATTAGTAGAATTCAAGTTGGATGGTTGAAGTGGAGAAATGCATCGGCTTTTATGTGATAGAAAAGTTCCACTTAAATTTAAGGAAAAATTTTATAAGATGGTAAGACTGATGACTTATGGTGCGAGAATGTTGGCAATAAAAGAAACATAAATAAGTTAAGTTACTGAGAGATGAGGATGCTCGTGGATGGATGAGTGGCTTTACCCTTAGAGATAGAATGCAAAATGTATGTTTGAAAAAGTTGGAGCTCAAGTGGTAGATAAGATTAGGGAGAGTCGCCTTAAATGGTTTACATAAAGCGTCGGCCAGATGACCGATTAGGAGTAGATGCATTAGATTTTATGTTAAGAAAGGTAGAGTACTAAAAGACTTGGTTAAGATGTATAAAAAATGATCTTAGTATACTTGAATTAAATGAGAATTTGACACATAATAGGACACAATGGAGACGAAGGATTCATGTAGCCGACCCCACCTAGTGGGATTAAGGCTTGTTGTTGTTGCTTTGGGAAATTATTTTTCATACTATTTTTAATGTTCAAATGTTGTAATAGTTATGTTGACTATTGTATTGATGCACTCCTATATACTATTTATTATCACAAATAGATTCTATATTTAAGGGAATGCACAACTCATATACTAACCCATTTTTCTTAAATTAGGAAGTTAACACATATAATCTTTACATTTTTTTTATATGCCTTAAGAGTTTACTCAAGCATCTTTCTACACTCAAAATTATTTATGTAAATGTTAATTTAATCTTTAGATTGTTGTGAAGGTAAATATTAGGGCACTACATCATATTCTACTAGCGGATGACAACACTCATTTTTTTTCCTTTTAGTGGATAACTCTTATTCTCTTTTTTTTGGCGGATGATAACTCATGATAAAACTTGATTTTTATGCAAAATATTTTTGAATGCTTTGGGAAATTATTTCTCATACTTTTTTTAATATTTCAAATGTTGTAATAGTTATGTTGACTATTGTATTCATGCTCTTATGTACTATTTATTATCACAAATAGATGCTATATTTTAGGGATGCACAACTCATATACTAATCCATTTGTCTCAAAATTAGGAGGTTAACATATATATAATCTTAAAAAAAATTTATATGCCTCAAGAGTTTACTCAAGCATCTGTCAACACTCAAATTATTTATGTAAATGTCAACTTAATCTATGGTTGTTGTGAATGTACATATTACGACACTACATCATATTCTACTAGCAGATGATAACACACTTTTTTTTTTCTTTTAGTGAATGATATGTAGTGTAATTTTAGTTGTAGAAGTTCTAGTGGTAGTGTTGTGACATTAGGTGAACAAGTCATTAATAAGAGTGAGCGTTTTAGATATTTAGGCTCTATTGTTCAAAATGATGGTGAAATAGATGGAGATGTTATTAGTAGAATTCAAGTTGGATGGTTGAAGTGGAGGAATGCATCGGCTATTATGTGATAGAAAAGTTTCAAAACTTAAGGAAAATTTTATAAGATGGTGGTAAGATCTCAGATGACTTATGTTGCATGTTGGCCAATAAAAGAGAAGTATAAGACTAAGTTAAGTGTTCTGAGAGATAAGGATGCTTAGGTGGATGAGTGGCTTTACTCTTAGAGATAGAATGCAAAATGAGTATATTCGGAAAAGTTGGAGTAGCTCAGTGGTAGATAAGATTAGGGAGTAGATGGTTTGGCCACATAAAGCGTCGTGCCATCGATAAGAGAGTAGATGCATTAGATTTGCTTATGTTAAGAAAGGTGAGGTAGACCTAAAAACTTGGTTAAGATGTATAAAAAATAATCTTAGTATACTTGATTTAAATGAGAATTTGACATATACACATGACGAATGATTCATGTAGCCGACCCCACTTAGTGGGATTAAGGCTTGTTGTTGTTGTTGTAGTGAATGATAACTTTCATGCCTTTTTTTTTGACGGATGATAACTCTCGATCTTTTTTGTGGTTTTGATATGCTTAGCCTAACAAATCACTTTATTAAATGATAATTTATTACTTGGCATATGCAAAAAAAAATTGGAAGTATATATTTAACTTAATTGCTTTCTTACGTCAAAGCAAGGGTACTAGGCACTCGATTGACATATGTATATTACACATGATGACTATAGTATATAGCCAAGATGTAATACAATAACATATCATAATAATTTCAAGACTCTAATTTTATAAAAATGAATGTGATACTAATTTTTCCACTTGTTCGAAAAAATATGAATAAAATAGCAAGTTATGAAACATGTTTTTTTTTTTTTAAAAAGGGTTATTAAAGATGATTGCATATATTAATAATATTTTTCCTTCTAGTCCCTTATTATAAAAACATAAAAAACAACTACGAAATTCAGAGCTAAATAAAGTACAACTAAAATATAAAAAGTTAATAAAATGATCAGAGTAAAACAACTCAAGAACAGGGAGCAATGGCACAATGAAAGTAAAAATGAATATATAAGCTACTCCTTTCACTTAAAACATTGTATTGTCCTCAACGCATGAAATAAAAAGTATAAAAAGTAGAGAAATAGTAAAAAGATAATGGGTAAAAACTTTCTAATGGTGCAGTGTTAATTATAATATTGTGTACAACTTGTACTTATAAGAAAAAAAAATATTTCTGTTGACTTCAACACCACATCAGCATTTTGTAATCTTTTTATTTCTATAGTTTCTTTCTTTTTATTGGCTTCTTGTTGCTCCCTGCTATCTATGAAATCTTGTTTAACCTCTGCTTGTCAGGTATATTGGTTTTCCTTGATATGCTATGGAATTTGACTAATGTAAGATCCTGTTTTATCATTCTTCTCTCTCTGTGTGATTTCTTCCACCACTTCCATGTCTCTAGCACCATGTTGATTTTTCTTTTAGTGTGCGATTCCTTTTTTTAAAGTATTATTATATATGATACTGTTGGTATGCATGAATGATTTTTGTCAATGGAGAAGTTTAGTTCTGACACCTTTTCACTAATAAAAAAGATATGGATTATATAAATGTGAATTTACAATAAGGAAAAACAAATTAATCTTGATTGAACAGCATATATCTTTAAAGTTGAACAGAACAAGTTAAAATTCTAGCAGTTAGCTATTGAAAATAAACTTTGAAGATTCTTAAACTTCAACGTAATCTTGATGAATAAAGCTATCCCTTCCTTTGTCAAGAAAAACAGGAAAGATTGAATTTCTATGAAATAATAGACAATGTTCCAATCTTCCCCAAAATAGTTAGAACTCTCTATAATGTCTAATATCATGAAGACATTTTTATTTCATAAATGATTCCATTAAGAAGTAAAAACCCAAAATTATGGATTCAGTCCCTGAAAATGTTATGAAAGGAAACCAAAAAATCCCAAGAGGAATCTAACAAAATTTCAACAGGAAGATCAACAAAGCCCAATTGTTTCAATTAGTGATATAATGGGTTGAATTAGACATAAGGATTTTTTTAGGATTAATTCTAATTGAAGTGGAGAAGAAAAAGGCAATTAAATATAGCATTGGTTTCCACTTCTTAATGAAGTTTTCCCTGGGCATTATCACTTGAAAATTTTCATGTTTGCTCGTCCCTTCATGGTAGCTAGGGTGTTCTGCATTTTATTTCACTTCATGATGATTCAGAAAACCACATTTTTTTTCTTTCCCAGGTTTTCTTGGAGTCTGATTATTTTTTTTACATTAGCATTATTCAACATGTTAGGAATATTGATTCTCCGATTCAATTGAGACTATGATTTTTGGCATAAATCCTCATTTACAAATCTATGTTGAATGGATGCTATACATGGAATTTTTTGATTGATTATTGTTTTTTTTTCATAGGTTGATATATTCAGAGATGCTGCTATCCTGATGGTTAGTTACATTGATGAAATTAGATCTCAAGGGTTTGAAGTGGAATTTTTAAACATTGGAGGTGGTTTAGGTATAGATTACTATCATGCAGGTGCCATTCTTCCTACACCAATGGATCTCATCAACACTGTAAGAACCACTTCATCTAGTCTTTACCATGTTTTATTAATATTTTATGTTTTATGCATTTTTTTAAAAAATTAAAGCATACTGAAAATATATTGAAAATTGATTACTTTCAATAATATGCTATTAAATATATGTCCATTTAATAATTAAGAATAGGGAGAACTGGATGATAAAGTTGATAAAATTGACCTAAGGGATATTTTAAATGATTCGCTTTTAAAAACATGCATGCACCATGTTTTTCAAAGTCATTGATTATTACTGATAATACCTTGCAATTGATGTGGTAAGGCAATGACTCTTTGTAATTGTAAAGTTGGCTAAATTGTACCATGCATTTTCTGGTTTAAGGCAGTTTTCTATCAATTTATAAAATGATTCTTGGGAGTGCAAGGTATTAAAATTGCTTCCAGATATGATTTACGGGAAATTCATTTAATGTTTTTGAGTTGGTCTTCATTTATTATTCATTCTAAGATTTTTCAGTAACATTTATAATATTTTTCAATCCACTTTTGTCTTCAATTATTATTCTCTCTCAGTCTAATTATTTTTAGTAGCGTCTAATTATTGTAAAGTATATTTGGTTATTATTGAAATTTATTGAAATTCCTCTATCTGGTGTTTGGAAGAGACATACAATAATAAGCGAAGTTAAGTAAAGATAAAATATTTTAAGACTAACAATTATTGTTTGACACAGTGAGAGAGGGTAGAACTGGAAATTGTTTAACCATAGTTAGGACTAACGACATGCATGAAAGAAGGTGAAGGCGCATTTTGTATAACAGTTGGTTCATAGAATTTGAAAATCAAATTCTTTAAAGGTTTAAAGATACTTGTGTGTATACATGCACATGCCTATATATATATATATATATATATATATATATATATATATATATATATATATATATATATATATATAGGTTAATAAGAGAGCAGAGTGGACAAAGACAAAGGGCTTTTAGTTGTTGGAAGATTTTACTTTATAAGTAGATGGAGTTAATGTTTTAAGCTCAACTTTACAAAACACATCAGATCTCAACAACAACCATCGGTTGAAGTTTCTAGCAACGTATGAGTAATCTAGGGAAGAGATTGCTGCATGCAGTTACTTAAAAGATAGAGTTTTTGAATCAATGCTAGGAAACTATGAATGTTATTAATGATTTGTTCTCTCCTAATTTGAAGCCTTTGGCAGTAACACTTAAAGTATGTGATCTGTAATTCACTGTTAAATCTTTTTTTATAGCTTGCCTAAAAATACCCACTTTATTTAATGCAGAAAATGTAGCTGATGCCTTCAGAATAATTTATTATTGACTATATGTATACTTCTTGGCATGATTTGATCTTGCAAATTATAGTTAATCGTGAACGAGATTTTGCTTCATGCACTAAAAGAAATAATGCTTCTCAATGGAATCGTTATTGAAAATTACTTTATGTACAAAGTGTACAAGAAAATGTTGACAATTTGATGTCTATTCTGGAAGGAAAGAAGATCTATTTCTCTTATTTTTTACATATGCATCACATATTTGACTTTCGGATATCCTTCAGGTGCGTGAGCTAGTGCAATCTCGTGACTTGAATCTTATAATAGAGCCTGGAAGGTCCCTCATTGCCAATACTTGCTGTTTTGTTAATCGAGTAACTGGAGTTAAAACAAATGGCACCAAAAACTTTATAGTTATTGATGGCAGCATGGCCGAGCTCATTCGCCCGAGTCTGTATGGAGCATACCAGGTATGCACCTAATATTCTTTCCTAGTAGGATTTAGAGTTTTATATTTCGTTGGAGATTGATTCTGTGCATTTATTTATTTTATTATGCTTTCTTGCTACTCCTTGTTTTCTTGTTTGTCTATATATGTTGTAGTTTGGCTTTATTGATACAATAAATGTAAATGGTTCTTTCTCTTCTGTCTCTGTGTCTCTTTATTTACAACGCTGGCGACATCAGATCGCTTACTGCTCCTGAAATGAAAAGTTTATCTTCTCCTTTGAGTGGTGATGAGAGTGACTGGTTCTTCTTCTGTGCAGCACATTGAGCTTGTTTCTCCGCCCTCTCCTGATGCTGAGATTTCTACTTTTGATGTTGTGGGACCTGTATGCGAGTCTGCAGACTTCTTAGGAAAGGACAGAGAGCTTCCCACACCAGCCAAGGTATATGATTCATCTTGTTCTTGCTTCTTTTCTGGAATTGTTTGAATGTTTTTTTTTTTTTAATGTCCGCTACATGATGGCAACATAACTTGGGAACTATAGGGAGCTGGATTGGTGGTTCATGATGCTGGTGCATATTGTATGAGCATGGCCTCGACTTACAATTTGAAGCTGAGGCCTCCCGAATATTGGGTAAGAATTTGCTTGAATTTAGCTCTTTTTTATGTTCTTTTTTCGCTCATAGTGGTGATGAAAAAGACATCTAGAATCATTTTAATATGATTGAATTTCAAAGTAGTCAAGTTATCAACCATAATCAAGGGTCAAATCTTGATAAAATGTTTTCAAATTAAATAAGGAAGATTTACATACATACCATACAATTCTTATGTATTTACATATTCAACATCTGAAGTTAGATATTTACTTATCTAATATTTTTTATCTTAAAAGATGCATTAAGAAGGCGTGTGTGATGATCTTATTTTGATGTGATATTGAAGATTAGGATGTTATATATATATGTAAAAATTGAAATTTAAGTGTTAGATATGTAAATATATAAGAATTTGTGATAAGTATATAAATCTTCCATTAAATCACAGTAGCCCTCTGTAGTTTCTTCGGATGCACCCTAATCTTCAAGCCAGCTCGGCTCAAATCATTTGATTTCGAGCCAGTTCGGCTCGTTTTCTAATCGATTTCGAGTAGGCTCATTTTGATTAAAAAAGCTATAACATGTAAACATACTGTTCTCAGCAAGTAACTCTTTTAAAACTATTGTCAATTCCTTTTGTTCCCATTTCACTCAATGATCACTCTTATCAGCTTAAATTTCTATTCCGAACTGTTTCAATTATTGCTTCCCTCCCTATCGTCAAATTGTGTTCTCAGCTTACTTTGCATTATTCTAATGTTCTATATTGTATTGCAGGTGGACGATGGATCCTTGGTCAAGATCAGGCATGGAGAGACCTTTGATGACTTTATAAAGTTCTTCGATGGCCTGTAATCCATTCATGCGATTAAAAGATTAATTTTTTTTTTTGCTTCTAATCGCTTTTGTAGCTTTACAATGGCTATCTGCTTTATTATTATTATTATTATTGTATTATGGCATTTAGGATTGCAAGAATGGTGCTTCAGAAGCCTTTTTATTTAAGAAAATTTTGATTCTTTTAGAGTAGTGATCATTCTTACTTGATTTAATGTACATTCAGCGTGTTATTATTTTTCTCTTTTTCTATAATTTCAGCTATGGATATTTTTATTTTTTTAAAAATAATTAAAATAAAATGTAAATTAATTTAAGTAATATATATACATAATTTATTTTATTATACGTTAATAATTTTAATAAATAAAATTTGTTATCAATTTTAAATTTGTAAATTTAATTATAATTTGTTTATAATTTTAATTATATATGATAAATATATTTTATTATTTTCTCATTTTCACACATCTTATTCTCAAATTTTAAAGTTTTTTTATCATAATTTAGAATATGATAAATTATATTTAATTTTTTTTAATATAATTTTAATTTTATTATTTAAGATATATATATTTTTAATTTTTTAATATTATTTTAATCAGATATTTTTTTATTGTAATTTATATTTATGTCAAATTCGTGTCTACGTCGGGCCTGTCTTTCTATGACGTTTCAATGTCTAACTAAAATATCTTACTTTTAGAAATATCGCTGTATCATAAATGAAGCATCAAATAATAACATACAATTAATTAAATGAATGGTGCTGTATATTTTAAACAGTGGTCAAGCATTTCTTTAAATAATAATATAATTAATTAAAAATAAAATGCGTTTATATATTTATAAGCTAATCTACTCTTAACATTACTTGAAAAGAAAAATCAAACTCATTTATTTCCGTATGTAGGCTCAATTAATTAATTGTAGTGTGGAAAAGGACTTTACCTATCATGGACGGAGCATTAAATATGCACAATAAATCCACCTCCATTATTTATTTTAGATTAATGCATCTCTCAGCATTTGCCTTCTCATCCCCTCCACACTTTAGAAGAAACGATTTTATTATATTCAGTATGCCAATTCCATAATTACATATATATATATATATATATATATATATATATATATATATATATATATATATATATATATATATCTTTTAGAATTTAGTTTTTTTCAAAGCTTTCCTATTTTCTAATTGGCTTTCTAAGTATGATACCTTTAACAATGGAATAGTGTTATTAACGAGCTGATTTTGAGTCAATTTGAGACTGACTCGAAAGCGGTTCGAAAATATTTTCGAGCGACTTGAGATCAGCTTATAGCTCAAGTCATTTGATTTCGAGCCAGATCTACTCGTTTTCGAATCGATTTTGAGTTGGCTCATTTTGATTTAGAGTCGTCTAGAATCGAATATTTTCATCTTTTTTTTAATTCGAATTTGAATAAAGTTGGCTCGTTTTGATCAATTAATTTGAATTTAATAAAAATGATTATTTAAAATTTTTAATTTTTTTTAAAAAAAATTGAATTAAGTGCATGAAATACAAAAATAATTTTTAAAGAAATAATATTTATACTTGTAAATATATTATATTTATTTTAAAAGATTATAAGTTTTAACTCTATATATTTAATTTAGGAATAATTTTATTTTTACAAACTTAGAAGTATTATATATAAATTTAAATATTTTTAATAATAGATAAATTCGATAATATCTCGAGCTGGTTCGATCCGATCTGTGCCCAGCTCGAAAAAAGTCCGATCCAAAATCTTTGGCTCATAGCTCGGCTCAATGTAATCGGTTCAATCTCGATCTGATCTAAATTTTGATTCAAGTTTTAAACGATCTTCAATTTTTGAGCTAAACTAACAGCCTTACAATGGAATCACAATAATTACATGTGTGAAACAAAAATAATCAAAAGTGTTATATTAATTAAGATCATAATAATAATTTTATAGTCATTAAATTTGCTTTGATATAATTGTAATAAAAAGAAATGATTAATTAATTATGTATTGGATGTTGCCTTAATTCTTTTCTCACTAGCGCTTAAGAAAAAAATATAGAAGATATTAATATATTATGATCAAATTATTCATAAAAATCAGCTTCAAATTCATTATAATCAATGATTGATTATTTATAAATTAAATTTCATTCTTTCTAATTTTAGGTCACCATCATCACATCCTTAATGAGAAACAAAATCATCATACAACTGAGCAGAATGTACGCACTGTAACATCAACCAATATCAAATGAAAATGAAATTTATAACTCAAAGTCTCTTAACTTGGTTGGCAAGAGCGAGCATAGTTGGGAACTCTCCAGCCTGTATTCAATTTCTCTCCAAGCGAAGGCGCCTGATATAAAGTAAGTGGGATGATTAATGAGTGATGAATGTGGCGTTAGCCTCAGATTACGATATCCCTC
This sequence comes from Cymbidium sinense, assembly GCA_021442155.1. Lineage (NCBI taxonomy): Eukaryota > Viridiplantae > Streptophyta > Magnoliopsida > Asparagales > Orchidaceae > Cymbidium > Cymbidium sinense. The sequence goes on from CM038222.1 coordinate 57,975,141, forward strand.
ATAAGATAGGTGGGGTGTTGGGTGGATACTCATTGCAAAAAAAATAAACATTAAAAAAAATGGAATTTATATCTGAAAAATGCTTGAAAATGATTCCATAATCTCATAAAACATTTTTTTTTAATAAAAAGAATACACCACCTGAAGCCATTTACCAGTCTCCTTCCAACTCACAAAATATTACAGAAGCTGTAATAGTCTTCATTAATAACATACCATCCATCACACTTCCTGCAAGTCGGCACAGCAGAACCTGAATCCTTCTTCTCCTCCTTCTTCTCCTCCTTCTTCTCCTCCTTCTGTGGACCGATGCTCACAAAACTGGCTGATCTTCTGAACTTCTTCATTCTCCGAATGATTTTTACTGGATCTCCGCTGCCGATTATTGTGACTAAACCCTTTGATGAATCGAGAGCTACTGAACTAATGCCTTCTACTTCTGCCGCCAATTTCATTACCTTCTTCATGCATTTGGAGCATAACATCTGCACAGAAATTACAATCTTCTGCAATAAAAAAGAAATATATTTAATGAATAAATAAGAAATGACTGTGGAGTTTAGAACAGAAAGGAAGAGGAGGGTTAAGACCGTTGACATGATTGTGATTGGTTTGAATAGAATATGAGAACAGGTAGAAGAGAATGTAGGTTATTTATAGTGGCAAGTTAGCTTATTTATATATACGTTAGGCAAATTTTTTAAAATAAATATGATTTAAAATATAATTAATAATTTAAGTATTTAAAAAATAAAATTTAGATATAGGTATAGTTTGCGTTTAGCGGTGATTTTGATGCGTTGAATCGACGATTGATCTTGTATTTAAGCTTTGTCAGTCGTCTGTTTGACGGACTTTATAGTATTACATGAGTCAGTTAAGCTAAAGACTTTCGTAACTATTTTTTAAAAATATTTTGACAACTTGGTTGAATTTATGTTATACTATCATCTACCATTAGAGCTACTCCAGTTTTCGGATATTATATAAAGTCTCTCATTCCTCCGATTAATATTTTATTAAATTCTTAATATTTTATCCCAAATTATATAAATATATGAATTTGTTAGTTTATTTTATTTTGATAAATTTTTTTTAAATAGACATATTTTTAATGATCTGCGTATATTTTTATGCTATATTTTATAAGTATTTAATTAATTAGTAGATAAATATAGTTTAAATAATTTTTTACTTAATTCCAAATTTGTTTAAGATGAATTTTTTTTATTGAAAAATAATAATATTATGAAAAATGTAAAACTACATGAAGTATTCTCAAGAATTTCTTTAACCTCTCTCTCACACACACACACACACACACACACACATACATATATATATATATATATATATATATATATATATATATATATATATATATATATATATATATATATATATATATATATATATATATATATATATATATATATATATATATATATATTTAAAATTTTAATTGATAATAACTGATTATAAAGTCACATATAATTAATCATTATATTCAAGCTTTAGAAATGATTATTCATACAATTTGAAACTTTTTTTCCGATTTCTACATATTTATGTGCATTATATAGATCTCTTTATATAATGATCACGATATTATATCCATCATTTAAGATATTGGACTAAATATTAATATTTATCCTTGTTCATGTGGACAAACTTTTGATCTTATGCGAAAATCATTAGAACATACCTATTTATAACTAACTCGAGTATATATATACATAAATTTGGAATTAAAAGAAAAGTCATTTAAATTATATTTTTGTACTGATTAATCAAATACTTGTAAAATATAGCATAAAAATATGTGCAAATTATTAAAAATATACCTATTTATAAAATTTTCATCAAATAACAGATAATAGTGAAACTTAAATCCAACTAAATTGACAAAATATTTTTTTAAAAAATAGTTATATGTAAGTTTAATTATTTATATCTATATTATAAGTCATCATCAAACGGTAATTTAGATTAGACAAACGCCGACATCAGATTTGACGTGATAAGCAAGTCACCTGTTAAATGGACGACTATACTTTTATCTAAATTTTATTTTTAAGATACTTAAATTATTAATTATATTTTAAATTATAATTATTTTAAAAATTTGTCCTATATGTTAATGGCTATCAATCAATAGCCAATTAACTGCTTGCTGTCACCGAATCTTTTCTTTGTTAGTACTTCTTGTTTCAATGCTTTGAAAGGCATCATACTAAATACAAAATAATATTTAAATATATTTTCTTCATCCAATCAAATAACTCATATTTTTAATTTATTTTATTTTTATCAACAATAATATAGGAAATTAATAGTGTAATGTGACTATATAAAATTACTCAATTAAAAACTAAAAAAAAAAAAATTTCAAGCTCATTTATTTCTGAGTGAAGGCTAAATTAAATAATTGCAGTGGGGAAAAAGACATTTTACCTTCTATTGTTGAAGGAACATATGACGTACACCATTAATCCACCTTCACTAATTAGATAAATGCACCTTTCAACATTTGCTTCTTCTTCCCCACTATGTTTTTTTTTTTTTTTTTTCTCTTAGAACTTAGAAGAAAATGGTATTATAATTATGATAATTTTCTCATATATAATTACATTTTAAAGGATTTAAATATTTATTTATGTGTACTATTTATCAAAGAATACAAATTCTTTAGAATCATACAAAAATAAAGTTTTTTTTTTCTATAAACCAATAATTATATTTATTTTTTTATTATTTTACTTGCCGTAATTTAGATTTTCGTATCTACATCATCACATAGACAATATATATATTTATTTTAGGTTTACACAGTCCGTTTCGCGATGGGAGGTCGTTTGGTTCATCGGCGTAGAATAGGTCAATTTAGTCAAATTTCGCACATTCTTGGCTTTCACGCTTTCCACCGGTGAATGGGTCTTATTTGATAGGATTTGATATGCTAACAAGCGATCAATTTCATGGGCCGAGAGGTCGATTGCAACGTCGCGCTTCCCCTCGATATATGTGTAACCAAACTTCTCTTCTCGATCGGCCGTCGAATATGTAACCGATTAATTTTGATGTTTTGAATGCGATGATGAAGTCCATTCGTCGATTGAAAATTATTTCGACATTCTGAACGCGATGGCGAAATCCGTTCGTCGATCGGAGATCATTTCGATTTTCGAGTGCATTTCGGACTCAACTTGTCAAATTCACCTTGTAAACTCGACTTGACTTATGACACATGCATGAAGATCAACACATAGATCAAATCCTTTTTATGTCTACCTCTGTCTTTATTAACATATATCAAATCAAATACGTATAATTTGCTAACTGAGTTATCGAACGACATAGTTTGATATGATCAAATCATCTAAGGCGGCTCATCCTAATCTTATCTTTCAATTTCACTGAAGCTACTCAAACCTTATTTGATTATATATAAATCTTCTGTCAATATATATATATATATATATACACACACCCACACACACAAACACTGCATACAGTAACTTCTCAGGTGCTTTTATTCATCTTCCTATTTCGCTTGGTTTAATTTGCTGGCTATTTTTTTGGTAGAAAATTAATTTTTGGTATTTATTTTATAATATTTTGCTTTTATATTTCTCCTTATATGAGCCGCTCTTGGGTCCCTTGTTTTCTTATAAATAGTAGAGAAAATTTTTAAAATGAGTATTAATTAATAATTAATTAATATATTAAGTATATTTAAAAAAAATTGAAAATAGGTACGGTCGCCCGATAAGTGGGCGACTGGCCAGCCACTTCACCGTCGAGGTGGCATGGGTCCAGTTGCAATTTATATTGGACGAGGGCTATACGAGACGGTCTGGGACCTTATGTGCAGTCGACCGATTATCAGGCGGCTTCGCCCCACTTGACACCCGACCCCATTATTTCGACTCCGACGGTAGCGAGCTTCGGCTTTCTCGCATCGACATCCGACCGCGGCATTTTCGATATTTAGGTTAGAATCTAGTCCCCCCTCCCCACACACTCAGTCTCTCGGCATCCTGACATCCGGCTAGCTCCTTGTGTCGTCGACTCCACTGCAAACTTTGTGTCGTCGGCTCCACCGCAAGGTCTTTCCAGGTCGCAGTGTTAGCAACAACAAGGTAATAAATTATTTTTTTTTGCTTTTACTTTTCTCATTCAAGTAGGCAACAAAGAAAGGGAACTTTGAAGGTGGGGAAGAATTTCATTCCAAGTTATGTCTCTATTACTGCTTGTGGTATGCTATGGGATTTATATGATTTTATCATTATTTCTGAATATGTTGTTTGTCTTTGAAGCTGCTTATACAGCTTTTTATCACAGCTATGTCTGAAGATATATATTACCACTATTTTTTTTTATGAATTATGAGTGAATTTTTAGATTTTGTTAGAATTTTGGTTGCTGAGCAGATAATAGAATGAGTTTGAAGCTCGTTTCCTTAATTCTCTTCTATGACGGTCAATTGATCGCTGATGATCAGTTTATTCCAACTTATGTAAAATCGCTCATCTGAAGTTTTATGCAAACTTAGGAGATTTAAAATAGAAAGTGCTCAACTCTCTGCGTTTTGACGTAGATAACTTCGTAGTGGAAATTACGTGTCGTTTTCCTGTCGGCGCGGGATACATAACTTCTACTATTTCTAATGATGAAGTCTGCAGTACTGTATTGGATGAAGTTTCCCGACAGACATTAATTCTTTATGTGGAAATAAAGCCACAATGTATTGCTGCAACAAAAAACTTATAATGATGTCATAAAATGTACAACCGCGAGAGTTCACTTCAATGATCAATCCAGAAACTTGACTAAATAATGTAAGTATTTACCTCAACATCAGTGTTGGTGTTTTTTCTTTTTTTGTGTGGGATATCTTCTATTTTTTAAAAGATTATAGCTTTTAATACGTAATCCTGGCATGAGCAACCTAGTTCATCTAGAGTAGTACCCGATGAGGAGTACAAAATGATGAATAGCGAATCAAGCAATGCATATAATGATAGTGATGCCGAGGATGGTTCTTTACTGGGTAGTGCTAATTTATGTGACATCAATCGAAACTTCTTGGTCATTCAATCAGAATTCATGCGATGTTATGATTTGCAATAATGAATATGTCCAATATGTCAAACCACCAAAGATTGGGATGCAAAATGTTTGATGGTCCATCGATAGTTCAACTTTTGTAGATGACAGTTCGGTAGAATTATATGAAGGCATGTGTTTCTTAAATAAGAAGGAACTTCAGTTCGCAGCAACCGGTTGGTCAATTCTCAATAATGTTCGTTCACCCACTATCACATCAATCGAAGAATTTTTATTATATATGCAACATAGTAATCCCAGATCTTGTATGCATTGCATGAAGCAAGAAGTTGGGAGGTGCCTGGAGAATAGCAATTTTAGGTGCACCGCATTCCGCTGCACAATCGTGGTTCAGATATCGTCGTGGTCACTTCTAAGTTCATTAGTTATTTCATAATGCCAGTTATGCTATTCCAAATAAACTTAAAACCTAGAGAGATCATAGGAAGGATGAAATCAAAATTTAATATAAAAATCTCTTACATGAAGGTCTGGGATGCGAGACGTAAGAGTATTAGAGCAATATTTGGTAGTTGGGAGGAGTCATTCCGCTCTCTAGCCTAATTATGGCTTCATTATGCTCTGTGCATCCCGACACTATTTACAGAGTTATGTCATCAGATACATGCAGGTTTAGGAGGTTGTTCTGGGCCTTTGGACCATCGATTTCTGGTTGGAGAATATTCTCGCATGATGGGATGTTCTTACTAGGCAAGTATCGAGGTACGTTGCTCACAGCTATTAGTATTGATGCGAATAATAGACTATTTACACTTGCGTTTGCTGTGGTTGAATCTAAGAATAATGAATCATGGCTCTGGTTCATTATGTACATACAACAGCTGTTGCCTACTATTTTAGCAAGAAGCGATTTATGTATAATCTCAGATAAGCATTCAAGGTTGGTTCGTGGATGCCACAATATTTTTCCATGGGCCGCACATCACAATTGCTTAAGACATCTTAGGGAAAACTTCAAGAAAGCAGTGAGAAAAATGGGTATTGCGGATGTAGAGTTTATGTGTAAGAAAAATGTATATCACATATGACATCAACATATATCAACCATATTACCATCACATGGGACATTAAAAAAATTAAACTGATGGCTAGTAGAGCGTGATGTGTCCAAGTGGACATTGGTTCACGATGGCGGCGTTACGACAATGACAAAAAAAAGTGCTTTAATGAGGTACTTAAATGTGCACGGGGACTACCGATTCAAGCACTAGTCACTACTATTTACTATAACATCGTGAGTTTATTTTATAAGAGGGCAATCACCATTGATTCAGAAGAACTGCCAACTGAATTCACATTCTCTCCTAGAACACAGACAATGCTAAGCAAATTTGAGGGTGAGGCCAGACACTTTCCACAACTAGTCAATATTAATGCGAATGAAGTGTAAGTGTTTGACAAAATTGTATTGCTCTTTACGCTTCCCAAATTCCGGCTCATGAGCATATGTTTTGTTCCTTCTGGGGAGTTTCCTATTACCTGATACATCTGGGTCAGAGGTGCATTTGCAACATCTACCGTTGTTAGAAGATCTATACACATTCAGTATTTGCGCGTCTTTTATCTGAGGAGTTACACTTTGAGGAGGGCCAACATGGTTGGGTGTCTTGATTGCTCCAAAACTCTGGAGACCTACACTACATGTTCCTTATCTAGAGATCTCGATATCATTGGTTTGTAAGAAAATTAAAATCTATTCAATTTATTTAATTTGCGAGTTGCATGTAAATGATTTGTACATGAAAATTGGTTTACTCAGCGAGAAATGCGTTAGAATATCGATTTTTTTGGGATGAGCGAACTACAACTAAGCTAGTACTCTTAATTATTATAACACATTTTCAATTTTATTTTATTCAATATATCCACTAACAAATGCGGTGACTTGAGAATATGACATTGATTGGGTCGCCTCTCGATATTTACTAGCTGAGTCTATTTTGCTAGTGCCATTGATCAATTTGGAAGAGGGTGGAGTGGCACCTTCGGCGAGTCGCCGTCAGTTTGGTCACTTACCCAGCACTGAGGTTGCTCCGATGGATCCTAGTTTCAAGAGAGTAGATGAGAGGAAAGGCGATCTGACATTGGGTTAAATCGATGTCGCTTTGTGGGAGGCTTCAGATCACATTGCGGTGATAAATGACAACCGATGCACAATGATCCTGACAATGGCATGGTTTAGGTGGAGCATCGTTGTACTTGCTTAAGGCTCTACTAATCCACCGAGACTTACTTACCCCGTGACCGCCGAGCATATGTTAAGATAACAATATAATTTGCAAATTTAATTCTTGTATCTACAAATTTTCATAGTGATAGTTGGTTTATTGTAGCATATCTTGGACGAGGCGTCTTTCGCCTTTCTTTGGGGTGACCCGGACTACCGGTTAATATGAAAGCGGATGTGTCACGATATGAGCTCGAGGACTCACATCGGCTCTCCGTTCCGGTAGAGCATATGTCACACATTGATTTTGCTCGACCACACGGCGGAATGGGTGCGGGTCCATCCACTTATGCTGATCCAGGACCATCTTCTTTTCCAGAGAGCTCCCAGTCTTAGTACCAAACGGACATTTGCATCGATGGGTTATCTCTGACTAGAGATGGTCGGATGTTGCAAGCCGACTCGGGACCACATGATTCCCATATGCAGTCGTCAGATTTAGTGCCGCCATAGTCTTGCTTGCATATCAGTATATAGAGGTGTATTTATTTTGTATAGCTGTTGCTCGATATTTTTATTGTGCATTTTTATGTGCATATGTACTTGAGTTTATTTTTTTTCTTATGAATGATATTTTTTTGTATCATCTGATTAGTGATACATTTGTATTTGTTTGACGCTACCAGTTTACATTTCAGATTATTTCTTTACTACTTGTTTGTATTTCCTGTTGGTGGTAAAAAATGATAACTTGTTTTAAAAAAATACCAAAGCAGACAAATTAAGCCCGCCTCGGTGAGTGGCTATACTTAACCAGTTTCGATAATCGGTCGATTTAAGATAAATATCCCTAGATAAATTGGCTGGACTATCGACGGTGAGGTGGGCAATCACTAATCGGGCGACCGTACCTATTTTCAAATTTTTTTTAATATACTTAATATATTAATTAATTATTAATAATACTCATTTTAAAAATTTGTTCTAAATAGTATGCTTTGGCTCCTTCATTGTATATATATATATATATATATATATATAGGAGGCTAATTTTATTGTTTTCAACACATCTTAAGTGTCTTCAGGAAATTCTGTTTTGACGAATCTGTCGTGATACTTTTTTTCATCGTAAATTTTTTAAAACATAATTTCTTTGATGACACCTACGATGCGTTGAAAATAATAAAATTAGTCTGCTTAATTTACTTCCGAAAAAAAAAAAAACTACGATAAGGATCAAGCATCTTTCTATGATTTGCAAGACAACCCCTAAATATTAACCTCTCATGTGTTCTTCTCCAAAGCTAATCCTTCCAACCCAAAATTCTAAGCTTCTTCACTTGCGTTCTTGCAGCCTTCTAAGAATTTCCAGCGCCTCGTCGGTTCGTTATGTCAAAGGTAATACTCCTTTTTGTCTTTATTTTTTATTTTTTATTAATTCATTTGATTTTTTTTCTATTATTAATTGTAGATTATTATAATTTCTGTTGAAATATTTACTTCAAAATACTTTCATTGAGTTTAATAATCAATGAAAAATTTTTATTTGTATGAAATTATCTTATATAGAGATTGAATATTTTATTTTATGATAGACTGAAATAAAATGAAATACACTTCAGTATAAATAAGATCATGATCCCATTCTAATGGATTGGTTTTTATTTTTCCTCACATCCCAACTTGAGTGAAAAGAAATCTCTCTTTCACACTCTCTCAAAAATACCGCTTTAGAAGTGGAAGATTATAAATTTTGAATTAGCTCTTCTATGAATTGATATCTGTTTCGATTAAATCTTCTCGATGATTTGACATGAGATATGAGTATGATAAATTTATTTTTATCTTCATATATTTTCTACATAAATATGATCAAAGAACACAACTATGTGTCAAAGTTGGGCTATTTGGTTTCTTTTATTTTATGTTTTTGTGTCACACTAAATTAGCCTACATGGAGCAAGCTCATCGTTACGCAAAATAGTGGATTAATGAAAATTTAACCACTGCAAACTTATTAGAATTAGTAAAGGAAGGTGTTACTTAGTAATACAAGTGCCCAGCAAAATATATTTATCCCAGTAAAAAAACGATGAAGAGAACATATCTCCTCTCTAGCTCAAAAAGTAGGCTTATATAGTTTAACCCAAAGCTATAAAACAAAGGAAACTAAATAGATCCACCGTCTCTTAGCTCAGTTGATGAGTGAGCATGAAACCTCCGGACGAATTGATTTCTCTGCGGGCGCATGTAATGATGGAGAGAAAGTAAGTAGAGTGTACAGTGATGAATGAATTTAAGGCACTGAGATTAGTCCTCCCCAGATGGGTGGTTAGATGATACCCATTCGAAAGGGTTTAATTTTAAAATAAGCATTTTATATTAATTATGTGATTAGGCTAAAAAAAAATTTAAAATAAGCCAGTCAGGTCAAGGGCGACTGGCATTGACGTCAGTCACCCTGATTGACTGACACATATAAATAAAAAAAAAAAAAAAACGACGTCTCTCTCTCTCTCTCTCTCTCCGTTATTTTCTCCCTCAAGCAATTAAAATAACGGAATTAAAAACTGAAAAGCTGAAACTTTTAAAAATGAAAGGATTTTCAAAATAATAATATATTATATGATTATTAATATGAAATCAAAATAATTCAAATTAATTAAATTAATTCAAATTAATTAAAATTTATATAATTTAAAATATAAATAACTAAATAAATTTATATATATATATATACTTTATTTATATAATTTATTTATTTATTAAAAAATATTTCTTTATATATTTTAAATATTTTTAAATTATATATTAACAAAAATTAATAAAAATTATATATTTTAAATAGTTATATTAATTAATAAAAAAAGTATTAAATAAATTTATAAATTTATATATATAATTAAAAATATTTTAAATTATATATTTAATTATATATATATATATATATATATATATATATAATTAATAACTAAATAAATAAATATTTAGTTATTAAATATTTTATAAAAAAATATTTTAAATTATATATTTTAAATAATTTAAATAATTCTATTAATTAAAAAAATTAATAAAAGGCTACTCTCTCTCTCTCTCTCTCCGTGATTAAAATCACAAAAAAAAATTTAAATTATAATAATACATATAAATACAATCGATGGATACATTATGTAAAACTAATTATATTTTTATAAAAAAAAATATTTCATGCCTAAATGTCTAATTATGACAATTATCATTTTATTTTAAAATTTTTCCTAAAATATTATATATATATATATATATATATATATAATAAACATAAAAATAAAAATATTATATATATACATAATATTTTAATAATTATAAATTTAAATACCCATATAATATATTAATTGATTTGAATTATTTTAATTAATTTGAATTATTTTGATTTCATATTAATAATCATATAATATATTACTATTTTGAAAATCCTTTCATTTTTAAAAGTTTCAGCTTTTCAGTTTTTAATTCCGTTATTTTAATTGCTTGAGGGAGAAAATAACGGAGAGAGAGAGAGAGAGAAAGAGAGAGGAAGACGTGTCAGTCGTCCATCACGCAGTCACGGGCCTACGGCCGACCAGACGACTTTATTTTAAATTTTTTTTAGATGTAATTATATAATTAATATTATAAATAGACCTATTTTAAAAATTAAACCTAAAAAAAAGAAACCAAATAGCCCCATTTTGGGACGTAGCTGTTTTATGTCATCATTTTTGGAGTACATATTACATATTAAATGTGAAGTCAAATTATATATATATATTTGAAAATTAGGTACTCATCAAAATTAAATTATTTTATACTGAAAAATTCAAAAATAGTACTTAGATGTTCAATTAAAATTATTTTTTCTTCAAACCTATTCTGTTCATCTTAGTCTATAAAAGATGAGGAAATTCATGTGAGGATGCATCTTAAAATTTGTATCTTATTCTGAACTTATTACAAGAGAGAAATATAGTAAGATCATAGTTCAAACCTACTCTGTTCATCTTAGTCTATAAAAGACGAGAAAATTCATGTGAGGATGCATCTTAAAATTTGATGTGAGGATGCATCTTAAAATTTGTATCTTATTCTGACTTATTATAAGAGAAATATAGTAAGATCATAGTACAGCTATGGACGTAAACAATACGTCGAACCACATAAATTTTTTTGTATATTTTTTTTTTTCGTGTGTGTGAGATTGTGCTCTTTACTTCTCTCCCTGTTCTTCACCTCTTTACTTCTCTCCCTCTTCTTCAGCAGTCATAAACTTTCAATAATTACACTGGTAAAGAATAGTACAATATTTTGGTATTTTTTTTCAAACAATTTAAGTTTTTATCTTAAAAAATTCTTCAATGGGGAGGTTTTTCATCAATTATTATAATTCACTAAGAGTGTTAGTAAGAAAAAAAAAAACGAAGTTAAAATATTTTGTTGGGAGTTTCTTATTCAATGAGAATTTTATGTTTTGAGATAATTTAACTTAAGATTTATTTGAGTCAATTTTAGTAGTATGAAAAAATAATAATGAAATTATTGTAGAAGAAAATAATATTTAAAAGGTTATGATGTGAATTATAAAAAGTTTTTATTTAAAAAAAAAAGATCATAATATTCTAGCAATCATTATACTTTATTAGATCAAATTAAAATAATAACTTTTCATCATAGATTTATCAAAAATACAGTTTCCCTAATGACACCTATAATGCATTAAAATAATAAAATTTGCCTTTTAAATATTATTTTATAAAAAATTTAGGGGCTGCTCGGGTCATTTTTATTTTGTATATTTTATGCTATTTTCAAAAATATTTTTATTTAGCATTCTTTTTAAGTGTTTTTATTTTAAAAATAAACAATAGCATTTTTAAAAGTACTCAAAATAATATTTATATATTTTAAGTATTTTTAAAAATAATAATTATAACAAAATATATTTTATTTAAAATAAAATATAAACTAAACAAAATAAAAAATATATATAAAATCAAAAGAGAAAAACTAAAGTGATCCCAAATAGTCCACTAGTCAGTTTTTTTATTTAATATAAGTTATACCTTTCTCTAAGAAAAAACTTAGAGGGATTGATCAAAGGTTGTTGTTATGGAAAAATATACATTTTATTTGAATACTAGGGGTAGGTTTAATGTGCACATTCAATACTCCTTCAATATAAGGTAAAAAGTCTTTTTTAAAAAAAAAAATTATTCAATGATATGTATCTCTTTAACTTAAATTTATAAAAGTGACAAAAAATTTAATTTTTTTGTTATTTTATGTATGTTTGTATCTATTTTTCGTATATAATATAAATATGATACAAAATGTAAGATAAAAAATGCCTTTTCAAATGATAAATGTGAACTAATAATAAGATTAAATATAAGAAATTATATGAAATTTACTTGAAATAATTAAATTTACATATAAGATGAGTCTCTCTAATATTTTCTACGTCTAGAGCTACTCCAACTTTTTTACGTATATATTCATTTTATATTTTATCCGTAAGAGTAAAGCCATTCATCCACTCGAGCATCCTCATCTCTGCAATATTTAATTTTATGCTAAGCTTTTACTAGCCAACATTTACGCGCCACAAATCATTGCAGGTATCATCATCATCTTATAAAATTTTCGTTTAAGTCTGAGCGGTACTTTTCTATCACACAATAGACCAGATGCATTCTTTCACTAACCATCCAACTTGAATTCTACTAATAATATCTCGATCTATTTCACCACCGTTTCAAAATTTATCATTAAAAATATAAATGTTACCTTCTACATAATTGGGCTAGTAGAGCCTTGAGGTTTTAATTTAGTTGGCAGACTGAGTTTAACCAGTAAAAGAAAGTTCTTAGGTTAATCTGAATTATAAATATTTTTTATATTATAAATTTATAATTTAAATTATTTTATAGTAAAAAATAATTAAAATTATAGCTAAAATTGAATCCAAAATCAATAAATTTCTCTATGATAATATTTATTCAATTTGAAAATGAATAGAATTAAATTCAAATATTAAAATGTAGCTATTGATCATACACATGCATTTTTAAAAAATAAGATGTTTAGAAGATATTGGTGATCAATTTATATTTTATTTTATTTATTTTTGACATGAAAAAAAAATGCATTTCATATCTCATTTTTAAAATTATGTTATTTTATTTTATTGAACATTAAAAAGGTTGATTTACATTATAGTCGCGTGATGATGATGCAAACAATCATAGATGATTGTCAATGATTATAACAATCATTAGATGCGATGATAACATTATCACTGACAAATGATAGTGTTATCGTTAGTGGAGCAATGATTATTTTTTAAAAATCTTCAAAAGATTTAAAAATTATTTTAGAATTTAAAATATTTTTATTTATCTTAAAATTAAAAATACTTAAATTTTTTTAAATTTATTAAAAGTGAAAATAGTTAATAATAACAAACAACTTTATATGAAATATTGCTTAAGAATGGGGGCATATGCTTAATTCACACACAAAATAAATATGAAAAATCTTTAAAATATTTTGTTTGAAAATTTATACTCTCATTTTTTTTTAAATCTTAAAACGTAAGGGCAACTAAGCGCTAGCACTAATATGCCTCTAATAAGTAATGTTGGTAATTTTATTCTAATTTTTTTATAAAATTTTATGGGAGATTTACATGCATACAACATCAAACTTCTATTTACATACTTAACACCTAAACTCACTATTTTACAAATTTAACACTTAAAACATTTTAATACAACATAAATACCACTTTCCGTCTGCCCTCAAATGCTCCGTAACTTATCGTTTACTTTGCTATAGCACACAACTTTGCTCTGCTAGCAATAGAGCGTGAAGCTCGTCGACCTTTCCGATATCTTCCCTTTAGCCATCGTCGATCTTCTCGTCCCACACTATTGCGATTTTTTGGTCTGTTTTCAGTCTGCCACTGCACCTCATTCAGCGTTATCTCAAAGTGCTTCCAAAATCTTACTAATATGAAACATGTTATAAACGCTTGTTCTTGTTGTTGTTGTTTTCGTATTGTTCATCACTTTGACTTCGTGACATTAACCTTTATACAAAAGGAAGCATGAGACTTATTCCTTGAGTTGTAGATGGTGGAAACATTTTCAGGTTTTGTAAAAAATGTGTTTTAAGATTCGATTGAGATGGCTAAAATTGTTGTAAAAAATGTGTAGAATTATTGTGGAGAAAATAATTTTATTGAAAGCTATTATGATCCTTACAATTTTTAATTTTTTAATGAAAAAGTCAGATAATAGCTTTGTTACAACCGCTACTCTCTACTAGATTTGATTATAAGTAGCAATTTTCCATCGTAAAAATTTGTAGAGCCTCCATAACAAAACAATGGAACAACAAAGTTTATGTCGATTTCTAACGCTTCAAAGTTTTCCATCAAAAATTGATGAAGTAACGTGGTATTGTATTGATTTCACGATTCAGTAAGATTAAACTAAAAAAGCCAGAAAAGTAGGGGGATTTACATACATACCACATTCCAAAATCTTACTAATCTAAAACATGTTATAATCTTATTTAATTTTTATAAATTCTTGCTTTGCTCGATATTGACCTCATTTCTAGAATGAGCTCTCAACACCTCCATCTTAGGCATAAGATTCCTCTTAGACTTTAAGAGTTCCTTAGTCTTAAGACACATCTAGTGATTAGGTGGACACTCTCACCTAGCCTTAGAAGACTTAGAAGAGTTAGCCATAGGAATAGGTCATGCCTTAGGGGTGTTAGGAAAATTTCCTACCCTTAGCCTAAACCATTCCTCACTTTCCTTCTTTAAGTCAAACTCCAAATCAATTCTATTTAATTTTCTCAAACTGAAATCAATTTCATGATTCAATTCCATGATTGAGATCCATAATTGAAATCTATGATTGAAGCCCATGATCAAAATCCCTCAAAAATTCTTAAGTTCAAATTTCCTAAGTCCTTAATCCTTTCTTAAGGATTTAGCCAAAATCATGATCTAAACCCATTCAAATCTTTGAGATTTTCTCATGATCCATTTATATTCTCATTTATATTTACATTTATAAGTGAAATATAAATTCAAACTCATTAAATCAAATTCAAAATTCAAAATCAATTCATGAAAATTTTCCTAAATCCCTTTAATTTTCCATTAAAGGACTTAACCAAAATCAACTCTAAAACTTGATCAAACCATTTCAAATCCTTGGAATTTTCTCAAAATCAATTTATATTCTCATTTATGTTCTCATATATAAATGAAA
Organism: Cymbidium sinense; assembly: GCA_021442155.1. Lineage (NCBI taxonomy): Eukaryota > Viridiplantae > Streptophyta > Magnoliopsida > Asparagales > Orchidaceae > Cymbidium > Cymbidium sinense. The sequence goes on from CM038222.1 coordinate 57,990,744, forward strand.
TATAAATATAAATCAATCCAATCAAAGACAAAAATTAAATTCCAAATTTAAAATGCATGAAATCCCCTTAAATCCCTTAATTTTTCATTAATGGATTTAACCTAAACTTTGATCAAACTCATTTAAACTCATGAGATTTTCTCAAAATCAATTTATATTCTTATTTATGTTCTCATATATAAATGAAATATAAATAATACATCAATCAAATCCAACTCAAAAATTAAATTCCAAATTAAAAATTCCATTAAATCTTTTAAATTCCCTTTAATGGATTTAACCTCAAATCATGATTAAACTCTTTCAAACCCTTGGAATTTTCTCATGATCAATTTATATTCTCATTTATATTCACATATATAAATGAAATATAAATTCAAATAATCAAAAACCAACTCCAAAAATCAAATTCAAATCAATTCAAAATCAAATCTAAGCCTTTCAAGTCAAAATCTTGAACTTAGCCAAATTAATTCAAATCAAGCCAAACTCTTGATTTTCTCTCATGGTTCAATCAATCCTACAATCATGAGCTCATATATAAATCCAAACCTCAATCAAACAATCAAAACCCAATTCAAAAATCAAACCCAAGACTCCTTCATATTTTTCCTTTAAATATGAAATTTTTAAATGGATTAAAATCCCTTTGATTTCAAATCTCTTGTAAATGAATTTATATTTCGATCATCAGTCCATATACAAGATCAATCAACTTCAAATCAAGCTTTGATCAAGCCATATGACCCACTTAGGCTCACTTGACCCAAAGTGACCTAAAGTATCTTTTTAGATTGAACCAAACTCATATACCTCTCTCATCATGATCAACAATCATCATGGAATGATCAATCAATCAAATTGGGTCAAACTAAGTCAAACCTAAGGGTTGACCAAGTCAACACTTAACCTAAAATGAAACCTAACATGACCAAACTCCACCATAGGCCAAATTGATTGAAACCATTGATCCAAGTTCACTCATGACCTATGTTTGAACTTGACCAAGTAAACCTTTGAGCCTAACCTAGCCCATTTGGCCCACTAGACCCAAGTTGACCCATTTTGACCTAAAGGGCCAAAATGTGTCAAAACTTGATTTAAGCCAAGTTGATTGAAACCAATGGTCAAGTCCATCCCAAATCACTTATGGAACTTGACCAAAGCCTCAATTAGCCAACTAGATCCAACCTAGCCCAATTGATCTTAGACCCAACATGACCTAAAGGGGTTATGCTGAGCCAAAATTGAACCTAACCCAAATTGATTGGAAACAAAGATACTAATCCACTCCATATGATTAACCAAACCTAGACCAACCTTTGCCTAACCCAAATAGGTCAAATGGGTCAAATAGGTCAACTTGACCCATTTGACCTAAATGAGTCATGTGAGCCAAAACCAAATATATACCAAATTGAACCAAACCAAAGGCACCAAAATATTTCAAATGGTCATATGAACTTGATCCAATCCTTGGTTTGACCCAATTTGACCTATTGGTCAATTTGACCCAAGCTGACCCATTTTGACCTAAATGGGTCAACATGAGCCAAATTCTGTCAAATGGATTCCAAATCCATTGAAACTTGGCCCAACCTATTTTCGCAACATACCAAACATGCCCAAATTGAAAAAAATAGCAAAATGACCATTATACCCCTAGGTCATAGAACAAATTTTGGCCTTTCTTTTGGCCATACATCACAATCACTAAGGCTCTCCTAAAATCTCAAGGGGACCAAGTGATGAGTGGTGCACCCAACCCAATGGGTTTGGGTCAACCCATTTGGCCCATGGACCAAACCAGACCCATAGCCATGAAATTCAATTTCTAACTCCCCCCAAAGCTCAATTGGATGCACATGGGAGTTAGCCTTCCACCTCCAAATCACCATGTGCATTGATCTCAACCCAAACAACCCATCCCATGGTGTCAATTGGATCAAAATGAAAGCCCATTAGGGCTGCCATGGGGAGATATACTCCCTCTAATCCACTAAAATTTTTATTGCCACTTAATCGATTGGAACCTAGGAACTCTTAGCAACCTTCACAGAGCTCCCCCAAGCTCCCTAGAAAAGATTTAGATTTCCCATTCTTCATTTTTGTACAGTGCAAAATAGGGGAGGTCTATTGAATTCTCCATTACTTGTACACTCAATCTTCTTTTAATTCCTCTTGCACACTTGATTTAGGAGCTAAGTCACCCAAGCTTTCTCAAGTTTTGAGGCAGAGATCAATTCAATCGGCCGCAAGGGGAGTGAAGAGGAGTTGGTCCACCCATTCATCCACTCAACCCAAGAGCTTGGAACTTCAACAGGCTTCATCTCCACTGACAAGCTACCTCATTGATCCAGACCTGATCACCTCCAGCGAGGTTAGTGATTTTTCAACCACTTAGGCTAAGAGGTGTTGGTCCTTTGTGAAAGAAATTTCTATTTCACGTGAAATCCACTGTTGGATTGGCTGCTTTGGTCCTCTAGATGGTGTGGGTTGAGTCTTGAATGAATCTATGAAAGATTGGGCTCGGATCTCCCATTGGATTGTGAACAATTCACATTCATCCTCAGGGAAGAACTCAGTCCATCTTAACCATCCATCCATGCATTCTAGATGGATGACTGAGATTATTAGGAACATTTATATATCTCTTACTCGACTTAAAACCGCAGGTATATCCTCAGTCACCCAATCATTGATCAGACGACTAAAAATAAAAGTGCGTGCGCCGCCACTGTCCCCTTGATTTGACAAGTTAAGTAAGGGGCTCACAGCGTGACACGTGTAAAGCGCGCTAACCGCCACCGCCATGCCGCTTCGTGAGCGGGTATTAGCCATGGATTAGTTAGGAATATTTACAATTCTTAATTAATTGATAACTTCAAAAATCATAACTCAAAAAAATCAAAAAATATAAGAAAAAAATGCTATGGAAAGATAATTTTATCTAGAATATTTTAAAAATATTTTTAATGAATTTTGAATTTTTTTCTCTGAATTTGGGTTTCTTTGGGAATGTTAATTAGCTAATTATTCCCTAATTAAGTCACCAATTAATCTCAAACTTCTAGGGTTCATTTTAGGGATGACCTCCACCTCCCCTAATTTTCTTGAGATTTATTGAGGCATTGATTAGGAAAATTGCTATTTCCCTAATTGTCCTTTCATGTAATTAAGGGTAATTAGGGTTTGATTAGTGGATTTACTCTTTGATTAAGCTTGATTAAGGTCAGATCCAATAAGTAGGGGTTTTATGTAATAATTTTAGGTATTTCCCCTAAGCTATTTCCTAAACCCCCTTTTCTTTCTTTAATCCCTTCTTAATTAAGGGTTAATTCATTAATTATCCCTTCAAACAATTTTTAAAAATTTTAAAAATATTTTCAGAACTTAATTAATCTATCTTGGGTAGATGCCTAGGTGTTTAATAGCCTAAGTCTAATTAAGAAAATTAAAACCCCTTTCATAAGTGTGAAAGGGTGTTGTTAAAGTACTTAAGCTAAACCCCTTAGCTTAATTAACTTTTAATTATGAGTGAAATTGCATTAGGCCTTTTCATTACTAACTGCATTGCAAATTTACATACCTTGTGGGTTTTATGTCATCTCATTGGCTTATAATTACTTAGTTAATTTTTCTAAGGTGGTGTAGGTAAGGGTTAATTAAGTAATTTAATGCATACCTTAACCTAATAAATACTTAAAAATAGATTTAATTATCTAAAAATAAAACAAAAATATAAAACACATGTGAGAATGGGTTAGGAACAACAAACTCATCTCACCTTTTCAAAATTAAATCAAACTTTAAACAAATAAAATTATTTTGAAATTCACTTTGATTTATTCTAAGTTTTCTTATTCTTTAAGAATGTCTTTAGGAATTAAGTAAAGTGAGTTTGTTTACATGATTACATTACTTTAGATCTTTCCCAACATGTTAAATTGTATGCCATGTGATTTATGCATCCATGATTTCATGTTTTCAAAGTTTTAAAATTAAATTGTTTACTTTATGTCAAATGTGCATGTGTTGGCTAAAGTAAAATATGAATGGCTATTATCACTACTAAATCTAAAGTATTTTCAAAACTTATAAATGAAACATCAAATCTGAAAGTGTGCTATTTATATCTTTATTATTAACTTGTATGTGATGAATTATAAAGTCATGTTTAGTGTAGCCTTTCCTTCCTTTCTTATGTTAGCATAATTTTGAATATGGGTTGGTAAGATGTAGGATTCATTTGAAAAGAATCCAACACTTACTTAATTCTAAACCGTATTCATCTCTATGCTCTTACTTAAAGAGGGTTGCTTACACTTGCATGAATAAATTTTATAAATAAAAATGAAACTATTAAACAACTTTTGCATATTCCTTCTTCATTTCATTTCTTTTATATGCATGTTAGTACTTAAGAAAAGTGGTATATTAGTCTGGACAACCCCGAGATTGCGAGGCTTTAAGTAGCCCTAAGTAGCTCTTGTACCTTACACCTATGGTTAACAATGATGCTGTTCACTTATGCCTTCTTACTTTCATGTATGTATGCAAAATTTTTGGATAAGGAAAACCTTTTCTACTTAAGAAAAATCATGCATATAAATCTTCTAAATTTTCTTAAATGGATTACTTAGCATGCATCATAAAGTGTGTTAACGACTTTCATTTGCATGTATATATATTCTTAGTGTCTATCCATATGCATGTTATATATGTTGTGAAAGAATTGAAATATGTGAAAGAATTGAAATAATGTGTATTATGTGAATTTTGATTCATTTTATTTAATCTTAAAATGCTTTCTTTTTGGATAGGTTTATTTAGATTTTATCTAAACTTAGGATTAATTAAAAGATTTAATCAAAATATTTATCTAAATAAAATTAAAATGTGAACTTACTTTAGAAATTACTTAAGGATTAGGGAAGGAAAGAGAAGTTCTCTTCTCTTTCCCTCTCTTTATAACTTAGTAATTAATCGTAGGCTTCACTCAAATTAAACTAAAATATGAAATAAAAATAACCCAAAATTACTAAACAACTTAAATAAAACCCTCCTCTAAGTTGAACATGCCTTTCACACTTAGAAAACTTGAACTTAAAGTCCTAAGCTAAGCATGCCACACAAACCTTCAAAGCACACACATTAGCCTAAGTCACCACTTATAGCTTTAGGTTAGGTCGGTGCATAGTTTGATGTTATATTTTGTTTTGTGATGAATATTTTAGATTGCTGTTAGGGTGTATGCTTAGAATGAATGGTAGACGTTAGTCTAATTATTCTTTTCAGGGATTATTTTAAAGGGTGCTATCATAAATTAAAATATAAATGCTTCTTTGTGCATATACCCTTAGCATAATCCATATTGGTGGACTTAGTCACCCATGTGTGGGGTGATAAGTCCAATATACATGCTTGGGATTTGTGTGGTGTGATTTGACTAACCTTTATTTTATAGATGTTAGTTAGATTTATGCTTTTTCTTTTCATGTAAAGGCTTGTATATTTAGGATTTTGGAATGATTTGTTATGGGGAGTAGGATGAACATTGATCTTAAGATCCTATCTTATGCACCATGTGAAGCCTTGTATCATCTACCATTCAACCATCCAAAGGAAGATTCAAAGAAGAAGGAAAGAAAGAAGAAAAGAAACAATGAAAAAAGAAGAAAGAAAAATAAAGCTTGAAGACCCCCATAATAATGAATTCTTTTGCTTAAATTGTAATTCAATTCATTTGTAATCCGAGTTGTATAAGGGTAGAGCTCGGCTACTCATATTTGATATTGTTGAGTTTGTGTGGTGGTGCCCGACCATAAATGACTATTTATTCTTTTTGTGCTAGTTTTATAAATTGATTGATGTTTGTTTAACTTGCAAATTAAGTGACATGATTTTCTTAGTTTCTTCCTTGCTTTATGTATGGCCTGGATGTGGATTAGGCTATTTAGGGAAAAATAAATCTTTTACCCAACTTAACATTTCAAATTAAAAATAAAATAAATCATAACCTCACCTAAAGCTTAGGATTAAAATCAAGATAAAAGAATTAGCAACCCCTTAGTTGGATGAGCATTTCTTTATAATATCATGTAGAAATGCATCTTATTTCACTCTTGATTGGTGGGCTTTCATCTTTGCCAGAGAACCCGTTTGACCTTTGAGGGCCGTGGTGGAAACTCACCACCTAAACTTCTCGCTGATTTTGGCCAATAATATGATTTTTCATGCATTGGTCATAAAAATCCTATTAGCCTGAGTCAAAAATGATTGTCCAAAAATGAAATAAAATGAAGTTTGAATTGCATTAGATTTAGGTCATTTGAAGCATGTCCCTTTACATGATCTAGTCTCTTTAGGGAGTAAGTTTAAGGACTTAGTATCTTTCTAAATAAAAATAGCTTAGCTATCTTGCATAAGCATAAAGACTTGCCTACATGTATTTAAAATCGTAGGAGGAGTTAGTTGGCAGCCACCCCGAGGTGGTTGTAAGTCTAAGTTATCGGGTGATTTGTTCTCTCTTGTGGAGGAAAACTAATTACCCATTTTCTCCTTTGATTTAGGTTGTGCTTCCAGTCATCACTAAAGCTCCCAAGATTTAGGTTCTGAGGTTGCTTCTCCCCTTTGTAGACTATAAGCATATTTTCTCACCTCTTAGGCATTTCCTTAATCTCATGTTAAGAAATCTTAAGTCCTAAATTTCTAATAAAAATAACAACAACAAGCCTTAATCCCACAGTAATGAATCTTCCATTGTGTCTATTATGTAAAATTATTTAAATCAGTATACTAAGATCATTTTTATACATAAGTCTTTTAGGTCTACCTCTACCTCTTAACATATAGAATCTAATGCATCTTTCTTCCTAGTCATGATGATCGATGCTTTATGGCCAAACCATCTACTCTCTAATCTTTTATCTCTGGCTACTAACTTTTTTTTGAATATTTTTGCATTCTATCTCTAAGAGTAAGCATCATCCACCTAAGCATCCTCATCTATGCCTTATGCTTCTTTTTTATTGCCAACATTCGCACATAAACATTGTGTCTTACCATCTTATTTTTTTCCTTAAGTTTAAGTGGAACTTTTCATGATGTATTCCTCATTTCAACCATCCAACTGAATTCTACTAATAACATCTCATCTATTTCACCATCATTTTGAACAATAGAGCAAATAGAAACATTCACTCATTAATGACTTGTTCAAATATCACAACACTACCACTAGAACTTCTACAACTTTACACTCCATATTCAATTTAGATCTACTTAAATGAAAACCTTTAGACTTTAAATACCTCTTCAAGTTGTCTCTAGTCTTATCAACAAGAAGAATATCAAAAATCATACATTAAAGGTACATCTTCTTATAAATGCCTAGTAAGAACATCCATAATTAAAGTAAAGATAAGGGCTTAAAAGCTGATTGATGTAATCCAACCAAAATAGGAAAATATTTTGTCAACCCTTGTTTAATAGCAGTCTACATATTCTTAATGACTTGAATATAACCAATCCTTTCGTTTAGAACTCTCCAAAGAACATCTCTTGAAACTTTATCATAATTTTCTAAATCAATAAATATCATGTAGATCCTCTTATGCTTCATCCCCCTTAACAAATGTATAACATCAGATAGGCATGAAATCAAGCAGAGAAACTGTCAATCATTTTACTATTTCTCTTAATGTATGACATTAACTTAATTCTTCTATTTTGCACTCTTGTATCCCCTATTCAAAATATAAGAACCAACAAACTCTTTCTCCACTCATCGGCATCTTTTTAGTCTTTAAAATGACATTAAAAGATTTGTGTCAAGAAATTCCTTGATCTTCTAAACATTTCCACACTTCTATTGGAATATTATCCGGTCCTACTGCTTTTTCACATTTCATTTTCTTTAAAGCTTCACTAACTTCAGATTTACTAATACGACGATAGAAATGAAATTCTCTATTTTTGTTTAGGGTATTAAGGTAGGACTATATTAGATTTAAATGGACATGTTGGTAGAGTGGTAGAAGATTTTAAAAGTATTCATGGTGGTTATGGATTTGGAGTGACTAATGAAGAAGGTAGGACTATATTAGATTTTGCCTTAGCTTATGATTTTATAGTTGCTAATACTTTATTTAAGAAAAGAGATGAACATATTATTACTTATAAAATGGATCTAGTAAAAACATGATTGATTATTTTTTGATAAGAAAATAGATCGCTTAGATTGTAAAGATTGTAAGGCCATTCCAAGTGAAATTTTAAGTACCCAACATCGACTATTAGTTTTAGATTTTAAGATGAAAGGTTGTAAGAGAAAAAATAAACTTAATTATTGTCCTAAGATTAGATGGGGACACTTAAAGAACACAAATAAAATATTTTAAGAGCAAGCTACAAGAAATTAAAGTTTGGGATGTTCATAAGGAAGCTAACATTATGTGAGAAAAGTATCATGCTATTAAAAGTTGCTAAAGATGTGCTTAATCAAAAGGAAAAGCTTCTTTAATAAGAATAGTTGGTGGTGGAGTCGAGTGTGCAAGAAAAGATAAGAAATAAGAAGCATTGTTATAAAACTTGGTTTAGATGTAAAACTAGAGAATTGGGAAAGATATAAAATGGCCTAGAGATTCTAAGAAAGCAATATATGATGCAAAAATTTAGCTTTTAGTGATTTATACAATAGATTAGATACCAAAGAAGGTGAAAGATGTATGCAAGTTATAACCATAGAGATAGGAGAAGTAAAGACATAGTTCAAGTCAGGAGTATTAAGGATGAAAATAATAAAGTGCTTTTCTTTGAAAAAGATATTGAAAATAGGATGAGGTATTTTAATAAACTTTTCAATGAAGGATCTGAAAGTATGATTGATTTTAGCAACCTTAATACCTAAACAAAAAATAGAGAATTTTATTTTATCATCGATTAGTAAAAGAAATTTTAAAGAAAATGAAATGTGGAAAAGCAAGACGGATAATATTCCAATTGAAGTGTGGAAATGTTTGGAGATCAAGGAATTTCTTTACAAATCTTTTAATGTTATTTTAAAGACAAAAAGATGCGATGAGTGGAGAAAGAGTTTGTTGGTTCTATATTTAAGAAGGTGATGAAGAGTGCAAATTATGAGGAATTAAGTTAATGTGCCATACAAAAATTATGGGAGAGAGTAATGAGCATAGATGATGTGATACAGAAGTTTCAAGTTTGGTTTCATGCCGGTAGATCTACCATGGATGCTATACATTTGTTAAGAGGTTTGATGGAGAAGCATAGAAAAATAAGAAGGATCTACATATGATATTTATTGATTTAGAGAAAGCTTATGATAAAGTCTCAAGAGATGTTTGGAGAGTTCTAGAACGTAAAAAAGTTAATATTGGTTATATTCAAGTCAGGATATGTATACTAGCTATCACTTGTGTCCAAACACAAGGAGGATTGACAAAATATTTTCCTATTTCTTGGATTACATCAAGGATCAACATTAAGCTTATCTTTTTACTTTAGTTATGGATGTTCTTACGAGGCATTTACAAGAAGATGTACCTTGGTGTATGCTCTGATGACATTCTTCTTGTTGATGAGACTAGAGGGAGTCCAAAACTTGAATTATGGAGGTCAACTTTAGAGTCTTAAAGGTTTTGTAAGCAGATCTAAAATTGAATATATGGAGTGTAATTTTAATTGTAGAAGTTTTAGTGGTAGTGTTGTGACTTTAGGTGATCAAGTCAATAAGAGTTAATGAATTTATGCTCTATTGTTCAAAATGATGGTGACATAGATGGAGATATTATTAGTAGAATTCAAGTTGGATGGTTGAAGTGGAGGAATGCATCTGGCCTATTATGTAATAGAAAAGTTCCACTTAAACTTAAGAGAAAATTTTATAAAATGATGGTAAGACCTGCAATAACTTATGGTGTAGAATGTTGGCCAAAAGAGAAACATAAGACTAAGTTAAGTGTTACAGAGAGGATGCTCGTGGATGAGTGGCTTTACCTTAGATAGAATGCAAAATGAGTATGTTTAGGAAAAAGTTAGAAGCTAAATAGATAAGATTAGAGTCGCCTTAGATGGTTTGGCCACATAAAGTGTCATGACCATTAGAGTAGATGCATTAGATTTATCTTATGTTAAGAAAGGTAGAGACCTAAAAGACTTGGTTAAGATGTATAAAAATGATCTTATTATACTTGATTTAAATGAGAATTTGACACATAATAGGACACAATGGAGACGAAGGATTCATGTAGCTGACCCCACCTAGTGAGATTAAGGCTTGTTGTTGTTGTTTTTGTTGTTCTTGTTGTATTAAGGTTGCTTAAATTAATCGTACTTTCAGATCCTTCATTGAAAAGTTTATCAAAATACCTCATCCACTTATTTTCAATATCCTTTTCTAAAAAAAACATTTTATTATTTTCATCCTTAATACACCTCACTTGAACTATGTCTTTACTTCTCCTATCTCTTTGGTCTAACTTACATACATCTTTCACCTTCTTTGGTATCTAATATATAGAAATCACTAATGTTTTCTTGATTTGGAATGAAAGAAAAGAATGAAAAAAGAATTCAGAAAAGGATTACTTTATAATTGTCAATGAGCTTTACAATTCATGACTTTACTTTTTTTTGTTTGGTTGAAAAATGTGTAAGTAACCAAGGTTTTGATGATGGTGGAGACCCTTCTAATTTTCAGCGATGGTACATACCATGGTGGCATGCGGCGTTTCTTAGATATAACTCCTGGTGGTAGGCGGAGCCAGCTCCCTATCTTTATGATCACAGTATTTGAATTACCAAATCGAATTCAAATACACGAAATTCTATCTAGTGTATTTGGATTACATTATATTACATCAAATTTACTTTACTCAACCAAATGCTTGAAATTCAAAAGCGCAGATTTGAATGCACTTGAATGCACATTCCAAATGCAGCTACCAAACAAATTCTAAAGCTAAATTTTTGCATTATATAAGCTTTCTTAGAATCTCTACGGTCACTTTATATCTTTCCCAATTCTATGAGTTTTACATCTAAACCAAGTTTTATAACAATACTTATTATTTTTATCTTTTTTATGACTGACTCATTACCAACTATTCTTACAAAAGAAGCTTTCCCTTTGATTCTCCAAGCACATCTTTAGCAACTTGCTTAATTTCACTTGATATTTTTCCCACATATTAGCTTCCTCATGAACATCCCAAATTCTAATCTCTTGTAGCTTGCTCTTAAAAATATTTTTATTTGTGTTCTTTAAGTGTCCTCATCTAATTCTAGGATAATAATTTGGTTTATTTTTTCTCTTACACCTTTCATCTTAAAATCTAAAACTAACAATCGATGTTAGGTACTTAGATTTTCACTTGGAATGACCTTACAATCTTTATAGTCTAAACGATCTATTTTTCTTATTAGAAAATAATCAATTTGTGTTTTACTAGATCCATTTTTATAAGTAATAATATGTTCATCTCTTTTCTTAAATAAAGTGTTAGCAACTACAAAATCATAAGCTAAAGCACAATCTAATAAAAAATACAACTCAAATAAATTAAATCAATTTTTAAAATGTAAAGCCCAATTTTAGGATAGTTTGAGATGCTCGCTAGGTTTCCTAGCATCGTGAGCATCTCCTACTTATTCTCATTTTTGCTTTGATAATAACTCTCTCTTTTGATCAATCCCGTTTTGATTTTCAAATACAAATCAATCGATTGATAGTTCTTCCCCATTGAAATCTTCAGAGACAACAATAATTTATCTTAATCTAGAGTTTTTCCTAAAGGATGCTATCCTTTAGGATGTAATTAACTATGGGGGTTTGCCCCTATAGGGAACTTAACAAATCTAGTTTAAAATAAACTCTGCTTTACTTTTCCATGTAAAGTAGGGGAAAAATCTCTGGTACATATGCAGACCCATCATCCTTAGGAGTCCTTATTGAGGTGATTGGTTCCATTAAAGGGTAGTGACTTCTGTCTTTCGAGATAGTATACTATTCCTTGATGACATATCCGATCACCTGAATAAGTACATCATGGATCACTGGCATCTTACCAAGATAATTTTGTAAGGGTTCCTCTTTCTTTTCTCCCTGATTTGAAAGGTTACTCCTTATAAGAATTATACACCATATTTTAAGCAACTTTGGGGATGGTTCTTCTCTCTATCTTTGGTAAATGATCGTTGTCTTTGAGTATCGATAGTGGGTTTGTACTTGGTATAAATCCAAGACTATCTTTCTTTCCGTTGGCACTTAGCTCATTTCATTCTTGAGTTAAGTTTGCTAATATCTTTAGGTTTTAAGATCGCATTCCTAGTTGGTCTTAAAACCCCCGTTGGGTTCCTCCAATGGGTAAAATGAAAAGATCTAAAATAAAAAGAAACATCTTAAAGACTTCCTCCTTATCATTTTCATGATAAGAAAAGGTTCATCCTAAAAATAATAAATCTTCCATAAAGAACTTTACTTTTTCAAAAGCACCTTTTCAAAAAATGCACTTAATAAAATATTTTTTACAAAATTTCTTCACCCTCACTTAACAATTCACATAATTATTATATGTAGGGATTTTCAAAAATAAAACTAATAATATTTTCCAACAACACAAACGAACATCTTCTTTTAATTCACTTTTGATGAAGATTTCATTCTCAAAATAAAATAAACAATCATCCTTTTCAAAAATCACAATCATAATCACAGATTTTTATCAAAAAACACCTATGAATACCTTATTTAATATACTTAGGTTTATTAAATGAATATTTCATCCCCAACTAAAAATAAAATATCATTTAGGAAATTCCACTTAAGCATATCTCACATATGTCTTAAGTTGGAATTCCTCTCTCTCAAAAATCAACAATCACACACAAAATAAAAGTATCATATTTCAAAAATAAAATTGATCTCCATTCTACATACCTAAATTTGTTGAATGGAGATCCTCTTTTCAAAGCATTAAAATCAGCAATCACATTTCAAAATTTTCAAATAACATATGCAACTTCTTTTAACATACCTAAATTTGTTAAGTGAACCTTCCAAATCAAAAATAAAAATCAACAATCAAGTGGAAAAATTTTCAATGCACAATTTGGAACCTCCCTTAACATACCTAAATTTATTAAGTGAAGTCTCCAAATCCCAAAACTCAAAAAAATTTTCAACACATTTGGAACTTCATTTAACACACTTAAATTTGTTAAGTAAAGTTTCCAAATCCAAAGTCAAAATCAACAATCATATTTAAATTTTTTTCAAAACACATTTAGAATTTCATTTAGCAAAACCAAATTTATTAAGTGAAGTTTTCAAATCCCAAAACTTTCAAAATTCTAAACACATTTTGGAACTTCATTTAACATACACAAATTTTTTAAGTAAGGTTTTCCATAATCAAAATAAAAAAAAAAAATCAAAATTCTAAACATATTTGGAACTTCATTTAACATACGTAAATTTGTTAAGTAAAGTTTCCAAATCAAAAATTCAAAACTTTTCCAAACATATTTTGAAACTTCACCTAGCATACACAAATTTGCTAAGTAAAGTTTCCAAACTCAAAAAAAAAATTTCTCACACACATTTGGAACTTCTTCCCTTAGCATACAAAATTTTCTAAGGAGAAGTTTCCATTTTTCAAAACCAAATGAAATCAAAATTTCAAACACACCATTTGGAATTTCATTCATTATACTCAAATTTGCTAAGTAAAACTTCCATTTCATAAAACCAAATGGGACTTCATCTTTAGCATGCCAAATTTGCTGAAGTTGAATCTCCACTTTTAACATTTTAAAAACAAAACAAAACACTTAGGATCCCCTTAGCATACCAAATTTGCTAAAGGATCCTACCCTTTTCAAAAATCAAAATTTTCCAAACAAATGAGACACTTAGGATTTTCTTAGCATACTTAAATTTGCTAAGAATCCTATTTTTTAAAATAAAACAAAATACACTTGGGTTCTTCACTAACCATACCTAAATTTGCTAAGTAAGGATTCCAAAATTTTCCAAAATCAAAACAAAACAAAATTTTCAAAAAGAAACAATCACTTTCACTTTACTTAGCATACCTAAATTTGCTAAGTAAGTAAAATCCCAAAACATTCAAACAAAATAAAATCATTTGACCCTTGCTTTAACATACCCAAATTTGTTAAAGGGAAGGGTCCTCCAAATCACAAACTCAAATTCAAAACAAAACAATGAACCTATGGAATCATCTTATCAAAATTTTGAATCCATATTTCAATATACCTAAATTTGTTGAAGTTTGGATTCATACTCAAATTCTTCTTTCAATCAATCTTTCCAAATCCGTTTGAACCCCACTTAACACTTCCAAGTTGTTGGATGTGGGTTCAAGTTTTCAAAATTTAAAAATTCAAAATCTACGGTGATAGAAAACTAATACAAGTTCCTTTCTCATTGTAGATCTTTTTTTCAGTTTCTGATTTCAATTTAGTTTACTTCAATTGATGGCGGGCTCTCAAATTTATCTTTACTTTCCCTCATGGCATGGACCTAGCCTTGGATCTGGCTAACTTTTCTCGTTTGAATCATACCCATTTGATCCATTTTGGCCATGAATTTGAGGGGCCAAGATCACATGTGAGGGCATTCCCCTCACAACAGTCAGCAGGAAGAGGTTGGTCGGTAAGCGATCATCGAGGAAAAATTACCCTCGATTTAGATGTATCCTCACTAAGAGGAAAGGCGTGCGGTACCATAGCCTTTGGTTTTATGCGCTGATAATCCCAGTTCCGTTCTTGTTCATCCGAGTTGCATGTGTTGCCCCGGTGTGAGCTAGCACCCTATCATATGTTACCTCCAAGGGTAAGGCTCCCCTGGGTTTAGAGTTTGCCTCCTCGACATTTGAGTATGGGTCTAGCTCACACTCCTCATCCTACCACACCATAGATAAGAATCGTTATGGTCAAACGGTTCCATACTAGGATAGCCAGAGAGCTTGAGGTAGCAGGTCAGCCATGGATGAGTCTACTATGATCACTTCACCACTGGTTATGGAGAACCAGTTTCATCCTCTCTCAGGATCAGATAGAGAGGATGCCAGGAGGATCTGTTTGTCGCCTCCTCCAGTGGTGCATCTACAACAAACAATTTCTAGCAGTAGGAGGTCATACATCGGCTTCACTGCGTCGGTGGGTAGAATGGAGCTTCGAATGCGGTACTCGGTATGATTTATGATCATTATCCCCGCCCAGCTTGGAGGCGATTTGCCAAGAGAGGGCCCGTGAGGCCCATACATCATATATCATTAGTAGAGAGCGACGGAGGTTCAACCGTTAGTCAGCCACTTCTGCTTTGGTTGACTTTCCAGCTCAGCGCGCTACCCGCGTCGACCATACTGATAGTATCCTCTTCACGGGGACTAGCCATCACAGGAGGGCAGCACTTGTACACAGAGAGTCAGTGGTGTCTCCACCCCACCGCTCTACCCCATGTCCTCCATCGCTAGTGTAGGTTCCAACATCACCCATTCCATCCAAGGCCATAAAGGTCGCATCCAGGGAGAAACATACCCCGTTGGTGATCCTGCTACGACCAAGGGATCCTGCTCCTCCTACACCACCCATTATGGTAGGGCCAGTTCCTTTCGACCTTACGCCCTAGTAGTGTAGTGCGGAAGTGGAGATCCGCATCATGTGGTTTCTTCACCAACCCATTGATGTGGAGATGGTGATGGTTATCAGGGATAGTCCAGATGACAGTTCAGTGGAAGAAATAGTAGAGGATCATTCCTGGATTGTTACCCCTATTACATCTAACATCAGTCAGGATTACCATTCTTATAGTGAGTACAGTCTGCACAGGATTGACTCCCCAGCTTTAGGTGAGGTCCGGTGCCTCTCAGTTCATGATAGCGTTCATAATGGTCAGCTCAAGCTATTTGTACCTACAGAGTTAGATCGATCCTTAGATGAGATAGTTGCACACTATTTTATGGAGAAAAAGGAGATCTTAGGGTATGATGCGATGAAGAAAAGAGTCCCCGATCCCGAGATGACTTGATGGGGATTTATGGCGTATGCATGGTAGAGGTTCTCTTCTTAGAGCGGCAGCCATGGAAAGGGAGATAAGGAGATCAAGGAACCATAATCAACCCATCCTGGCGAGTTAGGTAGAAAGATGAATAGATTGATAGGATGGCATGTTGCGAGGACTTGTTGGCGGCGTGTCTGTTTCAAAAGCAAGCCCTTAGTTCATCTACTATTCAATGTCGGTCGGCTGAGTGCATGTATTAGATCTAGTTAAGACTCTACCTCCCATTAAGTAAGGTAGTACTAGTCTGTATAGGAAAGTAGTGGACAGTACCTCCATACATAAAAAAGATCTGAAATCTATGGTTGAGCAACAAGTGAAGGAAGCTTTGGCTCAAGATAGGGGAGGATCATTGGTTCCAAAGGGTAGACCCTACTCAGAGGAATTCTATGCTATCCAGTATCCCAAGGGTTTCATGCCTCCTTCCTTCAAGAGCTTCGATGGTAGTGGGAATCTGAGATAGCATATATCACATTTCAGAGC
Organism: Cymbidium sinense; assembly: GCA_021442155.1. Lineage (NCBI taxonomy): Eukaryota > Viridiplantae > Streptophyta > Magnoliopsida > Asparagales > Orchidaceae > Cymbidium > Cymbidium sinense. Next base: position 58,007,332 of record CM038222.1, read on the forward strand.
CAATTATTGCAACGCAGGTGGCATCGATGCTTTACTCTTTAGACTCTTTGTCAGTAGCCTAACGAGTATCACCTTTGATTGGTATGGTAAACTGCCCAACGGTTCAGTTAGGACATTTGCTGAGCTAGAGCAATTTGCTGGAGCTTAGCAAAGTGTTACTATAGGTGATCTCGTTGTAGCCAATAACACTCTGGTGAGTCACTTGTTGATTATATTCTCCGATGACACAACCTGAGTATGAAGTGTGAACTATATTTTCAACAACATGCCATTGAGATTCTCTTGAAGAATATCCATGGCCGATCTCTTCATACTTAAGGGCTTCACCATAAAGACATTTGAGAAGCTAATCAACAAGACAACTAATCTACAAGGAGAGGCCAAACAATTGCCTTTTCCAGATCAATTGCTAAAGTAAAAATCCCAAAAGATTTATAAGAAGAAACCTGGAGAAGTAGTAGCGGTTGACAAGGGAAGAGACTAGAGTCGGCGACCACAACCTCAACCTCCACCTCCTTTGCCACCACCGGTAACCACCCACCTCCACCTAGCCTCCACGGGCCAGACCCACCGCCTCACCATACCACCCGATGCGACATGCATATCGCCGGGGCTATGGTCCACCTACTCATAAGTTAAACAAACCTTATTCTTTTAAGAGGGAGGTAATCAGGAAAATCTTTAAGAATCTCTTAAAGAAATCTAATTTTGACTGAGAGAGAGGAAGTAGACAAAAGTCATGATCCAAACTTTTGCCCTTACCACAGTATGCTAGGCCATGTTTTGGAGATTGCTTTACATTTAATGATTAGCTTAAACACAATTTCAAGCCTGGTGCTGTCGTTATCCCAAAGGAATACTTTGTGGAATAACCTTCCAGTTCTATTAGGGTAATCCTTGGGGATACAAGTGATCCTACCAAAACCAAAAAAGGTTGGGACATCTCTTTGTCTAAAACCTCTAAGAAAATAATCCAGAAGATCAAGAATCTTTCTTTACAGGTGCCTGAGTCAGTTCAAACCTCCAACACCAAGAAAGATTTGTAAGTTGCCAGTGCTAACTCTAGGAAAGTGGGAGCTCTCAGAAGACAGCATGTGTCGACTGGGATAGCCTTTAGCACCAGTATGTCCACTCTAGCCTTCAGTTGCAGCTTCCACACCAGTGACTTCTACCATTTCAACTATTTCTTCTATTTCTTCTACTAGTAGAACTCTTGTATTAGTGGATAAGGGCATCAAATCCCTCACTCTACTGACTTCTACTTTGTACCCAAATACTTCCAAGAAATTGAAGAATAAAATTGATTTGAATTACATCATGTCTTCGATGAGTTGTCTTCTTCTATTCCTAATGATAACTCTTCAAGTCTAATTAACTATAGCAATTTTGATCTTCCTTTTTCTAATTCAGAGTTGGATTTTCCAACTCTGAACACTATAGGTTCACCTCTTGAGATAGACTTGGAATCATCTGATTCCAAGAGTTCCATAGGAGAAGCTATAGGTGAGCCTGAAGTGCACGTAGAACTTGCCACCACTCTGCCTCCAGAGACTTTGTAGTGGGAAGGTTCTACCTCCTAAGCGGCCTCAAGATGAGGAAACAAGTCATTAGTACTAAGATCAAGAAGCCCTTCCCAGATGCTCCACCCTTGGATATGCTTGACCAAAGGTGGACTACGTCCTTTCTCATCTAAGAAAGTTGCCATCTAAGCTAAGCATATATGATGCCCTTGTCTTATCCAAAGAGATGAGGGAATCACTAATCAAGGCCCTCCTTGATCTTGAGATATGCTTAGCTCAGTTGACCACTATAGGAGGAAGCACACTATGCAAAAAAGAAGCCCGGGATCACTTTCAGATGAAGATCTTTATTGGGGACTTGGAGCACAAATCCCTACATCATTATAGTTGACATGGACAGTTCGGACTCACGGGGTTGTGGATTCAGGTGCATTAGTAAACATTATGAGTCTAAAGACCCTTGCCTATTTGAAGATCAACATCTCTACTCTCCGAGGAGATATGATGATGTTGAGAGGATTCAATGATCAAGGTGAGCGGGCTTTAGGTTCTATAGTCTTGATTAATATTGCATTGGATCATTGCGCTTGGATACATGGATCATCATCCTCCCTTCATTAGTGCATCAAGTTAGAAAGATGGAATTGATGCATGTCGTGAGGATGAAAAGCCATTCTCAGTGAGAGAGGTTGAGATCTATGACGATGCGACCTACTATCTTCCTCAAACACCCTTTCTTGTGAACTTGGAATAAATTTAAATGGAAATGCAAAAGAAAAATAAAAAGAAACAAAAGAAAAGATAAAAGAAAAATAAAAGAAAAAGAAAAGTTCAAGTGAACAAGAAAGGGGAATTGAAGAAGAAGTGGATCCACATATCACATTCCACCCACAGTTCATTCCATCATATGGATATTGTTGACCTCACTTTTGGAGTGAGCTCTTAACCTCCTCTTCTTAGACTTAGGATTTTCTAGACACTAAGAACTCCTTAGTCATAAGACACTTCTAGTGACTAGGTGAACACCTTTAACCCTCAGAGACTTAGAAGTGTTATCATAAGATTAGTTATGCTTAGGATTTAAGAAATTTACCTATCCCATAGCTAAACCCATCTATACTTTCTCAAATCAAACCCAAACTCAATTCTCAAACCAAATCTCAAATTTAAATTTAAATTCCAAATCTGATTTCAAAATTTGACTCCAAATGATTGAAACCGAAAATCAAATTCAAATCCTAAAACCCTTCCTAAGCCATATGAACCACATTCATAAGCTTAGCCAAAACTCCCCTTAAATCAAATCAAACTCAATTAATCTCTTTATAAATCAACTATTCCTTCATTTATATTCACAAATATAAATGAAATCCAAATTCAAAATGAACCAAACTATATCGAAAATCAAATCCAACCTCAATCTAAACCCTTTAAGTCAATTCTTCAGACTTAGCTAAATTCTATCCAGATAAAGTCAAAACTAATGAATTTTCTCTTGAATCAATCATTCATTCAATTATCTACCTAAATATAAATGAAACCTACAACATCAAATCAAATCGAAACCAACCCAAGTCAAACCCAACCTAACCCTTTTGACTTGAAAATTTCAAATGAGCCAAAATTCCTTAGACTCCAAATTGATTGTTGAATTTATACCCAATCTAGGGCTCATATATAAGTTCAACTAAACTCGAATCAAACCAAAATCAAACTAATTGACCCACTTAGGTCCACTTGACCCAAAGTGACCTAAAGGACCCATTTGAGCCAACTTCTAATCCAACCCAAATTGGATTAAACCAAGCTCACCAAAATCTTCCACCATGATTGTTGATCACCCTAGGATGATCAATTACAATAAATTGGGCCAAACAAAGCCCAATTGGCCATTTGATCCAAATTGACCCAAATTGGCTTAGAGGACCAAATCGGGTCAAATCATGATCTAACCCAAATTGAGTGCAACCAATAGCTCAAGTTCATTCCAAATTGATTATTGAACTTGAAAAAAAGCCATAATTAAACATAATTTGATCAATCGAGCCCAATTGATCAACTTGACCAAACCTAGCCCAAATTGGCCTAAAGGGTCAATTTGGCCTAAATCCAAATTAAATCCAAATTAATTCAAACCAATGACCACATTCATCTTCAATTAGCCAATTGAACATGAATCAACCCATAACCCAAGCTGATTTGGCCAATTTTGGTCAAATGAGTCAATTTGACCCAAAGTGATCCATATGACCCAAATTGGGCCAAATCCCTTGAAACCAAGCCAAAACCCATTAGGATCTGATCAAACTTGACCCAAACTCATTTGGTATCAGCAAAAACATAAATAATTGCTCTTTCGGCGAAATCAGTTTGCCAAAATGCTCCAAAGCAAATAAGTAATACGTAATAAAGATCACTTCAAAGCTTCCTCACATACCTAGGAGTTCGCTCGGATCTTCACCGCCGCCGGAAATCATCCCCAGGGAGGTAAATTTCACCAAACCATTGCTGGCCTTAGGATTTCGCATATTTTGTATTAATTTTCTTGCAATTTTAGGAATTTCTCCTAGATAATCCTACATTTTTACTTTAAATCATCCCAATTAGGAAATAAAATTTTTTTTATGAATGAAAAAGCGGTTAATTTGGACAAGTTTTTGCTTAGAAATCCTCATTTTTTCTAAAAAAAAAAGCCTAAAAATACTGTTCACTTGCCGGCTTACTACAAACATTCAAGTGACATCTAGGACTTTTAAGAAAATAATGTGATGTTCCGAATCTTAATAAACCCCAAAAAAATACTTAAGATTTGAGTTTAATCAATTATGGAGTTAATTAAAATATAATCTAAAAATAATTTAAATATTAAATCAAAATCGAAATGAAATAACACTTAAATTAAATCACATCCATTTGGAATTAGATAATTAATTAACCATTAAATATTTCAACCTAATTACTAAATCGAACATGTTAATGAAATCAAACAAACATAATAAATTTGTTAAGTGAGAGTTTCATTTTCAAAATCACAATTACATTTGGCTTTCACTTAGCATACCAAATTTGTTAAGTGAGAGTTTCATTTTCGAAAATCATAAGCACAATTGACTTTTGCTTAACATACCAAATTTGTTAAGTGAAAGTTTCATTTTCAAAATCATAAACACATTTGACTTTCACTTAACATACCAAATTTTTTAAGTGAGAGTTTCATTTTCAAAATCACAATCACATTTGATTGTCACTTAGCATACCAAATTTGTTAAGTGAGAGTTTCATTTTTGAAAATCATAAGCACATTTGACTTTCGCTTAATATACTAAATTTGTTAAGTGAGAGTTTTATTTTCAAAATCATAAACACATTTGACTTTCACTTAACATACCAAATTTGTTAAGTGAAAGTTTCATTTTCAAAATCATAAACACATTTGACTTTCACTTAACATACCAAATTTGTTAAGTGAGGGTCTCTTTTCAACACACATTTGATCCCTATTTTAACATACCAAATTTGTTAAATAAGGATCCAGTTTTTCTTGTCAAACCACACTTGAGCTTCCACTTAACACACCAAATTTGTTAAGTGAGAGTCTCATTCTCAAAAAGAAAAAAACAATAAAATAAAAAAATAAAAAAACAAAAAAACAAAAAAACAAACATATCTCAAACACATTTGGGGCTTTCATTTAACATACCAAATCTGTTAAGTGGAACTCCCATCTTCAAAGAGAAGCAAATTTATCTCACAATCATATTTGACTTTCACTTAGCATACCAAATTTGTTAAGTGAAAGTCTCATCATCAACAAATCAAACACATGTGGCCTCTACTTAACATACCAAATTTGTTAAGAAGCATTTTTTCAAATCAAAATATCACACAATAAAATCTTCATAAGCAAAAATATTTCAAACACACAATCACAACCTTTTCTTAGCATACCCAAATTTTCCAAGTAGAGGTCTTTCAAACTATCAATATTTTCAAACAAGATGCATAAAACACAAATATCTCTATGTAGAGGCTCCACCGAGGTCATCTACTTTGGCCATGGTTTTGAGGGGGTGAGGATTTCTTGTGAGGGGATAGTCCTTACCAGTTTAGCAAGGAGGAGGTGGCGGGGCAAATGCCACTTATTTGATTTGATATTACATCTGATTTTGAGTTTCCTCCACTAAAGAGGAAGGCCACTGTTGTTCTTGCTACCCTGCTAGTATCAGTTTCTTTGCCAATTATTCCAGTGTGGGTCGAAGTTACTCCCGCAGGGGTACAGAGAGTCAGGTCTCGAGCCATGTTAGCTCGAGCTTGACTTGATTGTTCACTGTGAGCTCGAGCTCGACTCAAGCGTATGTACAAGCTCAAACTCGGCTACATGTAAGCTCAAACTCAACTTGATTTATCGGGCTCGATTAGAAACTCAAACTTGGCTCGATGGGAAGCTCGAGCTTGGCTCGTTTATATGTTCGATTTGAAGTCAATTCCACTAAAAAAGAGCACCAAAAAAATTTGAAGAGCAATTAAGATAAATTACTAAAATTTATTAAATTAATTTGAGTCTTTGGATATTTTTGTTACAAATATATGCAATTCTAACTCAAAGAAAGTACAATAAAAATTACAAAATATTGAAAGAAAAATTAAATGCTCAAACAAAAGAGCTACTTACAAGTTACATAATTAAACACTCAATCCCCATATATTTATAAAATGAAAGATAGAATTAAATTGAAATCAACATCTTCTCTTGATCCCTTTGAAATGGGACGCCATACATTTTAGAGTCTTCAACGAAGAAAATATCACTCAAGTAATCCAAGGCTCCAACTTGAAGTCTTAGTATCCAACCACCTAATCAAAAATACTGCAAGATTATAAAGAAAAAATAATCATAGTCCATCATACTAATGAAAGGAAGAGTATAATTAAGTAAGCATAAAGAATAAGAGAAAATAAAAGGAGCAAAGTTAAGAAAAGGCTCAGGCTCAGTTACAAATTACAATCATCTTAAAGAGCAACACTATATGTAAGCATCCAAACTTCAGAAGAAGGGTTACAATTACATATAGTGCTACCAGCTAAAAGAAGATAGAGAGGGAAACATCAAGGCCATCATAGCCGGCATACCTTGTGTAGCCCATCATCCAAAGTCCATCATCCAAGCAAAATCCTCTAAAGCAAAATACAATAGCCATTAGCCAACCACAAAGCAACCAAAACAACCAAGTCCAATATGGCAAAGCCCAACCATCAAGGATGGTAGGAGGAAATAATAGCAAAGTCGAATATAGCAACGAATAACTATGAAGGTAGGAGGAACAATCCATATGAGAGAAATGGTAAATAGTATTTTTATAATCAAACTGAATCAGAGGCAAAAAAATAACCTTAAATACATGAAATGCATCTATTTGGATGCTTCTGCTTTTATCCTGAGCATAGAAATAAATTCATCAGTTTTGAGAAAAATACAAATAAGTTATTGCTGAGAAAATATGTTTAAAAAAAAAAATCTAAGTTCTGAATTCTATTTAAATATTACATACATACAATACAATTCTTATATACTTACATAATTGACATCTAAAGTTTGATAATTACAAATATAGTATTTTTTTTCATATATAAAATAATGCATTTTATTTTAAAAAGATGATGATATTTTTGATATAATATTAAAGATTTAAGTGTTATTTATGTAAATATTAATATTTTAGAGTTGGATATGTAAATGAATGAGAATTGTGTGGTATGCATGTAAGTGCTTTCAAGAAGCAAAGAAATTCCTAAAATTTAGTCTCACACATAAAAAAAGTTTTGTTTTGAATGATAGCATTTCGGAAACAGAACTCAATGGAAGAACAGAAAACACCAGCAGTGAGAGCATGAGGAATTAGATAGGTAAAGGGAAAGAAATCAATGATTAGTGTTTCCAAGTTAAATACTTATCTCAGATCCAACAACACATCAAGGTGATTTATGGCAACTACAATCAAAGAGAGAAGTGCATATAAGAGTCTGCAAGTCCTAAATTTGACAATAAGATCAAGTAGTTCATGCTTATCCAGAATTCTAGTGGTCATTCAGACTAGTAATGTTTAGGATTAGAGAGAACTAAAAATAATAAGGATGAACCTTTATGTTAATTGATTTGGGGGAGAGATGCATTAATAAGTAGAAATCATACTCTTAGAAATAAACTACATTAATAAGTAGAAATCATAGTCTTAGAAGATTCATAGGAATTATCAAGTTATCCTTGAGCTCACATATCTAGTCATAGCATGAGAATTTGATCGTTCAAAACATATCTCCCAAAGGCCAATCGTAATCAAAAGTTGCTTAACTAATAAGTTGGGATTAAAATAATTTAGAATCTACCAATATGTAACATAAAAACAAATGTAGGAGATATAAGCACAACTTGAGAGCTTGTCTAGCTGTAACATAGTTGGAAGATGATAACAACTTCTCATTAAACTCTGCAAAAAATAGTTAGCTTGCCAACCAAATAAGAGAAACACAAGTGTTCAAATCTTTCACCACCAAAGTAAAAACACTCAGCCAAACAGCTAAGAGAGGAAACACATAGCAGGAGGAAATAACAACAACAAAGTAATATAGCAGAAAAACCGCCAACATACACCCATCTAACCAACCCAAATACAACAAACAAGAGAAACACAAGTATTCAAATCTTCTACCATCAAAGTAAAACACTCAACCTGATAAGATAGGAAACACATAGCGAGGAAATAAAAAGAGAAAGTCAAGTACAACTAGAGACATGATTGAAAGAACATAAAGGATGATAGTCAACAAATTGAGTTACTAATCGACATTTGAAAATAATATAAGAAAGAAAAGCGAAATGTACAAATCAAATACATGGAGACATTGAAAGAACATAACAGATGATAGTCAACAAATAGATTTCGATCTATTAAGCACCTTTAAAACTTTGACCAATATCCACTAATCATGTTGCAATACCTTCAATCCCATAAATAGAAACTTATTTATCATGCTAGAGATACATGACTACAAGCCATAATAGACCAGTAATCCAAAAATAAAAAATAGTACAACAAGCCATCAAGCCAAAACCACCCAAGATAAGAAAAGTAGCATCAACAAACCCCAACCAAAGTGGCAAAAAAATCTAATCGGAGCACAACAAGCCAAAAATAAAAAGAAACAAAGCTTAGTAAGACAAACTACAAGCCATCCATCAAGAATTACAGCAATACTACATGGACACCACCAAAGTCAACACCAAAAGAGAGGATATATGGGCATTGATTCAAGCTCAAAAAAATATTCAAAGGGCATTTACGAGATAAGGTAATTTGGTGTTATCTATATTAAAAATATTTAGAGGGCATTGATTCAAGCTCAAAAAATTTAGTAAAGTAGCTACCAACATGCTATAGATACATAGGCAACTACAGTAAACTATCTAGTTAGCTACCGACACATCCAAAAGATGGAAGTAATAAAGCTACCAACATCCAAGGAATATATGAGCAACTATCTAAATTTCATTTCAAAATCATGAGCATCAGCTATCATCATCAATCTCCTCTAATATAAAAAATTTGAACTTTGTAAAGATAACTATAATCAAAACATCCAAAAAATATCTACTAAATAAAGAACAAGTCCGAAATTAGAAAGAGTTTAAATGTCAAATAGCATAAGGCCTACTATGTAAATATAAAGTCTATTAAAGAAAGCATGTAAAGTCAAATCTTCATCCTTCTCCATTAAACGCTATCTAGAGGACCTATGGGTATCTAATCTCTTCATCTTCATCCTCTTCCTAATAAATATAGAATATAGAATATTAATGTCATTAAAAATCCGTGAATCTTTGATAATGAAAAAAATGTTAAATTATAAAATAAATATCTTGATTCTCCCTTTCATAATGATAAATAACTCAATTAGAGCCACATATTAGAGCTTGAACAGTTTCAACTTTAAGATTTGGCATAAGTATCAACAACTCTCTCTCCGCACCAAGGTCAACTCGAAACTGTGTTAATTGGAATAGATAAAATATCAACGCCATTCTTGAGTATATATGATATTTTAGATGGTTGTTTTTCCACCAAGCAATCACATCAAAACTACGACCTTCTGGATTTATCTCTAACCCATCTTCAAGATAGTTATCTAGATCTGATTTTGTGGGTCTTCTACTTGATTTTTTTGATAGATAAGCAGTAAAGTCATGCCAACCACTATATTTTCTTGTAAGAGTATCCTGTGTTGACTTGCTACTGCTGCCTGTGTTACTTTCACCTCTAAATGTCCCACTACTTGTAGTTTCAGTTTTTGGTTCAAGGCATTCAACATATTCTTCATATAACTCATATAGTAAAATACAAACATATGCAATATTTCAATTTCTTTCATCTCCTTCATAGATCATAGGGTATGAAAACTCAATGACAACAAATTTCATTCTTGGGTCCATAACTGCACCAAATGCCAAAGGTTACATTATTCTAATATTTTTCAAAATTTTCTTTCATTTTTCTAGTCATGTGCTTGATGAAGTCATCAAAAGATAGTCTATCATTCAAGACTTTCTTTATAGTACAAAGAGAGAAATAAATTGGATATTGGGTATTCAAACGAAATGATATTGCCTCATTAAAACCAATATCACAAACCTTTTCTATTTTATTCCATTCATCCTCTTAGGCGTTACAATATGTAATCTCCTCTCATTATATGAAAGAAAGCTTCTTTTAGTTGAAGTGCAACAACCAACATATTATATGTTGAATTCTAATGTGTTGAACAGTCCATGATAAGCTTTCTTGTTGGTAGTTGTAACTGTTGAACAACATCAACAAATTTCATAAGTCTACCTTCTGAAGCATTCATAAAACTAACAGTATCATGGATTTTCTCAACAACAAATTCTATACCTTTAACCCCATCCTTCACCATTAAATTCAAAATATGTGCACAACAACGTACATGAAATAGTCTTCCCCAAAGAATAATTTCTTCTTATCCATAAACCATCTTTAATAACTTGATAGTCGATCATTATTTGATGCATTATCAACTGATAAGGTAAATATTTTATTCTCAAGACCCCACTCAATTAGGGCCTTATAGAATGTGTCAACAATTTTAGAAGCGGTATGTGGAGGTGGTAGATGTAAAAAACTAAGAACTCTTTTTTGATATTTCCAGTTTGAGTCCACATAATGTGTAGTGACAGCCATATAAGATATCTGTTGATTCTTTGATTTCCAAATATCAGTAGTGAAACTCACTCTATTTATACTATTTAATGTGTTCTTTAATTCTCTTTTCTCCTTTTCATATACTAGCATCATATAATCAGTTCTGAGAATTTAGAAGTATGGTGACATGGACTAACAAGATTAAATCCAAATTCCCCATAATCGAAAATGGTTTTCATTAATCAAAATATAATGAGCAATCATCTCCTAACTTTTGTTTGATCAAACTTAAAAGTTAAGTTAATCCTCGATTTATTTCCAATGAATCATAATCTGAATCAAAAATTTTTTTTTTCATTAATGTGCACTCTAGCACATCGATCTAAGTGTCTCTAAATTATGTAGTTGCACCGATACCTATAGCAAGCTTTTTTCTTGCAATGACAACATTCCCCTTTTTTTGCCAAGGAAGAACAACTTCTTTAAACTCCTCCCAAACACATTGATGTTTTCTTTCTTTTTCTTAATTCAATTAGATTTTCAAGATTAACTTCATCATCACCCTTGTCAACCAAATAATTAATAACATCATTCTCCCCCTCATAATTATTACCATCTACATTGCTATTATGCTCCTCAATTTGGACACCCACAAATCGAACACATTACATCCAATAACTCATCCTCTCTAAGTCTGGTGTTGCCATTTTAATCTAAAACAAAACAATAAATGATAACTCAATGAATGAAGAAGATAATTAATTTATTAAATATTAAAAAATTTAAAATACCAAATTTTGTATATTTGCACTTTGTAACAATCAAAACCCAATACTCTATCTTTTATCCAAGCATAAATACTCCAATAACTCGTAATTCATCAAGAACATAGAAGCCAACACAGAAAATCATTTCATTGTTAGCAAATATAAGTAAGAGTGGCATAGGTTGTGTTTGATATATAATCAAGATTCAAGAGTGGCATAGGTTATGTTCGATTTTTCCCCAACTATAATTACTGTATTTCTTAGAAGAATACATGAACCTTTTGGAAAGTAATATAAAATCCATGATAAGAGAAATGTAATGGTCTATGTGTAGCCCTAAAATAATATTATCCAAGCCTCAAAGGTGATAAATAGCAGTACTAAAATAATATTATCCATGATAAGAGCAATGTCATGATTATTATTATTATTGCATCAACTTATTAAAATCATCACCATTCTCATGCTACATAGCTTTAGAATTCCATTTGAAGAATTCCAACATAAAGAATTCCTTTAGAAATAGAATGCCAGGCAGAATAATAGAATGCCTTTAGAATTCTCAAAGTAAGAAACCTTTTTTAGTAATTTTCTTTCTATTATCAAGATTCAAGACTCAAGAGTATAACAGATAACATACACACTAAACCAAAGTTACCAACCCAACATAAAAATTAATTCATTTACAACAATCAAACCAATCATCATCAAAATCGGCATACTCATTACACACCTAATCGAAAGATCACACATCTGACACACTACACAACATAAGACAAAATGTAAGACAAGGTTGAATGCAGAGGATAAGCACATTCAAGTCAATCAAGAATAAAATTGATTTTTGTTGTTGAACAATAGTTACAAAAATACATCAAATCCAAATAATCATCACAACCGAACATAGCCATTACTCATTAGACACATAATCCAAAAGAACATCAAAACCAAAGATAGATATCACACACCTAATTCGAATCATCATCAAATCAAAATACCAAATGTGAGCATAAGAAAATGAACTCACCACCAAGATCAAGTCGATCTTGTAATCGACTCACGCACTTACCTCCAACACCCAACGCGTGATTGGGGCCAGAAGATGAGGGAACTGTGTGAGAGGTTGAGACTCGAGATGTCGAGAGTGAGAGCCTGAGAAGTAGAGCCATAGGTGAGAAAGGAGAGAGTCGAGACTCAAGAGCGGCAAAGGCGATTGAAGAGAGGCAAGAGCCGAGAGATGAGAGGCGAGACTCAAGAGGCTTCTAATTAGGGCAAATCAGAGATGCAGAGTCCATCGACAAAGGATATAACTCGAGTGACAATTACGAATGCTAAATGCGTAATATTCAAAGCTTGAGTGGCGAGTAAATGATCTGAGCCTCTTTTTACTCGAGCTCGAGCTCATTAAATGACTCGATCATTCCTTTCAGCTCGAGCTCGAGCTCAAGACTCTATTTGAACAGTAAACGAGCCAGTTATCAAGTTGAGCTCGAGCCGGCTCGCGAGTAAGCTCGACTCGGTTGCACCCCTACTCCTGCTATAGCTCTAGCAAGGGCTACTACCCCTTCCTTGGACACCCCAAAGGGGAAGACTGCCTTGGTTTCTGAGATAGTCTCCTCCATCGAGGGTGCTAGCTCGCCCGCCATACCTACATACCAGCCGCAATAAGGACTGCAAGATCAAGCGTCATCACAAGAGGGTGGAGAGAGAGATGGACGATGCTTCCCATATGGATGAGGAGGGATCTCCCTTTGAGACCTCTTCACATTTGAGTGGTAGTAGGTTCCACCCCCACTCAATCTCAGATGGAGAGGAGGACTACAGGAGGATTGCTACACTACCTCCACCACCAACATATTTCAGACCGCTAGGGAGCATGGAAGCCCCACGGAGTCCTTGCAAGGGTGGCTCTGGGATGCTCAAGTCCATATAATTTTTTGATCGAGGAGTTATCCCTAGGAGAGTCCTGATCTCTAGAGGAGAGAGCCTTGAGGCTGTCATCAACTCATCCAAGTAAGAGGAGCAGGAGGTCAAGGCCGCCTCGCCTGATGGATTTTCTCGATCACCTACTAGGAATCGTGACAACATCGACTGTGCTACTCATCATGAGGAGTAGGCTTATAGTGAGGATATTCGCTACCTTCACACTCCACTCACCGCCACCATCACCTATCCGTCACGGCATCCCCCATTCCAACCAAGATCGAAGTGCCCATGGGAAAGAGCACTAAGGTGATTGCCACTGGGATCCCACTCCATCTACTCCACCCGTTGAGGTGAGGTCGAGCTCTCCTATTTGATCTCCCGCCTCACCTATGGAGAAGTAGGAATGGTGACCTAAGGCCGCCATGGTTGAGTCACCACAGCCATAACAGCATACAATTGCACTCTCAGCATCTACGAAAGAGGGGGTAGAGAGAATATAGATGTAGTGTCCATGGTAGTAGATCCTCCCAGCAAAGGGTAACTATGGGTGACCTCATTGTGGTACAATAAAATCCCAATGAGTCCCTTGTTGATTATATTCTTAGGTGGAGAAACCTGAGCATGAAATGCAAATCACAGCTGTCCAAACAGCATGCTATAGAAATTCTTCTCAAGAATATTCACGACCCGGTTGCTTTCATGCTCAAAGGATTTACAATCAAAATCTTTGAGAAGTTAATCAACAAGGCGGCTAGCTTATAAGGGGAAGCCAAATAGTTACCTTTTCACGACCAATCGTTCAATCCTAAGCCGCAGAAAGCATTCAAAAAGAAGCCAGGGGTAGTAGTGTTAGTAGACAAAGGGAAGCAGCTAGCTAGAGCTCAGTATGAGAGACGTCGTGCATAGAATCCTCCATTGCCACCTCCTCTACCACCACCTCGACCAAGATACACCAACATACCACGGGCCGCCTCCATAATAATATACTCAACAATGACACTCATATTCACCGCCAGGTAGCTATTACCCATCTACCCTTATCAATAGATTGAATAAGCCATATTCATTCAAGAGGAAGGTAGTTAGGAAGATCTTTAAGAATCACTTAAAGAAATCTGACTTTCAGTTACTTGAGCCCAAGAGACCGAAAGATGTGGGCAAAAGTAATGATCCTAACTATTGCCCTTACCACCGCATGGTTAGTCATATATTTGAGGATTATATCACCTTTAAGGACTGGCTTGAGCACAACTACAAGTTAGGAGCTATTGTTATCCCTAAGGAATACTTGTTAGAATAACCCTCCAGTTCTATCAGAGTAATTCTTGGGGATACTTATGATCCTCTTAAGATAAAAGAAGGTTGGGATATTGCCTTATCCCAAACCTCTAAAAAAGTGGTCTCTAAGATCAAGAAGCTTTCTTTACAGGTACCTGAAGCAACTCAAACCTCCAACACCAAGGAAGGTTTGCAAGTTGCCAAAGACTACTTGAAGAAGGTGTCAGCTCAACAGCAGCATCAGCCTACCTTACTTGCTTGGGATAGCATAGTAGCATAACCACCATCCGAGCTCAGCACTCCATCCACCGTTGCAGCTACTACTTCTTCCTCCACTAGCTCCTCTTCTACCAATAGGAGCATTGTATCAGTGGACAAGGGCACTATACCCCTTTCCCGCTTACTTTATTAGATTTCTATCATGTACCTCCATCTAAGAAAAAATCAATGAAGAAAGCTTTCACTTACATCTTGTCCACTTATGATACTCTAGATTTTATTTCTCTTAAAACTCTCAAGTCTACAAAATAATAATGATAACTCTAGATCATTCGATTTAGAAATGGATTTCCATTTCTTAATCACAGTTCACCTCTTGAGATTGATTTGGATTCATCCGACTTTGATGATCCTATAGGAGAAGTGGTACGTACACCTGATGAGAAGGTAGAACTTCATATAAATTCATCATTCGAAGAGGTCACTGAAGTTAACCTTCGCAGTGGAAAAGTTCTACCTCCTAGGGTGGCACCTCAGGATAAGGGTAAGCAAATCATTGGTTCTAAAGAGCAGATAGCCTCTCCACAAGATGCTCCACCCATGGATATGCTTGTGGAGGATCAAGCCAAGGTTGACTATAATATCCTAACACATCTTAGAAAGCTACAAGCTAAGTTAAGCATATATGACACCCTTATCTTATCCAAAGAGATGAGGGAATCCCTAATCAAGGCTCTTCTTGATATGGAGATATGCTTAGTCTAGCTGACCGCTACTGAAGAGGATGCTCACAGTTTAAAGGACACTCTAGGAGTTACATTCAGTGATGTAGACTTGCTTCTAGTGATGACCAAGTACAACCACCCCATTTACATTATAGTAGATATTGAAAGATACATGATATCCAGAGTTCTTGTCGACTAGGGTGCATCAATAAATATTATAAGTCTAAAACCCTCACTTAGTTGAGGATTAACATCTCCAAACTTTCAAAAGAGAGGATGATGTTGAGAGGATTCAATGAACAAGATGAGAAGGCTTTAGGCTCTATAGTATTGCCATTAGAAGTAGATGATTGGAAGACTACCGCCAAGTTTCACATTATAGACTCAGATACAACTTTCAATGCTTTGCTTGGGAGACCATGAATCCATCCTCTCTACACTAGTGCATGAAGTCCATGAGGGGTGAGATTGAATATTTCATCAAAGGAGATCTTAAGTCATTTACAGTTCATGAGATCGGAATATATGAGGATGCGACCTACTATCTCCTCAAAATCAAGTCTATTCGAACTTGAGAAAGTTTAAAATAAAAGAAAAGAAAAGGAAAAGAAAAGAAAAGAAAAGAAAAAAAAGAAAAGAAAAAGAAAAAAAAGGAAATGAGAAAGAAAATAAAAGGGAGCGAGAAATAGATTTGGAGGAGAAAGTAGAGCCTGACATTAGATTCCACCCATAGTTCATCTATTCAACATATGGGTAGGATGACTCAACCTCCACCAGTGAGGGAGAGAGATCCAGACATGCCTAGAGATGGAAGACCTCCTTATTGGCCATCCAATAGACTACACCTACTATCTATATAAACTTAGAATCTAATTTAGAGGATGAGTCATATATGATTAGTACTAGAAGCACTTCCGGACATAGTAGATCCCCATGCAAGTGAGTTGAGCTGACAAGATGATGGCTCCCTAAGCAAATCATAAGTGTATCCGAGTCTATATGTGAAATAGTGAAGCATCAGTTGGGAACTTTAGTTCTAACCCCACTTTCCTCACAAAAAGTTGAGGGTTTGGTAGTTAAGGAAGCCCCTAAGTCTTCCATAAATGTAAAGGTGCAGAAGTTCTTTCTTGGAGCATCATGCTCAAGTCAAGAAGTTGATGTAGAACTTGAGGATGATTCATATAAAGATTTATTAGAATTAATTGGTATTCTATTCTTGTTCTTAATTTAGCAAAGAAAGGATTAATTCCACATGCTTCTAAACACAGTCGGATTACTTTGAAAGGTTATGAGACAACAAATGCACATTCACAATCAAGATTGGACTAGGATTCATAGTGGGTCAAGGATGATGATGATTACGCTAGTCATCACCAATCATTTGAATCGAGTTCTTTTCAAATCATGCTAACTCATATGAGGAGGTGTGCTTAGAAACTTCAGATGATCCAAATGACTTTGAAGTCAAGGATGCACTACCAGAGTTTGAAGAGGAGATTAGATCAACTATCGATGAGCTCAAAGAAATCAACCTAGGAACTGAAGAAGATCCACACCCAGCATATATCAGTTTTATATTGAATGAAAAAGAAACCAATGATTTAGTGAAGCTATTGATTGAGTTTAAGGATTGCTTTGCATAGAGTTATGAAGAGATGCCCGATCTATCTCGACATAGCAATCAAAATAATAGAGAACCTAATGCTAACCCTATCAAGAGCTCCTAGATGCATGCAATTAGACATAATAGCTCACTTCAAATCAAGAAATTGATCAATGCTGGCTTTATTAGGGAAGAAAAATATCCTACTTGGTTGGCCAGTGTCATCCCAGTTAAGAAAAAGAATGGCCAAATTGACATATGCGTTGATTTTAGGGATCCAAATAAGACACATCCTAAGGATGAATTCCCACTTCCTATACCAGAATTAATGGTGGACATTGCCTCATCTCATGCAATATTCTCCTTTATGGATGGGTCATCTGGTTACAACCAAATTAAGATGACCCTAGAGGATGAAAGAAACACTGCCTTTCAAACCCCGATCGGAATGTATTGTTATAAGGTCATGCCTTTCGACCTTAAAATGTCTGCTACATCGGAGCCATGACTCAAATCTGATGAACTCATTCATCATCAAGTTTAATGCTACATCGATGATCTCGTTATCAAAAGTAAAGAAAAGGAAGACCATCTCTTTAAATTGAGAGTAGTTTTTGAATGGTTAAGATAATACAACCTCAAAATGAACCTCTTGAAGTGTGCATTCAGAGTAGCTTCTGGAAACTTTCATTAGTTTGTTGTCTGACACTGAGGAATTGAAATCGATCTAGAAAATATCAAAGCGATATTAGAAATGCCACCCCATAAAAGCCTAGCATAACTCAAGTCATTCCAAGGGTCATTGGCGTATCTAAGACACTTCATTTCCAACTTATCAAGAAGATGCCAACCATTCTCAGCACTTGTCAAAAAAGATGCTAAGTTTAAATGGGATGATAAGTGCCAGCATGCTTTCGAAGACATCAAGTAATATCTGATGACACCACTAGTCCTAGCAGCCCCTATCCTGGGAAAGCCACTCATATTATATATTGCTGCATTAGACGGCTCCCTTGGTGATTTATTGGCTCAAACCAATGATAAAGGAAAGGAGAACACTCTCTATTATCTCAGTCATCATCTAATCCCTGCTGAGGCAAACTATCCACCGATTGAAAAGCACTGCTTAGCTTTAATCTTTGCATCCCAAAAAATATGATATTACATGCTTTCTCATAAGGTGAACTTGATCTCTAGAGTCAATCCACTACAATATCTCATGACATGGCTGACCTTATTTGGACAGTTGGTACATTAGTGCATGATTTTATCTCAGTTTGATATAACATTCGTACCCCTCCATGCCATAAAGGGATAAGCACTTGCATTTCTAGCAGACATCCACTCCTCACGATTCTCTCGCTTAAGATGATCTCCCGATGAACAAATCATGAACTTAGGGGTACTAGTCCTCACCATTGGGAGATGTACTTTGATGCACCTTCTCAAAGAGGAGAAGAACCATAACTTACTATCCTAGAAGGTGGGTAGGAATAGTTCTCCTAACTCTGAGCGATGTGATGAGATTCTCATATCATCTCCAATCCATGAACCAACAATGAAGCGAATATGAGGCTTTGTTTGCCCCGAGTTAGTCATTACACTGCTCGAGTATCAACATCTTTGAGGATTCTCAGTTAGTCATCAACTAAATCGCTGAGACTTACAAGGTTCTAAAGCTTAAGCTCCATCATTACCACAACTATACTATAGAATTGTTGGCCCAAATCCCAGAGGTTACCATCTACAAGATTCCTCGAGAAGAGAATGCAATAGCAGATGCATTAGCCAGCTTGCCAAAGAGCTGGCATGTTCATAAGGTAAGTCCATTCTAATAAGGGTCCAAAATAGACAAGTCTTATCTTTTATTGATGTTGAACTCATTGAGAGATTCTCTCTTGAAGGGGAGGTTGCCATTACTAGTAAGGATGAGAAGCTCGATTGGAGGCAACCATTCATAGATTATTTAAATGTAGACAAACTAACTGAAGAGAAATTACTAGCACACCAAGTGAAGTAGAGATCCCTTTCGTATACTCTTGTAGGCGGCACCTTGTACCGACAGTCCTTCGATCATATATGGTTACATTGTCTGGACAAACACGAAGCCCAGAGGATCGTGATTGAGGTACACTCAGGGTTATGTGGAGCACATCAATCCGGTCCAAAGATGAAAGCCAAGATCAAGAGATTGGGATACTACTGGCCTTCAATGATCACAGACTGCATGGACATAGCTAGGAGATGCCACCAATGTCAGATACATGGTGTGGTCCTACATCAACCTCCGAACATTCTACATCCTACATTAGCCTCATGGCCATTTGAGTGTTTACCGACAGGGTCCGATCGATCCTCCTTCTTACAAAGGTCATCGATTCATTCTAGTTGCTACTGACTACTTTTCCAAGTGGGCGGAGGCAATCCCACTTAGAGAGGTCACAGCTCAACATGTGCTCCAATTTTTTAGAAACTATATCGTATATAGGTTCGGAGTGCTTTGATGAATTATAGTCGATAATGATACTGCATTCAAGAGCATTAAAATCAACAGCTTTGCTCGGAGACACAACATATATTGAAGATATTCTACCATCTACTACCCAAGGGCATATGAGTTAGCAGAAGCCTTCAACAAAACCCTCATTCAAATATTGAAGAAGATACTAGATGATAACAAATGATGATGGCATGAATAGTTAGTTGAAGCCTTGTGGGCCTACCGCACCACATACATAACTCCAACTCAATCTACCCCTTTCTCCTTAGGGTATAGGTTCAAAGCCGTTATACCATTAGAAGTCCAACTCCCATCACTAAGGATAGCCGTGGGTAGTAAAATCACAATGAAACAAAATGCCAAGTTACGGTTGGAAGAGCTTGAAGGTTTGGAGGAGAGACACCTACGGACATGCCAGAACCTTGAGTTATACAAAGCCAAGATGATTCAAGCTCATAATAAGTTGGTCCGTCTTAGAGCTTTTCAAGTAGGAGAGCTTGTTTTAGTTCTAAGGAGGCCAATTATTGCTGCCAAAAAAGATAAGAGGTTTGAACCCACTTGGGAAGGCCCTTGCCATAGAGAAGGCCTACAAGGAGGGTCTTACCAACTCATAAATTGTAAAGAAGAGTGTCCGATGCTTCCAATCAATGGGCTCTACTTAAAGAAATACTATACATAAATCTTGTTTGAAAATGATTATCAATAAAACTTCCTTTCATCTCAAATTTTATTTCTACTGTGTTAGAAATATCTTTTGCTTGTGAATCTACCACGATGTATTTAGGGTAGGTGTAAGAGAACCTAAGCGGCATCCTATTTCATCTTTCACAACATAAATAAACATATATATTTTGTCTTAGACTACTTTGATATGGGAGCAAGCCCCCTGTGACACTCACTCATTAGTTGCTCTAGGTCGGGTCTACATGCTATCTCGCTAGTATATCACCCCAGTGGTTACTTGTTGGAGAATGTGAGTCCCTGCAGTTTCTTCCTAACTTGACCATTGCACACCTATGAGCACCTTTTCAGTTTGGTAGTCTTCACTGCCTTGCCAATGAACTACCTTGTGTTGGCTTTGTTTAAGAAGATGTGAGTCCCAACACTTTCTTCTTGAACTAGCCACCATACTCTGACTAGGTCGAGTTTCCTCGAGGTTTAGGTGTAAGAGTCCCCTAATGGCATCCTATTCCTTTATATCAAACATAAAAGTACATATCTTTCTTTCGGGCTATCGATATGAGAGCAAGCCCCCTATGACACTCACTCATTAGCTACTTTAGGTCGGGTTCGATTTATTGCCAAAGTAATTGATCACCCCAATGGTCATTTATTGGAGGATGTGAGTCCTCGCACTTTCTTCCTAATTTGACTATTGCAAATCGATGAGTGCCTTGTTAGTTTCGTATTCTTCTCTGCCTAGCCAATAAGCTACCTCATGGTTGATCATGTTTAAGAAGATGTGAGTCCTCACGCTTTCTTCTTGAACTAATCATCATGATCTAACTAGGTCGAATATATTTGAGATTTAGGGTAAGTCCCCCAAAGGCTCCTTTCCTCTTGACTATGTTTGAGTTGATATAAGTCCCCAGTGGAATCACTCAGTAGTCGCCCTAGGTCAGATGGCACCTATTGAATCGAAGACAGACTATCCCAACAGTCAGTTTTGCTTTTGAGAGATGTAAGCCTACACATCTTCTTTCTAGATTGATTATTACAAATCGATGGCACCGTAGGTTGGTTGATGTTCCCTATGCTGACAGCAACTCACCCGGCGTGTACACCACTCTTAGCAGATGTAAGTCCCCGTGCTTTCTCCTTGAGTTGGCTACCAAATACCTATTTGATATATGACTAGCCATATCATCTTTTACTGGGTGTTGGGTTAAGCCTTTAGCGGCCCCATCCCATGCGGGCATTCTATTTGGATCACATCATTTGCAACCTCATTTAGACACTTACTTTACTTTTGGATTGGAGCCTCTTTCCTAGCCACCCCGTGGTTGGAGAATTTGTTCATGGATGATTCTCCCTTGGTTCAGTAAATCTGAGATAGTCTAGGATGATATAAGCTCCTTCTCAATTTGATCCCTCGTAAACCAACATGGTCCACGTTAAAACAAATTAAATAAATAAACAAAATTAATTTGCTTGTGGATTAGGAATTCAAGCCCCTAGTGGCCCCTTTCCCAAGCAGGCATCCTATCTTTAGGCGTGTCGAAAAACTCCTATGGAATTGCTACTTTGACTTGAGATAAGTCCCCGGGTGGTGCTCACTCGACCCTTAGGTTGGGTTCAACTTGTTGTGCCACCAATGAGTTACCTGCGTCATCTTTGCTTTGAAAGATATAAGTCTATTACATTCTTTTAGCATCACAAACTAACAGTAGCCTAGTCGGGTCTGATTTGTTATGCAAGCGACCGATCACCCCAGTGGTTCCTTGTTTAGAAAGATGTGAGTCCCCATTTTCTTCCTAACTTGACCATTGCAAATCGAAAGGCACCCCTTAGGTTGGTTAGTTCTACCTAATGGCTGGTAGACTATCCCTTTGGATTTGTAAACCTAAGATAGGTCTAGGCTAATATTAGCTCCTTCTTAGTAGATCCATCACACCCGTCAGGGTCCATCTAAAATTAAATTAATTCTGACTATTCTTGAGTCGATATGAGTCCATAGTGGCATTCGCTCAAATAGTCATCCTAGGTCGGGATTGATCTATGGCCATCACCCCCAACGTAATCCTTACTTTGGAAGATATAAGTCTGCTATGCTTTTTTCCTAGTACATTCATTCCACATTGAAAAGCAACCCTTAGGACCGATAGTCCTACCTTGTGGCTGGTAGACTACCCCTTTGGACTTGTAAATCTAAGATAGGTCAAGGCCGACATAGCTCCTTCTCAGTGGGTCCATCGCACGCCAATATGGTCCATAATATAACACACAAAATTAAATTATATCAAATCAAATCAAATTAATCATCAGGACTACTCTTGAGTTGAGGTAAGACCCGAGCTCACTCAAGAGTCGCCTTAAGTTGGGTTCAACTTGTGCCCACCAACGAATTACCCCGGCGATCATCTTTGCTTTGAAAGATATAAGTCTATTACACATTCTTTCCAACACTGTAAAACCGACGGCCCTTAGTCAAGTTCGATTTATTACGCAAGTGACCGATCACCCCAGTGGTTCCTTATTTAGGAAGATGTGAGTCCCCGCGCTTTCTTCCTAACTTGACCATTACAAACCGAAAAGCACCTCTTAGATTGGTTAAGTTCTACCTAACAGCTTGTAGACTATCCCTTTGGATTTGTAAACCTAAGATAGGTTTAGGCTGATATTGGCTCCTTCTTAGAAGATCCATCGCACACCGACAGGGTCCATCTAAAATTAAATTAATTCTGACTATTCTTGAGTCGATATGAGTCCACAGTGGCATTCGCTCAAATAGTCTCCCTAGGTCGGGATTGATCATATCAATAGATCACCCCAAATGATCCCTACTTTGGAAGATGTACTATTTTCTTCCTAGTACAACCGTGCACACCGAAAAGGCAACCCTTAGTCGATAGTCCTACCTTGTGGCGGGTAGACTACCCCTTTGGACTTGTAAATTGAGATAGGTCAAGGCGACATAGCTCCTTCAAGTCCATTGCATGCAATAGGGTCCACAACATAACACACCAAATTAAATTAAATCAATTCAAATCAAATCAATATAAATCAAATTAATCATCGACTACTCTTGAGTTGAGGTAAGACCCCTGCTAAAGGTTTCCTCAAGAGTCTCCCAGTCGGATTAATCTATTGTGCCATCGACAGATTACCCCAATGGCTGATCCCTACTTTGGAAGATGTCATTCTGCTATGCCTCCTTCCCTAGTTGCTTGTTGCAAAGGCAACCCTTGTGGGATAGTCCTATAGCTACCCCTTTGGACTTATAAATCTAAGGCAGACCAAGGCCCCAGTGGCTCCTTCTTAGTGTGATCCATCGCACACCAATTGAGTCCATAATAAAATAAATTCAAAACTAACCTCCCTAGTGGAGTCAAATTAAACATAGCGAACAAACCAAATTTCTCCCTGGTGAAGCACAAAGCAAATTAGCCTCCCTAGTAGAGCTTAGATCTAAATCAAATAAATTCAATCAAGTGTACATCCCCAGTGGATATGCCCTCAATCTAGAACTCTTCTCCCTAGTGGAGCCATAAAAAAATTTTAACCAACCTCCCTAGTGGAGTCTAATCAGATAAATCAAAGAAATTTAGTCAAATTCTTATCCCCAGCGGATACACACCCAAACAAATCGTACTCATAATCAAACTCAGATCCATATCCCGATAGCTTGAACCTATTTTCCTTAGTGGAAGGTTTATGTACTCAATCCCTAGTGGATACACACCCAAACAAATCATATTCGCAATCAAACTTAGATCCATATCCCCAGCGAATAACTTGAACCTGTTTCCCTAGAGGAAGGTTCATGTACTCAATCCTTAGCGGATTCCTTCTTGCTCCCTTATGCCCTTGGCATAAAGAGAGCTGCATTACACTAAGATCATGATTCTATCTACCTTTTGAGTCTAGGTATAGATCACTTCCATTATTTGTTGCAATCTTCTGGATGTTGTTGATCATTTCGGTCAATGCCAATACGTGCGGTGTGCCTTGTCAGTTACACCACACCTATTGGGGGTCCTTCTATTGACCTCACTTTTGGAGTGAGCTCTTAACCTCCTCTTCTTAGACTTAGGACTATTATAGACACTAAGAACTCCTTAGTCATAAGACACTTCTAGTGATTAGGTGAACACCTAACCTAAGCCTAGAGACTTAGAAGTGTTAATCATAAGATTAGGAAATTCCTTAGGGTTTAAGGAAATTACCTATCCCATAGCTTAAACCCAATCTAGATACACTTTCTCAATTCAAACCCAAGCTCAATTCTTAAACCAAATCTCAAATTCAAATTTAAATTCCTAATCTAATTTTAAAATTTGACTCCAAATGATTGAAATTGAAAATCAAATTTAAATCCTAAAACCCCCTCCTAAGCTATATGAGCCACATTCATAAGATTAGCCAAAAATCCTCTTAAATCAAATCAAACTCAATTGATCTCTTTATAAATCAATTATTTCTTCATTTATTTTCACAAATATAAATGAAATCCAAATTCAAATGACCAAAATAATATCAAAAATGAAATCCAAACTCAATCTAAATCCTTTAAGCCAATTCTTTGGACTTAGCCAAATTCTATCCAGATCAAGTCAAAACCAATAAATTTTCTTTGAATCAATCATTCATTCAATTATCTACCTAAATATAAATGAAACCTACAATCATCAAATCAAATCGAAACCAACCCAAGTCAAACCCAACCTAGCCCTTTTGACTTGAAAATTTCAAATGAGCCAAAATCCCTTAGACTCCAAATTGATTGTCGTTGAATTTATAGTCCAATCTAGGGCTCATATATAAGTTCTACTAAACTCGAATCAAACCAAAACCAAACCAATTGACCACTTAGGTCCACTTGATCTAAAGTGACCTAAAGGCCCCATTTGAGCCAACTTCTAATCCAACCCAAATTAGATTGAACCAAGTTAACCAAAATCTTCCACCATGATTGTTGATCACCCTAAGATGATTAATTACAATCAATTAGGCCAAACAAAGCCCAATTGGCCATTTGATCCAAATTAACTCAAATTGGCCTAAAGGACCAAATCGGGTTAAATCATGATCTAACCCAAATTGATTGCAACCAATGGTTCAAGTTCATTTCAAATTGATTATTGAACTTGACCAAAGTTATAATTAAACCTAATTTGTTCAATCGAGCCCAATTGGTCAACTTCACCCAACCTAGCCCAAATTGGCCTAAAGGGTCAATTTGGCCTAAATCCAAATTAAATCCAAATTAATTCAAACCAAAGATCTTCAATTAGCCAATTGAACATGAATCAACCCATAACCCAAGCTAATTTGCCCAATTTTGGTCAAATGAGTAAATTTTACCCAAAATGACCCATATGACCCATATGACCCAAATTGGACTAAATCCCTTGAAACCAAGCCAAAACCCATTAGGGGTTGATCAAACTCAACCCAAACCCATTTGGGATCAGCCCAAAATAAACACAACCCATTTAAACCCCTCATGAATCCTCCCCCATATGGGATTCCACCCAACCTCATTTAATTCTCTCCCATCACATGAACTTAACTCCTCCCCAACATTTGCATTGAATAGGACTGATCATATGGCAGCAAGAGAGAACTTTGGGGCAAAAATCTAAAGTCCATAATCAATCTATCATCCACCCCAACCACCCCAAGCAAGATGACAATCAATTTAAAGCCAAAAAATTCAAAAAAATATTGAATTTTTGGCCATTATAAAAGGAAGGGGAGATGAGGCTTTAGATCTCTTCCTCCCACCACCATTCAGCCCCCAAAAGCTCTCCAAAGAAAAAAGGAATCCATCCCCCACTTCTTTGAGCCATTTTGAGCTTAAAAACATAAATAATTGCTCTTCCAGTGAGGCGACGATAGACATCGAAGAAGGAGATGTTCCAAAGGAAGGCAAGGGCTAAAGATCACTCCAAAGCTTCCTTACATACATAGGAGTTCGCTCGGATCTTCACCGCCGTCGAAAATCATCCCCGGTGAGGTAAATTTTGCCAAACCGTAGCCAGCCTTAGGATTTCGAGCATTTTGTATTAATTTTCTCACGATTTTAGAAATTTTTCCTAGATAATCCTGCATTTTTATTTTAAATCATCCCAATTAGAAAATAAAATTTTTTTGGTGTGAATCGATGTGAAAATGGGTCAATTTGGATAAGTTTTGGTTTAAAAACCCTCATTTTTTTTAAAAAAAAGCCTAAAAACACTGTTCACCAACCTGCGGACTATGCGTCGTGTGATCCGCGGTTGCGGATCGGCCCCGGATGTGGATCGCGATCCTTTGGATCGATTGTGGATTTCGATCATGGTTTGCATAGTCGGATGGCTCGGATCGCATGTGGATTGATGATCGGTCCCGAATCGCCTCGATCCGGATTTCCGATTATGCGAACCGCATGATCGGCTCGATCGCGTCGCGATCACGATTGCGATCGCGTGATCGATCGTCCATCCCATCTCGATCGAATGACCCGAGTGAGCCACGTCATTTTCCCCCAAAGGCGGCGTTAATTGGTATTTCCTTTTTATAAAAAAAATTAATTTAAATCACCTAAAACTTCAAAAATTTATAAAAAATAAAATACTTAATTAAAAATTACAAACAAGGGCTCGTTGGATTTGACTGTCCGAGAGAAATCAAATAAAACCAAAATCCCCAAAGTTTATTGAGTATTTTGAACTTAATTTAAATTTTAGTAAAAAATCAAATTTCATTAATTAAACCAAAAATATAAGTCAGGTTAAGTTGAAATTTTCAGGGATTGAAACTAATGTTAAAACAAACTTTAACATTTCAAGTTAAAGGACTTTTGATTAAATTAAAGAAGTTAGATTGTCTATTTTAATAAAATAAATCAAATAAAAATTCAGAAATTTACAAAAATCTTCAAAATGGCTTAAATCACTTCAATTGACATCTAGGACTCTTAAGAAAATAATGTGATCTTCTGAATCTTAATGAACCCCAAACAAATACTTAAGATTAGAGTTTAATCAATTAAGGAGTTAATTAAAATATAATCTAAAAACAATTTAAATATTAAATCAAAAACATAAATGAAATAGCAGTTAAGCAATCATTAATCAAATCTCAAATCAGAGAAATATCATTCTTAGAGAAAATTAAATTAAATATGATTAAACCTATTTAAGTTAATAAAACTCAATTAAATGATTAAAGCTTAAATCAAACTCAAACCCAACAAATTTAGGAAACTTTAATCATTTGATACTAATGAATTAAACCAAATAAAATTAAAGTTAACTTAATTAACATATGATTAAATCACATCCATTTGGAATTAGATAATTAATTAACCATTAAATATATCAACCTAATTACTAAATCGAACATGTTAATGAAATCAAACAAACATAATAAATGAATCAAATCAAGTAAAATCCTAATCATGAATAATCAAACTTAATTAGTCAAACATCTAAAATTAATCCATCATCTTAATTAATCAAATTAATTTAAGTTACATTAAAACTCTAAAATTAAGCTTAAATCAAACCCCAATTAAATTTAATAATCATACCCTTAAATAAACTAATTAAGTTAATCAAATTAACCATATTAAACTTAAAATTAATCAAACATACTTAAGATGCAATTAAATACTAATCAAAACCTAAATTAAACCTAAATCATTAAGTCATTAATCTCTAATTAAATAAACCCTTAATTAATCTAATAATTTTAATTGACCCTTAATCAAACTTAATTAATCAAACATCTAATTAATGCAAACTTAATAAATTAATCCATCTTCTTAATAAACTAAATTAATTTTATAAATCACATTAAAATTAATCCAAATCAAAAACTTAATTAATCTACTAATTAATTTAATCATATTTATCAAATAAACTAATTAAGTCAATTAAATTGATCATATTAAACTTAAGCTTAATCAAACATAAAATGCAATTAAATGCTAATCAAGTCCTAATTTAAACTTAAATCATTAACTCACTAATTACATCATTAATCTAAATAAATGTGAAATAAAATTTTATAAAAAAAATTAAACAAATCTTTACTTAATTTAATAATTTGATCACACCTCTTAAACGAACTAATTAAGTTAATCAAATTAATCACATTAAACTTAAGTTTAATCAATCAAAATGAAATTAAATACTAATCAAAATCTAAATTAAACATAAACCATTAAGTCATTAATCTTTGGTCTAAACAAATATGAAACCAAATTGAAAATTAAACAAAATTAACATAAATACACTTCTTAATTAAACTAATCACATAATCACATTGAACCTAAGCAAACTCATAGACCAATAAAGCTAATTAAATCAAATTAAATCAAATTAAATCAAATTAAGTTAAATTAAGAAAGACTCTCATCAATTTAATATATAATCAAATCAAATCTCATTCAACCTACTTAAATAAGATAAACTAATTAACTATCTAATGTATGAAATCAAAATGTAAACCAAACTTTGATAAACATGACAAATGGATAAGATTAAAAGATAAAATCCTAATTACAAGGAATCAAACTCAATTAAAATCAAAATAAAATCTCAATTAATCTAATCTAATCAAACTACAAATGAATGAATCATAACCACAGTCAAAAGAGCATGAAATTAAGTCACATAACCATAATCAAAGAAAAGAATTAGATATTAATTTAAAAGGATATTGAATTATCAATATTTAATTAAACCAAAACATTCTAAAATTAATTAATCAAAAACATGAATTTAAACAAACTTAAACTTCATTAGAGATTAAGGATATTGAATTATCAATATTTAATTAAACCAAACATCTAATCTAATCAAAAACATGAATTTAAACAAACTTAAACATTAAATATATTATTATCAAGATGTAATTAAACCAATTAATCCAAAATCAATCAATCAAATACTTAAATAAACTCAAATTCTAAATTCTAAATCAAATCAATTACATTAAAATGGGCTAATTAAGATACTTAAGGATCTTTTACTCTTTAGAGGATGTTAAATATGGTGAGTTTCACAAATAGAATTCATTCTACTCTTCATTCTTGAAAACTTAAACAACACTTTAATCAAATAAAAGTGAAATAAAAATGAAAAGTAAATAATTAAATCATTTAAATTGAAATCACCCAAAGGTAAAATTTAAATTCAAACTCCAAATTGAAATTTAAACTAAAGAAGCCTAGTAAAGTCTTGCTACACAAGCCTTAAGAACACACATTAGAATACTAAGTCACCACTTAGTACTAAGTTGTTGTATGTATGATGTTTATTTTATGATGTAATATTTTAGATTGGATGTTAGGTGTATATTTTTAGATTAGCAATTAGCCTAATCATATTTTTTGGGGGTTGTGCTTAAGGTAATAAAAATATAAATGCTTTTCTTTGTCGTTGCTTAGCCCTAAGCGTAACCCACATTAGGACAGGTGGGCTTGGTTACCCATGTGTGGGTGCTAAGTCCAAATTATTCATATAACTTGCTTGGTTATGTTTAGCTAATATTTATTTTAGGTGTAGCTAGATTTACTTTTCTATTTTGATGTAATTTTGCATTAGGATTAGTGTTATGAGGGATTAGGATGAGTAGTGGCAGCTTAGTCCCTAAGGTGCCGATGATGCCTTTGGAGCAAATCAAATCAAAAGAGAAGGAAGAAATGAAGAAAAGAAGACCCCATAGCATGTATTTTTTTTTTTTTATAATCGTATAAGGGTAGAGCTCTACCCATCTTATTTTCTCTTTTCTGTCTGGAACCACAGCCTTTTATTCTTTTACAGTCTATAAAATTATTTGATGTGCTTAGATTAGATTAGAACATCATGCTTTTCATAGTTTTTTATGATTGATGTTTGAATGTGTGGCCTGGATGCGTACGCTCTTAGGATAAAATTAATTTTTCTATCCCAATTAACAACTCATAACTAAAAAATTAAAATAACTCACAACCTCACATAAAAGCCTAAGAATTAAACCAAGATAATAAAATTTTTAGCAACCCCTTAGCTGGATGGATGAATGTATAATATCATGCATGTCATATTATTTCACTCTTATTAAGAGGAGGCTTCCATCCTTGTCAGAGAATCAAGGTTTAACTTGTGAGAGCCTTTGGTGGAAAAACATCCCTTTCTCTCTTGATTTGGCCCATAATCAATTTCTCATGCATTTAGGCATACAAAATCTCATAGCTTGTGTCAAAATAAAAAGTCCAAAAGAATCAAATAAATTTGATAAAATTTTACATTATATTAAGTCATGGATTCATACCACTGCTCTAGTCTCTTAGGAGTGAGTTTAAGAACTTAGTCTCCTTTTTAAATGAACAATAAAGCCATCTTGCAAAGCATAAGACGCCTACATAGATTTAAAGCGTAGGAGGAGTAAGCTGGCTTCCACTCCAGGTTGTAATAAGTCCAACAGTCGGGTGGTTTATTCTCTCTTGTGGAGGTAAACCATATACCCATTTTTGCCTTAGATTTAGGTCGTGCCTTTATTTTGTACCAAGGCTCCTTAGTTTAGGAATTTGAGGTAGCTATTTCTCTCGGGATATAAGCATAAGTCCTCACCTCTTAGGCATTTCAATAATCTTATATTATGGAATTATAAGCCCTACAATCTAATAAAATGTCAACTCAAATAATTAATGCTCTTCAATTTTAAAAATATAAAGCCCAATTATAGAGTAGATTGGAATACTCATAGGCTTCCTAGTATCATGAGCATTTCCTACTTTCTCCCTTTGGATTCCAAAAATAAGTCTTCTCCTTGATCTATCCCATTTAATTTTCTAAAATAGCCAATCCTTTAATAGTCTTAAACATTGAAATCTTTGGAGACCCTAATTGTCTACTTTAATCGAGAGTATTCTTAAGAAATTCCCATTCCTTATGATGTAATTAATTATGGGGGCTTGCCTCCATAGGAAACTTAACAAACCCAGGTTAAAATAAACCCTATTTTACTTTTCCATGTAAAGTAAGGGAAATATCTCTGGTATATTTGAAGACCCATCATGCCTTAAGAGTCTTTATTAGTGATTAAGTCCATTATAGGGTGGTGATTTCTATCTTTCGAGATAGTATATTATTCCTTAATGTCATACCCAATCACTTCAATAAGTACCCCCTAAGATCTGCATGGTGTCCCACACCTCAAAAATAAACACCATAGATATATGGGTAGAATGGCTCAACCTCCACCAGGTAGAGGCAAAGGCAGAAATAGAGGCAGTTCTAGAAGTGGAAGACCCCCTAGTTGGCCTTCAACCAATAGAGGTTGTGTTCCAGTTCATAGGAGTACCCTTACTATTCACATGGACTTGAAATTCAACTCAGAGGATGACTTTAATGTGATTAGTATACCAGCTAACTCCTCTCAGCGGGTTCCATTGGAGGTGACTTTTGATCCATCCATAAATGAAGATAAGGCCTCCAAGCAAAGCAAAGTATTTAAATCTTGTTTATGTGAAACTATTTGGCAGTAGTTGGGAACCTTAGCTCTTACTTCACTTACATCTCAGAAAGTTGAAGGTTTAGTAGTTTGGGAAGTCCCTAAGTCTTCTAGTGACATGAAGTAGAAAAGGTTCTTTTTGGGTTCATCATCCTTAAGTCCAGAGTTGGATGTAGGACTTGAGGAAGATACTTTTAAAGAATTAATGGAATTACCTTTTGACTTTTACTTGCCTTGTATACAAAATCTTATGCAGAAAGGTTTAGTTCCTCACACTTGGTCCAAGTACAGGTCAGAATATTTCAAAAAATTATGGAACAATACTGAGATCAAAAAAGGCACTAGATTGCATGTGGGTCCGGTTGATGGCGAAAGAATTGCCTAGTTGTTACCAACCATTTGGAATCGGATAGGTTCTTCTCACACATCCCCAACTCTCATGAGAATGTGTGTTTAGAAATATCAGATGATCTAGATGATCTCCAAGTCAAAGAGGCACCGCTATAATTTGAAGAGGAGATTCATTCAACAATCAACAAGCTAAAAGAAATCAACATCAGGATAGAAGAAAATCCTCACCCAACATACATCAGTTCATTACTGAATGAAGAAAAAATGAATGACTTAGTTAGGCTATTGATTGAGTTTAAAGACTGCTTCACATAGAGTTATGAAGAAATGCCCGGATTATCTCCCAACATTGCGTAAATAGCAATAGATCCAATGTTTATTAAGCAAGCTCCTAGGCGAGATTAGAAAAGAAGTCATTTTTGAAGTAAAGAAACTAATCGATGCTCACTTTATCAGGGAAGAAAGATATTCTTCCTGGTTAGTTAGTGTCATCATAATTAAGAAAAAGAATGACCAAATTTGCATTTGCATCAATTTTAGGGACTTAAATAAGGTATGTCATAAGGACGAGTTTCCTCTTCCTATACTAGAGTTAATGGTGGACATTGCCTCATCTCATGTAGTCTTCTCTTTCATGGATGGATCATCTAACTATAACCAAATCAAGATGTCTCTTGAAGATGAAATAAATACTGCTTTTCAAACCCCAATCAAAATCTTCTATTATAGGATCATGCCTTTCGGCCTTAAAAATGCTAGTGCTACATACCAATGGGCCATGACTCGATCTTCAACTAACTCATCCATCATCAGATTGAGTGCTACGTTGATGATCTAGTAGTCAAAAGCAGAGAAAAGGAAGACCACCTCTTTGACTTGAGTAATTTTTGAATGGTTAAGACAATATAACCTCAAAATGAATCCCCTGAAGTGTGCATTCGGAGTAGCTTCAAGGAAATTCCTTGGGTTTATTGTTTGACACCGGGAATAGAAATAGATCCTGAAAAAGATCAAAGCTATCTTAGAAATGCCACCTCTTAAGAGTTTAACTCAACTCGATCCTTTCAAGGATGGTTGGATTAAGATGCTTTATCTCAAACTTATCAGGGAGATGCAAGCCATTCTCAGCACTTATCAAAAAAGATGCCAAGTTCAAGTGGGATGACAAGTGCAAGCACGCATTCAAAGACAACAAAGAAGACTTAGTGAAGCCGCCAGTTCTCACAGCCCCTTTCCCAAGCAGGCCTTTGATCCTTTACACTACTGCATTGGATAACTCCCTCGATGCTCTGTTGGCCCAAGCCAATGATGAGGGGAAGAAAAATGCACTCTACTACCTCAACCGTCATCTGATTCCTACTGAAGCAAATTATCCACCTATTGAGAAACATTGCCTAGCTATGATCTTTGCATCTCAGAAGCTATGACACTACATGCTTTCTCATAAGGTGAACTTGATATCCAAAACCAATCCTTGCTACCATGACATGTGATGCCGACATTTTACTCATTGGTTCATGATACTCTCGCAGTTTGACATCACATTTATGCCCCTTCGTGTGGTAAAAGGTCAGGCACTAGCAAATTTCTTAGCATTCCTTCACTTCCTCTTTCTTGTGATGATCCCCAAAAGAACAAATCATGAACTTAGGGGAGGCTAGCAACCATCGATGGGAGATGTATTTTGATGGTGCTGCTTCTTTTCTTAAAGGTGAAACACCATGATCTATTCTCCATGGAAATGTAGCGGTAAGAATAGTTCTTCTAACTCCAAACCATGATGTGATGAGATTCTCATACTATCTTTCCACCAATAATGAAGACTTTGATTTCCAATTTAGAGTTAGCCATCACTATAAATGTCAAGAGCATCAACATCTTTGGGGATTCTTAGTTGGTGATTAACTAGATCGCTGGGTCCTACCAAGTCCTCAAGCCTAAGTTTCGTCATTACTATGAGTATACCATTAAGCTGCTAGCCCAGATTCCCAAAGCCACTATTTACAAGGTTCTCCGAGCAAAGAACGTAGTAGTAGATGCCTTGGCCAAACTTGCCAAAGAGTTGGCATGTCCGGAAGATGAGTCCATTTCAATAAGGGTCCAAAATAGACAAGTCATATCCCTTATTGATTCTGAACTCATTGATAGACTTTCTCTTGAAGGGGAGGTTGCCTTTGCCAAAATGGACAAGGAGCTGGATTGGAGGCAACCATTCATAGATTACTTAAACACTGACAAACTACCTCAAGAGAAAGCTCAAGCCCTTCAGGTGAAACAGAGAGGTCTTTCCTATGCTCTTGTTGATGACACCCTGTACTGCTGGTCCTTTGACCAAATGTGGTTATGTTATTTAGGCAAACACGAAGCCCGTGGTATTGTAACTGAGGTACATTCAGGTTTATGTGGAGTGCATCAGTCTGGTCCAAAGATGAAGTCGAAGATCAAAAGACTTAGATACTACTGGCCTTCTATGATCACAAATTGTATGGACGTAGCTAGAGATGCCATGTCGTGCGGTGTGGTCCTCCACTAGCCACCCAATATTCTACACCCTACATTGTCTTCATGGCCATTTGAGTGTTACGGTATCGACATTGTGGGTTCGATCAATCCTCCTTCTTCCAAGGGGCATCGATTCATCTTAGCTGCTAACGACTAATTTTCTAAGTGGCCAGAAGCCATCCCACTCAGAGAGGTCACAGCTCACCATGTGCTTCAATTTTTGAACCATATCATATATAGGTTCGGGGCACCTCGATGAATTATATCTGATAATGGCACTGCATTCAAAAGCACGAAGATCAATAGGTTTGCTAGAAGACATGGTATAGATTAGAGATACTCCACCATTTACTATCCCAGAGCTAATGATTTAGCAGAAGCATTCAACAAAACTCTCATCCATATATTGAGGATGACTCTTGATGACAACAAATGACAGTGGAACGAGCAGTTGGTTGAAGCCTTGTGGGCTACCGCACCACATACCAAACTCCAACTCAATCTACCCTATTTTTCCTTAGTGTATGGGTCTGAAGCTATTCTACCTTCAGAAGTTCAACTCCCATCACTAAGGATAGCATTGGGCAACAAGATTACTACCGACCAGAATGCAAAGTTGCAGTTAGAAGAGCTTGAAGGTTTGGAGAAAAGTCGCCAACAGGCGTGCCAAAACCTCGAGTTGCACAAACCCAAAATAATTCAAGCTCACAACAAGCTGGTCTGCCCTAGGTCCTTTCGAGTAGGAGAACATGTGTTAGTCCTAAGGAGATCAATTATTGCCCGTCGAAAGATGGGAGGCAAGTTTGAACCCACTTGGGAAGACCCCTATGCCATAGAGAAGGCCTACCAAGGAGGATCTTATCAGTTTATTGATTGTAAAGGGGAACACCCTATGCTTCCAATTAATGAGCTCTATCTAAAAAAATATTACCCATGAAACAAAACTTGTTTGAAAATAATTCATTTATAAAAGAATGAAAATCTGATTCCATTCATCAAATCTTCTCTTCTTTTGAAGTGTTGTTTGCTTATCTTGTGAATCTGTCATGATGTGTTTAGGGTAGGTGTAAGTGTCCCATAGTGGCATCCTATCTCTCTTTCACAACACAAACACAGTCTCCCAATGCTTTTAGAATAGGTGTAAGAGAACCCGAGAGGCATCCTATTTTGACTAGCATAACTAAGTTAGGTGTGAGAGAACCTATGCGACATCCTTTCTTAGTGGGAATTCTTATTGCCATCCATGACATCATTTCATAATTCCCCAATGTGTTTTAAGGTAGGTGTAAGAGTCCCCCAGAGCTTTTATCACATGCACACAACAAACACGAATCTTTTATCTTGAGCTACTTGTTGTGGGAGCAAGCCCCTGTGTCACTCACTCATTAGCTGGTCTAAGTCGGGTCTACATACTACCTCGCTAGTATGTCACCCCAGTGGTCACTTGTTGGAAGATGCAAGTCCCCGTGCTTTCTTCCTAACTTGATCATTGCAAACCAAAGAGCGCCTTATTAGTGTGGTAGGCTTCACTGCCCATCCAGTAAGCTACCTCATGTTGACTTTGTTTAAGAAGATGTGAGTCCCCGTGCTTTCTTCTTGAACTAGCCATCATGTTCTAACTAGGTTGAGTATATTTAAGGCTTAGGGTAAGTCTCCTAGAGGTTCCTTTCCTCTTGACTACTTTTGAGCTGATCTAAGTCCCCCAATGACATTCACTCAAGTCATTCTAGGTGAAGCACCTTTGGTAAGAGACTATCCCAATCTACACTATGAGGATGTGAGCCCCAGCTTTCTTCCTATCTTGTTGCAAAATCGCACCTTAGGTTGGTTGAGGTTCACTATCCGGCGACTCATGGTGAGTACACTCTTGGAATATGAGTCCCCTGCTTTCCCCTTGAGTTGGACAATGAATGCCTACTGATATGACTGGCCATGTCATCTTCTCTAGGGTGTTGGATTAAGCCCTTACCGACCCCATCCTCTGTGGGCACTCTATTTGAATCAAGTCCATTGTGACCCCATTTAGGCACTACCTGGGTTACTATTGGATTGGACAGTTCCCCTTTCCTAGTAGCCACCCCTGTGGTTGAAAAATTTGTTCAGTGGATGTGCAAATTCTCCCTTGGTTCAGTAAATTTGAGATAGGTCTAGGCTGATATAAGCTCCTTCTCAGTTTGATCCCCCACAAACTAACAGGGTCCACGTTAAAATAACCAAACAAAATAAACAAAAATTAATTCACTTATGGATTAGGATTTAAGCTCCCAAAGGGCCCTTTTCTCAAGCAGACATCCTATTTTTAGGTGTAGAACTCCCTATAAGAATTGCCTACAGTTGAGATAAATCCTGTGGTCTCACTCACAAGTTGCCCTTAGGTTGGGTTCAATTTGTTTTTCAGCAGTTACCCGACAATCATTCTACTTTGAAAGATATAAGACTATGATGCATTCTAGCATGATTGTCAAAGCAATGGGTTCGATTTCGTTGTTGCCCAAACCGATCTCTTATCTTTCTAGTGGAAGATGTGAGTCCCTGAGCTTTCTTTCCTTCAATTAATCATTACAAACTGAAAGACACTCCTTTGGTTGGATAGTTCTCCCATCGGCCAAGAAGCTACTCCCTTTGGTTTAGTAAATCTGAGATAGGTCCAGGCTTCTATAAGCTCCTTCTCAGTGTGATCCATCACAAACTAACAGAATCCAGCAAAATAAATAAATTAAAAATAAAATTAATCTTGACTATTCTTGAGTCGATTTAAGTCCCCCAATGACATTCACTCAATAGTTAGCCCTAAGTCGGGTTCGATTTATTGCCCAAAGCAACTGATCGCCCCAGTGGTTCCATGTTTCTAAAAGAAGTGAGTCTTCGTGCTTTATTCTTAAGACTTGACCATTGTATACCAAAAGATATTTCTCCTTGGTTTGATAGTCCTACCTTGTGGTTGGTAGACTATTCTCTTTGAATTGATAAATCTGAGTTAGTCTTAGGCCTCTATGGCCCCTACTTAGTGCAGTTCTTCACAAACTTATGGGATCCATCATAATCAAACAAATAAATTTTTAAAATGAAAATTAATCTTTGACTATTCTTTAGCTGATCTAAGTCCCCCAGTGGCATTCACTCAATAGTCAGCCCTAGGTTGGGTTCAATCTATTGCCTTGCAAATAGATTACCCCAAACCTGTCCTTGGAGGATGTAAGTCTGCGCTTTTCACTTTCTTGAAAAGCATCCCGTTGGTTGGCTAGCCCTACTATGTGCTTAGTAGACCAACCCTTTGGATTGGTAAATCTAAATTAGGTCTTAACCTCCATGGATCCTATCCAGTACAACTCATTGCAAACCAATAGGGTTCATCCTAAAAATTCAAACCTAACAAAAACTTAAATCAAATTCAACCATCTCTCCTGGTGGAGATCTCTCCTTAGTGAGATTCAAATCAAATCCAACCTTTCGTCCTTGTAGATGACTTGAACTTGCTTCCCTAGTGGGAGGTTCACACTCTATCCCTTGGTGGATTTCTTCCCTCTCTCTTATGTCTTGGACATAAGTAGAGTCACATTACACTATGCTCTAAATTCTTTCTTTTCCTTGGGTAAGGGATAGATAGTTTCTGTTAGTGCTTGTGATCTTTTGGTGTTTATTTACCTCATTTTTAAAATGAGCTCTCAACACCTCCATCTTAGGCATAGGACTTCTCTTAGACTTTAAGAGTTCCTTAGTCTTAAGACACATCTAGTGATTAGGTGGACTCTCCCCTAGCCCTAGAAGACTTAGAAGAGTTAACCATAGGAATAGGTCATGCCTTAGGGGTGTTAGGAAAATCTCCTACCCTTTAGCTTAAACCATTCTTCACTTTCCTTCTTTCAAGTCAAACTCCAAATCAACTCTATTTGATTTTCTCAAGCTCAAATCAATTCATGATTTAATTCTATGATTGAGATTAATGATTGAAAGCCATAATAAAATCCATCAAAAATTCCTAAGTCAAAAATTTCCTAAGTCCTTAACACTTTCTTAAGGACTTAACCAAAATCATGATCTAAACCTACTCAAATATTTGAGATTTTCTCATGATCCATTTATATTATCATTTATATACTCATATATAAATGAAATATAAATTCAAACCCATTAAATAAAATTCAAAATTCAAAATCAGTTTATGAAAATTTTCTTCCATTTAATTTTCCATTAAAGGACTGGCCAAAATCAACTCCAAATCTTGATCAAACCTATTCAAAACCTTGGAATTTTTCAAAAATCAATTTATATTCTCATCTATGTTCCCATATATAAATAA
The DNA here is from genome assembly GCA_021442155.1 of Cymbidium sinense. Lineage (NCBI taxonomy): Eukaryota > Viridiplantae > Streptophyta > Magnoliopsida > Asparagales > Orchidaceae > Cymbidium > Cymbidium sinense. Next base: position 58,046,382 of record CM038222.1, read on the forward strand.
AATATAAATATAAATCAATCAAATTCAATCCAAAAATTAAATTTTAAATTAAAATTTTCTTTAAATCCTTTAAATTCCCTTTAATGGATTTAACCTAAACATGATTAAACTCTTTCAAATTCTTTAATTTCATGATCAATTTATATTCTCATTTATATTCACATATATAAATGAAATATAAATTCAAACAATCAAAACCAACTCCAAAAATCAAACTCAAATCAAATCAAAGATCAAATCTAAGCCTTTCAAGCCAAAATCTTGAACTTAGTCAAAATCAATTCAAATTAAGCCAAACTCTTGATTTTTTCTCATGATTCAATCAATCATACAATCATGAGCTCATATATAAATTCAAATTCCAATCCTTCAATCAAATCCCAAATCAAAAATCAAACCCAAAATGCCTTCATATTGTTCCTTTGAATATGAGATTTTCAAATGAATCAAAGTCCATTTGACTTCAAATTTCTTGTAAATGGATTTATATTTTAATCATAAGTCCATATACAAGATAAATCTACTTCAAATCAAGCTTTGACCAAGCCATTTGACCCCTTAGCTTAATGAACTTTTAATTATGATCCAAATTATATTAGGCCTTTTCATTACTAGGTGCATTGTAAATTTACATACCTTGTGAGTTTTATGTCATCTCATTGGCTCATAATTACTTAGTTAATTTTTCTAAGGTGGTGTAGGTAAGGGTTAATTAAGTCACTTAATGCATATCTTAACCTAATCAACACTTAAAATGGATTTAATTATCTAAAAATTAAATTAAAATACAAAACACATGTGGGAATGGGTTAGGAATATCAAACTCATCTCACCCTTTTAAAATTAAATCAATCTTCAAACAAACCAAAAATCATTTTGAAATTCACTTTGATTTATTGTAAGTCTTCTTATTCTTTAAGAATATCTTTAGAAATTAAGTAAAGTGAGTTTGCTTACATGATTACATTGCTTTAGATCTTTCCCAACATGTTAAATTGTATGCCATGTGACTTATGCATCCATGATTTCATGTTTTCAAAGTTTTAAAATGAAATTGTTTACTTTATGCCAAATGTGCATGTGTTGGCTAAAGTAAAAATATGAATTGCTATTATCACTACTAAACCCAAAGTATTTTCAAAATCTATAAATAAAACATCAAATCTGAAAGTGTGCTATTCATATATTAATTATTAGCTTGCATATGATGAGTTATAAAATCATGTTTATTGTAGCCTTTCCTTCCTTTCTTATGTTAGCATAGTTTTGAATATGGGTTGGTAAAATGTAAGGTTCATTTGAAAAGAACCCAACACTTACTTAATTCTAACCATATTCATCCCTATGCTCTCATCTAAAAAGGATTGCCTACATTTGCATGAATAAATTGTATAAACAAAAATGAAACTATTAAACAACTTTTGCATATTCCTTCTTCATTCTGTTTCCTTTATATGTATGTTAGTACTTAAGGAAAGTGGTATATTAGTCTAGACAACCCCGAGGTTGCGAGACTTTAAGTAGCCCTAAGTTGATCTTGTACCTTACACCTCTGGTTAACAATGACGCTGTACTCACTTATGCCTTTCTTATTTTCATGCATGTATGTGAAATATTGGATAAGGAAAATATTTTCTACTTAAGAAAAAATTCATGCATCTAAATCTCCCAAAATTTCTTAAATGGATTACTTAGCATGCATCATAAAGTGTGTTAACTATTCTCATTTACATGTATAGATATGCTTAGGGTCTATCCATATGCATGATATATATATTGGGAAAGAATTGAAGTAATGTATGTTACGTGAATTTTGATTCATTTTTCTTAATCTTAAAATATCTTTCTTTTTGAATAGGTTTATTTAGAGTTGATCTAAATTTAGTATTAATTAAAAGATATAATTAAAACATTCACCTTAATGAAATTAAAGTGTGAACTTACCTTAGAGATTACTTAAGGATTAGGGAAGGAAAGGGAAGTTCTCTTCTCTTTCTCCCTCTTCATAACTTAGTAATTAATTGTAGGTTTCACTCAAACTAAATCAAAACATGAAATAAAATCAACCCAAACACTTAAAAAATTTAGATGAAACCCTCCTCTAAATTGAACATGTCTCTCACACATAGAAAATTCAAACCTAAAGTCTTACGCTTAGCATACCACACAAACCTTAAAAGCACACACATTAGCCTAAGTCACCACTTCTAGCTTTAGGTTAATTTATGCATGGTTTGATGATATTTATTTTATGAAGAATGTTTTATCGGATGTTGGGTGTATGCTAGAGAATGAATGGTGATGCTAGTCTAACTATTCAGAGGATTCTGCTAAAGCTACCATAAATAAAAATATAAATGCTTCTTATAGGTGATTATACCTTTAGCATAATCCATAGTGGTGGACTTAGTCACCATGTGGGGTGATAAGTCCAATATACATATTTGGGATTTGTGTGGTGAGATTTGACTAACCTTTATTTTGCATGTGTTAGTTAAATTTATGCTTTTCATTTACATGTAAAAGTTTGTATATTTAGGATTTTGGAATGATTTATTATGGGGGATTAGGATGAATATTGGTCATAAGATCCCATTTTATGCACCATGTGAAGCCTTGGAGCATCTACCATTCAACCATCCAAATGAGGATCCAAAGAAGAAAAGAAAGAAGAAAAAAAAGAAAGAAGAAAGAAGAAAGAAGAACAAAGCTTGAAGATCCACATAACAATGAAATCATTTGCTTAATTTGTAATTCAATTCATTTGTAATCCGGGTTGTATAAGGGTAGAGCTCGACTACCCAATTTGATATTTTTGTGTTTGTGTGGTGGTACCAGACCACAAGCGGCCATTTATTCTTTTCGCACTAGTTTTATAAATTGATTGATGTTTGTTTAACTTGCATACTAAGTAGCATGATTTTCCTAGTTTCTTCCTTGCTTTATGTATGGCCTGGATGTGGATTAGGCTCTTTAGGGAAAAATAAATCTTTTACCCAACTTAAAATTTAAACTAAAACTAAACAACTCATAACCTCATTTAAAGCTAGATTAAAATCAAGATAAAAGAATTAGAAACCCCTTATTTATGAGTTCTTTTCTTATAATATCATGCACAACAACATCTTATTTCACTCTTGATTGGAATTCCATCTTTGCCGAGAACTTAGACATGAGTGTGGTGGAAACTCACCTCCTAAAATTCTAGCTGATTTTGGCCAATAATCTACTTTCTCATGCATTAGTCTTAAAAATCCTATTAGCCTGAGTCAAATTGATTATCCAAAAATGATAATAAAACAAAATTTGAAATGCATTAGATTTAGGTCATTAAAGCATGTCCCTTTACAAGATCTAATCTCTTTAGGGAGTGAGTTTAAGGACTTAGCTTCTTTCTAAATAAAAATAGCCTAACTATCTTGCATAAGTATAAAGACTTGCCTACATGTATTTAAAATCATAGGTGGCCACTCTGCTAAGTTGTTGTTGGTGATTTGTCCTCTCTGGAGGCAAACCATTACCCATTTTCCCCTTAGATTTTGTCAAAAAGCTCCCTAGATTCTCCCCTTTGTGGGCCATAAGCATAATTCCTCACCTCTTAGGAATTTTCTTAATCTTATGTTAAGGAATCTTAAGTCATAAAATACAACTCAAACAAATTAAGTCAATTTTTAAAATGTAAAGCCCAACTATTTAATATTTTGAGATGTTCATTAGGTTTCCTAGCATTGTGAGCATCTCCTACTTATTCCCATTTTGGCTTCGATAATAACTCCCTCTTTTGATCAATCCCAATTGATCTTCAAAAATATGAACCAATCGGTTGATAGTCCTTCCTATTGAAATCTTTTGAGACAATAATTATTTAACTTAATTGAGAGTTTTCCTAAGGGATCCTATCCGGATGTAATTAACTATGAGGCTTTCCCCAGGGGAACTTAATAAAACCCATTTAAAATAAACTGCTTTTTCCATGTAAAGTAGGAATCTCTGTACATATGCAAACCCATCATCCTTAGAGTCTTTATTGAGGTGATTGGTTCCATTAAAGGGTAGTGACTTCTATTTTTTGAGATACACTATACCTTGATGACGATCCATCACCAATAAGTACATCTACGGATCTGCATGACATCTTACCAAGATGAATTTCTATAAGGTATATTCTTTCTTTTCTACACAGATTTGAAAGGCGACTCCCTATTAGTGATTTATTCACTATAGTGTTGTTGATCATTTCGATGAACATTTATGTGTGAGTTCGGCCACACCACACTTATCAAAATTTGTGACCTTATTTAGAATGAGCTCGAACACCTCCATCTTGGCATAAGATTCCTCTGACTTTAAGAGTTCCTAGTCTTAAGACACATCTAGTGATTAATTTTCATAGCCTTATAGAAGAGTTAGTTTGGAATGTCATGCCTTGGGTGTTTGGAAAATTTCATACCCTTAGCCTAAACCATTCCTCACTTTCCTTCTTTAAGTCAAACTCTAAATCAATTCTATTTAATTTTCTCAAACTCAAATCAATTCCATGATTCAATTCTATGATTGAGATCCATGATTGAAATCTATGATTGAAACCCATGATCAAAATCCCTCAAAAATTCCTAAGTTCTTAACCCTTTCTTAAGAACTTAGCCAAAATCATAATCTAAACCCATTCAAATCTTGGAGATTTTCTCATGATCCATTTATATTCTCATTTATATTCACATTTATAAATGAAATATAAATTCAAACCCATTAAATCAAATTCAAAATTCAAAATCAATTCATGAAAATTTTCCTAAATCCCTTTAATTTTTCACTAAAGGACTTAGCCAAAATCAACTCTAAAACTTTATCAAACAATTTCAAATCCTTGGGATTTTCTCAAAATCAATTTATATTTTCATTTATGTTCTCACATATAAATCAAATATAAATATAAATCAATCCAATCAAAGGCAAAAATTAAATTCCAAATTTAAAATGCATGAAATCCCCTTAAATCCCTTAATTTTTCATTAATGATTTAACCAAAACTTTGATCAAACTCATTCAAACTCATGAGATTTTCTCAAAATCAATTTATATTCTCATTGATGTTCTTATATATAAATGAAATATAAATATAAATCAATCAAATCCAACTCAAAAATTAAATTTTAAATTAAAAATTTCATTAAATCCTTTAAATTCCCTTTAATGGATTTAACCCCAAATCAAGATTAAACTCTTTCAAAACCTTGGAATTTTCTCATGATCAATTTATATTCTCATTTATATTCATATATAAATGAAATATAAATTCAAACAATCAAAACCAACTCCAAAAAATCAAATTCAAATCAATTCAAAATCAAATCTAAGCCTTTCAAGTCAAAATCTTGAACTTAGCCAAATCATTCAAATCAAACTCTTGATTTTCTCATCGTTCAATCAATCAACAATCATAAAATCATATCCAAACCAATCAAACAATCAAAACCCAATTCAAAATCAAACCCATAAATGCCATATTTTTCCTTTAAATATGAAATTTTCTAATGGATCAAAATCCCTTTCACTTCAAACCTCTTGTAAATGAATTTATTTCAATCATAAGTCCACAAGATCAACTTCAATCAAAAAGATTTAACCCAAGCTTTTATTTTGATCCTAAAGTACTCTTATGAGCCAACTTTGATCTAACTAAATTGGATTGAATCAAACTCATATGCCTCTCTCATCATGATCAACAATCATCATGGAATGATCAATCAATCAACAAACAAAGTCAAACCTATCCATCTTAACCTAAAATGAAACTAACATGACCAAACTCCCATAGGCCAAATTGATTGAAACCATTTATCCAAGTTCATATGACCTATGTTTGAATTGACCAAGTCAACCTTTGAGTCTCCCATTATTCCCATTGATAAGTTCACCCATTTTGACCTAAAGGGCCAAAAGTCAAAACATCTAAGCCAAATTGATTGAAACCAATGGGTCAAGTCCATCCCAAATCACTTATGGAACTTGACAAAGCCTCAATTAGAATGACCCAATCCCAAATTGACCTTATCCAACATGTCCTAGGTCATGTTGAGCCAAAATTGATTGGAAACAAAGATACCAATCACTCATATGATTAACCAAACCTAGACTCCATCAACCCAAATAGGTCAAATGGGTCAAATAGGTCAACTTGACCCATTTGACCTAAATAAGTCATATGAGCAAAACCAAATATATACCAAATTAAACCAAACCAATGGCATCAAAATATTTCAAATGGTCATATGAACTAATATTTGATCCAATTTGACCTATTGGTCCTTGAGTTGACCCATTTAACTAAATGGGTCAAAAATGAGCCAAACTATCAAATGGATTCAAATCTATTGAAACACAACCTATTTTCTCAACATACCAAATATATCCAAATTGAAAAAAAAATAGCAAAATGATTATTATACTGGACCATAGAGCAAATTTTGCCACTTTTTTGGTCATACACTCATCAATCACTGAGGCTTCAAACCTCAAGGGGACAAATTCATAACCCAATGGTAACCCATTTGGCCCATTGACCAAACCCCACCCATAGCCATGAAATTCAATTTCCAAACTCCCCCCAAAGCTCAATTCACTAACCAAAACAAACTCCAATAGTCAAACTCAAATTCAATCAAAATCCATCCTAAGCCTTTCAAGTCAAAATCTTGAACTTAGCCAAATCAAATTCAAATCAAGCCAAACTCTTGATTTTTCTTCATGATTCAATCAACCCTACAATCATGAATCCAAATATAAACACAAACTTCACTCATCAAACCAAAACTCAATTCAAAAATCAAACCTAAGTCAAACTTATGTTCACCCTTTTGAACTTGAAATTATAAAATGAATCAAAACTCATTTGACTTCAAACCACTTGAAAATGGATTTATATTTCAATCATAAGTTCATATGTGAGTTCAATCAAACTCCAATCAAGTTTTGACTAAGCCATTTGACCTACTTAGGCTCACTTGACCCAAAGTGACCAAAAGTACCCTTATGAGCCAAATTCTAATCCTAACCAAATTGGATTGAATTATGCCCACCTAAGCCTCTCATCATGATCAACAATCATCATGAGCTGATCAATCACTCAAGTTGAGTCAAATCAAGTCAAACCCTTAGACCAAGTCAACACTTAGCCAAAATGAAATCTAAACTAGCCAAAATCCACTATAGGCCAAATTGATTAAAACCATTGATTTAAGTTCATTCATGATCAATGTTTAAACTTGATCAAGTCAACATTTGAGCCTAACCTAGCTCAATTGACCCAAGTTGACCCAAGTTGACCCAACTTGACTTAAAAAATCAAAATGGTCAAAACTTGATCTGAGATAAATTGATTGAAACCAATGGGTCAAGTTCATTCCAAATCACTTATTGAACTTGATAAAAGCCTCAATTGACCAACTAGACTTAACTTAATTGACCATGAGCCCAACTTGACCTAAAAGGTCAAATTGAGTCAAACTCAAATATAAACCAAATTGATTGGAAAAAAAGATACCAATCCATTTCATATGACCAATGAAACCTAAGCAAACCCATGACCCAAATAAGTCAAATGGTTCAAAGTGGTCAACTTGACCCATTTGACCTAAATGAACTCAATTGAATGAAAATCAAATATAAATCAAATTGAATCAAACCAAAGCCACCAAAATATTTCAAATGGTCATATGAACTTGATCCAATTTGACCAATTGATCAACTTGACCCAAGTTTATCCAGTTTGATCTAAATGAGTCAACATAGGCCAAATCATATCAAACCAACTCCAAATTCATTGAAACTTGGCCCAACCCATTTTCAATCATACCAAACATATTCAAATTGAAACCCAAGCCAAATGACCATTTTACCCTACATAAAGGGTAAATTTTGGCCAAATTCACTTGGAATTTGGTTAAATCCTCTTCATGACCACTGACACCCTCTTAGTGGACCAAGTGGACACTAGTGAATGTGGTGCACACCAATGGGTTTGGGTCAGCCCAACCCAACCCAAGGCTAAAACTAACCACTTGCATGAAATTAAGCACATGGAATCCCTCCTTCACTTGATTTAAGCACATGGGAGCTCCACTACTCCACTCCTTAGTCCAAATTGAATGCAAGGACACCTCTAAAACCTAACAAAACCTACTCAAGGTGGTCAATTGGATCAAAACTACAAGCTCCTTCACCATCCGATTTCTGGGGAGATATACTCCCCACTAATTCCATTCTAACAATTGATTGAACTTAGGAAGCTGAAAAGCATTTGGAATTCTCCCCAAGCTCTCTTAAGCAACTTAAATTCTCCATTTCTCTTTTCTCAAATCAAAAAATAGGGAGCTAAAATCCAACTTACTCCACTCAATCACTCCAATTCCTCCTTCACTCGAGGATCAAATTGAACTCACCCAAGCTTCATTAAAGTTCCCAAGGAAGAGTACTGACAAGATCGAGCTCAAGTGAAGGTGAAGTTGGGAAGATCCATCCAATTTCAAGGCCTCAAACTTCAACAAAGCTTCATCTCCACTGACAAGCTTCCAATAATTGAGTGCTATAGCCTCCGTGAAGCCATTAAACCGAAGCTTATTAGATGTGGTGTGTCCTTTGTAAAATGAATTTCACTTTTGAAAATCTAGCTTGGATGTGATCTCTTGCAGATGATGATGGTGTGGTTGAATTTTGTTTTCAATGGCTTCGAGCTCGATCTTCCAGAAGATGGACGTGGCCATCTCCCATAGAAGATCATGGGAATCATTCATCCATCCGCACATTTTGGATGATGGCGAATAAAACACGTAGGATCCACAGATTATCCCTTAAGAACCGCAGATATAACTCACCTATGATCATCCGAGGGAGAGCTAGCACCGCCACCGACGCGGCAACGATGTGATAAGTTAAATACCCCATCATGTGGAAAGCGCATGCCGCGTCAACCTCCATGTGGCGCTGACAGGATTAATTATATAATTAGGGGATTAAATTACTTAATTAATCATAGAAACTTCAAAAATTCATATCTAAGTGTAAAAAATCAGAAAAATGTGAAATAAACTGCACATGAAAAGTTTTTACATATAGAATATTATAAATTTGATTTCAATGAATTTTGAATAGTGTTATTTTCTAGATTTGGGTTTTATTAAGAATTTGATTTTTACTAATTACTCTCTAATTACCCCACTGACTAATTCCAAACTTCTTATGTATGATTAGTGGGATGACTTCAGCCTCCCCTAATTATTTTGGGATTTATTGATGATTTAATTAGAGGAATTACTAGATTAATTTCTAATTATCCTCTTAATGTAATTAAGCCTAAGTATGTAGTCGGTGGTTTAATCCCATGATTGAGTTAATTATGATTTTTTTAAATGAATAGGAGGTTTAGGGAATAATTTTGGGATATTTTCCTTAAGCTATTCCTTAAACCCTCTCTTTCTTCCTTAATCCAAACTTAATTAAGGATTAATCCACTAATTACTTACCTAATTAGTTTGATAAAATTCTAAAACCTTCCATAACTTAATTGATTCACTTTGGGTAGATGCTTAGGTGTTCAATAACTTAAGTACATTAAGGAAATCAAAATTCAACTCACATGTGTGAGAAGGATTATGAAATTACTTAACTTAAACCCCTTAGCTTAATTAATCATTAATCATGAGCCAAATGCATTAGGCCCTTTTCTTCTTAGGTGCATTGCTAATTTAAATTTCTTGTGTGATTTTATGTCATATAATTGGCTCATAATTATTTGATTAAGTGTGTTAATGTGGTGTAGGTAAGGGGTAATTGACACACTTAATTCACACCTTAACCTAAATAAAGTATAAAAATCACCTAATGATCCTAAGAACAAACTAAATTAACTCATATGTGAGGAAAATGGGTTAGGATCAGCGAACATTCTTTCACAATTCCCAAATCAAATATAAAACAAATTCAAAACAAAAATCACATTAAACAAACTTTGATTCACTTTGAACTTTTTTATTTCATAGGATTACCTTTAGGAATTAATTAGGGTGAATGAATTCACATTGCTTTCATCACTTTATTTTTTTCCTAGCGTGCTAAATATATATGTCATATGAAATTCATGCATTCATATGTTTTTAAAATCAAATTAAAAATGAAATGTTTTATTTATATCAAAATGCATGTTTTGACTAAAGTAAAATATGAATGGTTATTCTCACTATTAAATCCAAAATTATTTTCAAAATCTATAAATCAAACACCTAAACTGAAAGTCTGCAACTTATAATTATTTATAATCTTGCATGTGGATATAAATATGAAGATGTGCATAGTGTGGCTTTACTTCTCTTTTCTTTTAGCATAGTTTTGAATAGGATTTGACAAAGTGTATAGTTCATTTGGAAAGAACACAACACTTGCCTAACCCCATTCCTATCCATTCATATGCTGTTACCTAAGAACGACATCCACACTTGTACATATAAATTACATAAACAAGACAAACAAACAAATACAAATTTTTTGCATCTTTCTTTTTTCATTCATTTCTTTTGTACATGTGTTTGTATTTAAGAAAAGTGATATATTAGTTTAGACAACCCCTTTGAGGCTTTAAGTCCCTAAGTAGGTCTTGTACTTTACACCCCTGCTAATAATGTGCACTCACTTATGCCTTTCATACATATACAAGTGCATGTGAATAATGGATAAAGAAATCTCTTTTCTACTTAATGAAAATCATGCATCATAAAGCATTCTAATTTTCTTAAGTAACATTCCTTAGCATTCATCATAAAGTGTGCTAAACATTTCCATTTGTATATATAGATATGCTTAGATTCATTTATATGCATGTTATACATGTTGGGAAAGAGATGAAGTGATGTGTGTTTTGTGATATTAGTTCACTTTACTTAATCTTAAAAATGTCTTTCTTTTGAATAAGTTTATTTAGGGAAAATCTAAACTTAGGATTAATTAAAACACTTAATAAAATATTCACTAAATAAAATCAAATGTGAATCTACTTTAGAAATTACTTATGGTAGGAAAGGAAAGAGAAGTTCTCTTCTCTTTTTCCTCTCTCTATAACTTAGTAATTAATTGTAGATTACTTAAACCAAAATAAATCACCAAATAAAATCAACCCAAATCAACTAAACACTTAAATGAAACCACCCATCTAAGTTGAACATCTTCACACTTAGAAAATCTAAGCCTTAAAGCCATACTAAGCATACCACACAAACCTTTAAAGCACACATTAGTTAAGTCACCACTTCTAGCTTTAGGTTAGGGTGGCATTTGATGTTTACTTTTATTTTGTGATGTATTATTTCTATGATATTAGGTGTGTAGAATGAATGGTAGGATGATTTAGTCTAATTATTATTTTTTGCAGGATTGTGCTTAAGGACATAATAAAAATATATACTTTTTTGTGCGTGTGCTTATACCCCTAAGCATAATCCAATAGGCTAGGTGGACTTGGTTACCTATGTGTGGGTGCCCTAAGTCCAATATACATGCTTGGCATTTGTATGATTTGTTTAGCTAATCTCTATTTTACAGGTGTTAGTTAGATTTACTTTTTCCTCTTCATGTAAATTTTATAATTAAGATTTTAGAATGAATGTTATGTGAGATTAGAATGAGCATTGGTCATAAGATCTCATCCTATGCACCATGTGAAGCCTTTGTAGCAACCACCTTCCAACCATCCAAAAGAAGGAACCAAAAGAAGAAAGAAGAAATAAGAACAGAAGAAATGAAGGACCCCATAACATAAATTTCCTTACTTGATTGTAAATTAATTCATTTGTGATCCGGGTTGTATAAGGGTAGAGTTTGGCTACCCAACTTACTTTTGGGCTTGTGTGGTGGTGCTCGACCATAAATGATATTTTATTCTTTTGTGCTAGCTTTATAAAATATTTGATGTTTTGTTTAGCTTGTGCATTAAGATGAGATGTTTTCCTAGTTTCTTCCTAATTTGATGTATGGCCTGGATGACGATTAGGCTCTTAGAGAAAAAATAAATCTTCTAATAAATTAAATAACTCAAAATTTAAAATAAATAACTCATAACCTCACCTAAAGCTTAGGTAAAAAATCAAGATAAAAGAATTAGCAACCCCTTAGTTGGATGAGTATTTCTTTTCTAATCATGCATAAAAGCATATTATTTCACTCTTGATTGGAGGACTTTCACCTTTGCCAGAAAACTTAGCTTGGCCTTTGAGAGCCATGGTGGAAACACACCTCCCCCTTCTCACTGATTTTGGCCCATAATCTAATTTCTCATGCATTAGGCATATGAATCCTATAAGCCTGAGTCAAATGATTGTCCAAAATTAAAAGTAAAATGTAATATATTTTGCATTAGAACTAGGTCATATTTCATGCCCTTACATAATCTAGTCTCTTAGGGAGTGAGTTTAAGGACTTAGTCTCTTTCTAAAATAAATAGTAACTTGCTATCCTACATAAACATATGACTTACCTACATGAATTTAAAACCGTAGGAGGAGTTAGTTTCGCCACCCCGTGGTTGTAAGTCCATAATGGTTTATTCTCTCTTATGGAGCTAAACTAAATACCAATTTTTTCCTTAGATTTATGTCGCTTGCCTTTCCTCTTAGGCATTTCCATAAATTCACCATGGAATTGTAAGCTATCATTCTAATAAAATTCAACACAAACACATTAATTCAATTTCAAAATGTATAGCCCAATCATATGGGATGCTTGTGCTTAGTATCTTCAAGATCTTACTTTTATTTGGCTTCAAAAAGAACTCCTTCCTCTTGATCGATTCCACTTAACTTTATAAAAATAAACTAATCTATTAATAGTCCTACCTTTTCAAAATCTTTGGAGACATCATATACCTTAATCGAGTATTCTTAAGGAATCTCATTCCTTAAATGTAATTAACTATGGGGCTTGCCTACCATGGGAACTTAATGAACTGTTTAAAATAAACCCTACTTTACTTTTCCATGTAAAGAAGAATATTTGGTACATATGCATCCATTGTCCTTAGAGTCCTTAAAGTGATTAGGTCCATTGTAGGATGGTTACTTCTATCTTTCGAGATAGTACACTTCTCCTCAATGTTGTACCCGATCACCATAATAAGAATATCTATGGATCTATGTGGTGTACAAATGCAAAAGAATATATTTCTATCTTCATTTTATTCCACATAGATTGAAGATGGAAGTATACATCTTTGAGGATGAAAAATTTTCACCACAAATTTTTCTAACGATTCTACTGGGGAAGGTTCCTCTCTCCATCTTTGGTAAATGATCGTTGTCTCCAAGTATCGATAGTGGGTTTGTACTTTTATATGAATCCAAGACTATCTTCCTTTCCTTTGACACTTAGCTTATTTCATCCTTAAGTTAAGTTAGCCAACATCTTTAGGTCTTAAAACCCCTGTTGGGTTCCCCAATGGGTAAAAGTAAAAAATTGAATGACAAGAAAATGATCAAAGACTTCCTCCCCACCATTTTTATGGTAAGGAAAGGTTCAGTCTAAAATAATAAAGACAAAATAAATCCTTTATAAAAATATTGCTTTTCAAAAAGCACTCTTTCAAAAATGCACATAATAAAATGTTTTGCACAAAAAATTTCCTAAATCACCTTCATCTAGCAATCTTCATGATTGTTATATGTAGGACCATCTTTATAAAAATAAAATTCCAACAATCACATTTTCTAAAAGCACAAATGAGCTTCTTCACTCATTTCATTTTGGTAAAGACTTCATTTTCAAAAATAAAATTTCAACAATCATGTTTTCAAAAGCATAAAATTTGAAGATGGGCTTTTCCATTCAATACATCCAAATGTGTTGAATAGATATTACATCTTCAAGCAAAATCATAACTTTGAAATTCCACTCAACACATTCCACACATGTTAGGTTGGAAATTTCACATTTTCAAAAAGCACATATGAAACCTCTCCATTCAATATTCCCACATTTATTGAATGGATGTTTCATTTCCAATCAAAATAAAAAAAAATAAACTTTCAAAAAGCACATATGAATATCTCCATTCAATATGCCAAAATTTATTGAATGGAAATTTCATTTCCAAATAAAATGCCACTTAACATATTCCATATATGATTAGGTTGAAATTTCCTCTTTCAAAAAGCAATAATCACACATGAAAATACATCTTTGAAAAATGAAACATAATTAGTTTCCATCTTGCATACCCAAATTATTTAAATGAAAATATCTCTTTTCAAAATCAACAAAAACAAAATTTTCAAAACATATTTGGAACTTCATTCTAGCATACCCCATTTGCTAAAATGAAGTCTCCCTTTTCCAAAAACAAAATTTGAAACAAACTTTTGGAATTTCATTTAGCATACTCAAATTTGTTAAGTAAAATGTCCATTCCACAAAATTTTCAAAAACACTTTTGGAACTTCATTCTTTAGCATACCATATTTGCTAAAGTTAAGTCTCCATTTTCAAAATAAAATCAAAACACAAAAATTTTAAACACATTTTGGAATTTTATTTAGCATACTCAAATTTGCTAAGTGAAATTTCCATTTCACTAAATTATAGAAATACATTGGAACTTCATTTTTGTATACCATATTTGCTAAAGTGAAATCACCATTTTCAATCAAAATCAAATCAAAAGAAACATATTAGGACTCCCTTAGCATACTTAAATTTACCAAGGATCCTACTTTTCAAAATCAAATTAAAATCAAAAGAAACACATTAGAATTTTCTTAGCATACTCAAATTTGCTAAGAGTCCTACTTTTCAAAAATTTCCAAGAACAAAACACACTTGGATTTTCCTCATTTAGCATACCCAAATTTGCTAAATGAGAATTCTATTTTTCTTTTCAAACCACAAATGATTCACAAAATAAAGCAAACAAAGAAACAAAAAGAAGAAATTATTTTCAAATATCTCGCTTAGCATATCCAAATTTGCTAAGTGAGTAAATTCCAAAAATTATAAATCCAAAATAAAAGAAAATTGACCCTTTACTTTAACATACCCAAATTTGTTAAATAAAGGATCCTCAAAATAAAAATTCAAGCATGAACATATGGAAGCATTTCAAAAATATTTGAACCCATTTTTCAACATATCCAAATTTGTTGAAAGTAGATTCTACATCCTAAAAGAAATTTCTCTTTCTAATCAAATCTCAAAACTATTCTAGATCAATTGAGCCTGACTTAACACTTTCAAGTTGTTGATTATGGGTTCAAATTCTAAATTCAAAACTCAAAATCAACAGAAATCTGATTCAAGTTTATTTTTAACATTGCAGACTCTCATTCAGCGATAGTTTCAGTTTCAGTCTCAGTTCAATTTTCAGTTGATAGAAATGGCAGTGCCCAAATATGTGTTTACCTTTCCACACAAGATGGATCTGACCTTAGATTAGGCCAGCTTTCCCCGCTCTGACTACGCCCATCTCATCCACTTTAGATGAGGTTTTGAGGGGGCGAGGATTCCCTGAGGGCACTCCCCTCACCACTATTAGTGAGCACAATGACGTATCATCATTACATGCCATTGATTCGATATTCCCTCAGAAGAGGAAGGCGGTGATTCTACGCCACATTAGTGATCATCAATACACCCCATGGTTCCTCGTACTACCCCCAGTTAGGGCTAGCACCCACTCGTTAGCACCTTCCAAGGGAAGGCTCCCCTGATCCCAGGGACTGTCTCCCATGCTTTTGAGGTCTGGTCTAGCTCTTACTCTGCCCACCCCACCAAGACCTAGAGGAGGAACAAGAACTGCATGATAAAGAGGTACCATACTCGCATCACCAGGGAGATGGAGGCAGCTACACAGTATGTTGTTAAGGAGTTGCCCACTTTGGTTTCCCCGCTGGTTACAGTGAACCCATTCCATCCTCTCTCTAGGTCTGATAGAGAGGATGCTTGGAGGATCTATGCTTCACCTCCACTAGTGGTTCGATTTCAACCACCAGTCAGTAAGAGTAGGAGATCATATGCTAGCCTCCTCGCACGCCAGTTGGCCTGATGACCCAGTCCGGGCTCACTAATTTGAGATCTGTTATCCCCCATAGCTTGGGGAAGCATCTTTAATAGGAGATGGCCAGGGAGGCCCATACCTCAGTTCATATCACCAACCGAGAGAGGTGGAGCTTTAGCCGCCTCACTTGGATTTCCGACGGTGTCTCTGCCGATCATACATACATTATTTTGCTTACGGGGACTACCCATCACAGGAAGAGAACTCCTATTCGGAGAGAGTCGGTAGTGCCACCACCACACTCTACCTCCCATCCGTCATCTCTGATCCATGTTTCAAGATTCGGTACCAACGGCCATGAAGGCCACATCTGGGGAGAAGAGGACCCCGTTGGTGATCCGACTATGGCTAAGGGATCCCACTCCATCTATACCGCCTACTGTGGCGACGCTGAGCTCTGTTCGACCTTTTGCCCCTATTATGGTGTGGAAGGAATGATGACCCTGAAGCATAGTGGTCGTCCCTTCACCACCACCACCATAGCAGGACATAGAGATGGTTACAGCAGTTATAGAGGGAGAAGGTGACAACCCAGTTGCACCTATTATGATAGATCCTCCTAAGAATATCACCCCATACATAGTCAATGACAATCAGGAGTGTATTTCATCCAACGAGTATGACCCCCACAGAGTTGATTCTTCAGCAGTAGGGGAGGTTTGGTGCCTCACAATACATGATAGTGATCCCACCAACTGAGTCCAGCCTTTAGTCCACTATTGCAGCTACCACATCAGTGACTACCGCTACTTCAGCTAGTTCTTCTTCTTCTAGTAGACATCTTATATCGACGGATGAGGGCATCAAATCCCTCACCCCTCTTACTTTACTTGATTTCTACTTTGTACCTCCTATCAAATCCAAGCAATTGAATAATAAAGCTAGCTTGAATTATATCTGTGTCACTTCTAATGGGTTGTCTAAATCTATTCCTAATAACTCTTCAAGTCTAAACAATAACTATAGCAATTTTGATTTTCCTCTTTCTAATTTAGAGTTAGATTTTCCTACTCTGAATACAACGGGTTCACCTCTTGAGATAGACTTGGAATCATCCAATTTTGAGGGTCCCATAGGAGAAGTTGTGTAAGCTTGATGTGAACCTTCCATTACCCCGCCACAAGAGATTAAACAAAGTCAAACCTCCTCAGAGTGGAAAAGCACATGCAACTGAACGAAGCTCAAGATAGAGAAAATAAGTCATTGGTTTGAGGATCAAGAAGCCCTCCACGTGATGCTCCACCCTTGGATACGCTTGGAGGATCACCAAGGTGGACTACAATGTCCTCTCTCACCTAAGAAAGTTGTCATCTAAGCTAAGCATATATGACGCTCTTGTCTTATCCAAAGATATGAAGGAATCATTAATCAAGGGTCTCCTTAATCTTGAGATATGCTTAGCTCAGCTGACCACTACTGGTGAGGAGGCACATTATTCCAGAGAAGCTCAATGAATTACTTTCACAAATGAAGACCTTCTTCTGGGGGATCTCTACATTACAGTTGACATGGGTAGATTCAGACTAGCCAGAGTTATTATCGATCTAGGTGCATCGGTGAACACTATGAGTCTAAAGACCCTTGCTTATTTGAGGATCGACATCTCCATACTCTGAGGAGATCAGATGATGTTGAGAGGATTCAATGAACAAGGCGAGTGGACTTTAGGTTCTATAGTGTTACCTTTGGAGATAAGTGATTGGAAGCCAAGTTTGATATCATTGATTCAAATACTTCATTCACGCTTTTCTGCTAGGATACATCGTAAACAAGATGATTCTATCTTCCCTCCATCAGTGTATCAAGTTCAAGAAGGATGGGATTGAGTATTGTGTCAAAAGAGATGAAAAGCCATTTTTAGTTAGAGAGATTGAAATATATGAGGATGCACCTACTATATTCCTTAAAACACCCTTTCGTGAACTTGGACAAAACTCAAACTCAAAAGAAAAAGAAAATGAAAAAAAAAAGTAAAAGAAAAAGAAAAGAAAAGTGAAAATCCAAGTGAACAAGAAAGGAAAATTGAAGAAGAAATAGAGCCGCATATCACATTCCACCCATGGTTCATTCCTTCATATGGACATGTGCGTAGAATGACTCAACCTCCACCAAGCAAAGGTAGAGGTAGAAACAGAGGTAGTTTTAGAGGTGGAAGGCCCCTTGGTTGGCCATCAGCCAATAAGGGTTATGTTTCAGTTTGTAAGAGTACCCCTACAATTCACATAGACTTGGAATCCAACTCGAAAGATGAGTCTAATGTGACTAGCATACCAGCCAACCCCTCTCAATGGGTTTTGTTGGAGGTGACACTCAAGCCAGATAGCAATGAAGACCGGCCCTCCAGACAAAGCAAAGTATTTGAATCTAATGTATGTAAAACTATCAGGAAGCAGTTGCGAACCTTAGCTTTAACTTCACTTTCACCCCCAAAAGTTAAAGGTTTAGTAGGTAAGGAAACTCCTAAGAGTTCCAGTGATAAGAAGCTGAAGAGATTCTTCTAGGATCCTCCTCCTCAAATTCTGAAGTTGATTTAGAACTTGAAGAGAATTCATATAAAGAATAATGGAGAAATATTCCTGATAAGGGATCAAAGTCTCCATTCAAATTTGTTGGTGAGAAATGAAAAAGAATAAGACCCTTATAGAAATTCATCTATTTAGATGCCATGCAGACCACTAGTGTATTTTCAGTGGATCGAGTATGTCATCAAGTATAGTGTACTCTCAAAAGATAGAAGTCA
Organism: Cymbidium sinense; assembly: GCA_021442155.1. NCBI lineage: Eukaryota > Viridiplantae > Streptophyta > Magnoliopsida > Asparagales > Orchidaceae > Cymbidium > Cymbidium sinense. The sequence goes on from CM038222.1 coordinate 58,065,209, forward strand.
CTACCCTTTAATGGACCAATCACCTCAATAAGGACTCTAAGATGGGTCTGCATGTAGATTCTTCCCTACTTTACATGGAAAAAGTAAAGGTGGTTTATTTTAAACTAGTTTGTTAAGTTCTCAGCAAGCCCATAGTTAATTACATCCTAAGGACGGATCCTTTAGAAAACTCTCAAGGTAAATGATCATTGTCTTTGAAGATTTCAATAGGAAGGACTATCAATCGATTGATTCATTTTGAAGATCAAATGGGATTGATCAAAAGAGAGAGTTATTATCAAGCCAAAATGGAAGATAAGTAGAGATGCTACGATGCTAGAAACCTAGCATCTCAAACTATCCTATAGTTGGGCTTACATTTTGAAATTGATTTGTTTGTTTGAGTTATTTTCATTAGAATTTTAGACTTAAGATTCCTTAACATAAGATTAAGAAATGCCTAAGAGGTGAGGAATTATGCTTATGGCCCACAAAGGAGAAGCAACCTAACCTAAATCTAGGGAGCTTCAAGGGTCAAGCACAACCTAAATCTAAGGCAAAATGGTAATTGGTTTGCCTCACAAGAGAGGACAAACCACACGCTTGGACTTACAACCTCCTGGGGTGGCCAACCAACTCCTCCTATGATTTTAAATACATGTAGGTAAGTCTTTATGCTTATGCAAGATAGCTAGGTTGTTGTTAATTTAGAAAGAGACTAAGTCCTTGAACTCATTCCCTAAAGAGACTAGATCATGTAAATGGACATGCTTCAAATGACCTAAATCTAATGCAATTCAAATTTCATTTTATTTTCATTTTGGACAAATATTTTGACTGAGGCTAATAGGATTCATATGACTAATGTATGAGAAATCAGATTATTGGCCAAAATCAGCGAGAAGGGAGGAGGTGAGTTTCCATCATGGCTCTCAAAAGTCAAGCTAAGTTTCTCTGGCAAAGGTAGAAGCCCTCTAATCAAGAGTGAAATAAGATGCATCTGTGCATGATATTATAAAGAAATGCTCAAGCTAAGGGTTGCTAATTCTTTTATCTTGATTTTAAACCTAAGCTTTAGGTGAGGTTATGAGTTTAATTTTAATTTGAGTTATTAAGTTGGGTAAGATTTATTTTTCTAAAGAGCCTAATCCACATCAGCCATACATAAAGCAAGGAATAAAATAGGAAAAGCATGCCACTTAATGCAAAAGCTAAATAAATCATCAACCAATTTATAAAGCTAATCATAAAAAAATAAATGACTATTGTGGTCGGGTACCACTACACAAACCCAAAAATATCAAATGTGGGTAGTATAGATCTACTCTTATACAACTCAGATTACAAATGAATTAAATTACAATTAATCAAAGGAATTCATTATTATGGGGGTCTTCAAGCTTTATTCTTCTTTTCTTCTTTCTTCTTTTGGTTCCTTCTTTTGGTTCCTCCTTTGGATGGTTGGATGGTAGATGCTCCAAGGCTTCACATGGTGCATAAGATAGGATCTTATGACCAATGCTTCATCCTAATCCCATAACAATCATTCCAAAATCCTAATATACAAATTTTAAAAAAGGAAAAGTGAAAATCTAACTAACACGCAAAATAAAGGTTAGTTAAAACAACCATACAAATCCCAAGCATGTATATTGGACTTATCACCCCACACATGGGTAAGTCCACGGCATGGATTATGCTTAGGGTATAAGCACCGCAAGCAAAAGCATTTATGTTTTATTTATGATAGCGCCCCTTAAGCACAATCCCCTGCATAAAAGAATAGTTAGACTAAGAGCATCCTACCATTCATTCTATGAGCATACACCCTAACATCCAGTCTAAAATATATATCATAAAATAAAATATAACATCAAACCATGCACCGACCTAACCTAAGCTAGAAGTGGTGACTTAGGCTAATGTGTGTGCTTTGAAGGTTTGTGTGGTATGCTTAGCTATTGGTTTAGGTTTAAATTTTTTAAGTATGAAGAATATGTTCAACTTAGAGGTGGGTTTCATTTAAGTTATTAAATCATTTTGGATTAATTTTATTTCATGTTTTGATTTGATTTAAGTTGATCCTACAATTTATTACTAAGTTATGAAGAGAGGGAAAGAGAAGAGAACTTCTCTTTCCTTCCCTAACCTAAGTAATTTCTAAAGTAGATTCACATTTTTTTCATTTAGTGAATGTTTTGATTAAATATTTTAATCAATTCTAAGTTTAGATAAACCCTAAACAAATCTGTTCAAAAAGAAAGCATTTTAAGATTAAATAAAATGAATCAAAATTCACATAACACACATTACTTCATTTCTTTCCCAACATATATAACATGCATATGGATGGACCCTAAGCATATCTATACATGCAAATGAGAATATTTAACACATTTATGATGCATGCTAAGTAATCCATTTAAGAAAATTTAGAAGTTGAATATGCATGATTTTTCTTAAGTAGAAAGGGTTTTTCTTATCCAAATTTTCACATACATACATGAAAGTAAGAAAGGCATAAGTGAGTACAGATCATTGTTAACCAGGTGTAAGGTACAAGACCTACTTAGGCTACTTAAAGCCTCACAACCTGGGTTGTCCGGACTAATATACTTTTTCTTAAATACAAATATATGTATAAAAAGAAATGAAATAGAAGAGGAAAATGCAAAATATTTAATGGATTCATTTTGTTTATGTAATTTATGTATGCAATATAGTAATCCTTCTTAGTGATAGCATAGGATGAATAGGTATGGAATTAAGTAAGTGTTGGGTTCTTTTCAAATGAACTCTACATCTTACCAAGTCCTATTCAAAACTATGCTAACATAAGAACGAAAGGGAACCTATGCTAAGAATACCTTTATAATATATCACATGCAAGCTTATAATTAAAATATAAGTAGCATACTTTTAGATTCGATATTTGATTTATATGTTTTGAAAATAATTTGGATTTAGTAGTGATAATAGCCACTCATATTTCTACTTTAGCCAACACATGCAAATTTGACATAAAGTAAACAACTTCATTTTAAAATTTGAATTTCAAAATTATGAATGCATGAATCACATGACATACAACTTAACATGTTGGGAAAGATCAAAGTAATGAAAGCATGTAAACAAACTCACTTCACTTAAATCCTAAAGACATTCTTAAGGAATAAGAAAATTTAAAATAAATCAAAGTGAATTTCAAAATGTGATTTTGTTTAGTTTGAAGTTTGATTTAATTTTGAAAAGGTGAGATGAGTTTGCTATTCTAACCCATTCCCACATGTGTTTTGATATTTTGTTTAATTTTAGATAATTAAATCCATTTTATGCATTGATTAGGTTAAGGTATGAATTAACTTAATTAACCCTTACCTACACCACCTTAATAGAATTAACTAAATAATTATGAGCCAATGAGATGACATAAAACCCATAAGAAATTTAAATTTGCAATGCACCTAATAATGAAAAGGCCTAATGTAATTTGGCTCACAATTAAAAGTTAATTAAGCTAAGGGTTTAGCTTAAGTAATTTCAAAATACCACACATGTGAATTGGGTTTTGATTTCCTTAATTGAACTTAGCTATTAAACACCTAAGCATCTACCCAAGGTAGATTAATTAAGTTCTGAACTTTTAGAATTTTGAAAATTGATTAAGGGGATAATTAAATTAACCCTTAAAGAGGGGATTAAGGAGATAAGAGGGGTTTAGGGAATAGCTTGGGAAATGCCCCAAAAATATTCCATAAATATTCTACTTACTAGATCTGACCTTAATCAACCCTAAGCATAAGTTAAAATCACTAATCATACCCTAATTATGCTTAATTATATAAGAAGGGTAATTATGAAATCATATGCAATTTCAATAATCCTTCAATAAATCCCAAGAAAATTGGGGAGGAAAGTCATCCCCAAAAATACCCAAGAAATTTGGGATTAAGCAGGGCCTTAATTAAAAAGTAATTAGCAAAATAAACTTTCTAATAAAACCCAAATTCAGAAAATCATAATTCAAAACTCATCAAAAAATTAATTTTAAAATATTCTAGGTTTGAATTATCTATCCATAGATTTTATTTCACATTTTTTTTTGAATTTTTTAGAAAGCGTTATGAATTTTAGAAGATCTCTAGGTTAATTAGGAATTAATTAAGCATTTTAAATAATCCCTAACTAATCCCTCGCTCACGGCGTGACGCGTGACAGTGGCAGTCAACGTGCTTTACACGTGACACACTATGAGGGGATTACTTAACTTGTCACATCTCGAGTGTTGGCGGCGGTGCACGCACTGTAATCCTTTATCGTCCGATCAAAGATCTGACTGGGGATCTCCATTTTAAAAGGATATCTAAATAATAATCTCAGCCCATCTAAAATGCGATGGATGGTGAGATCATCCAAGTTCTTCCCTTGATCAATAGAGACCGTCCATGATCAAGGGGGAGATTCAAGCTCGATCTAGCATGGAATCAAACCAAATTCAACCCACGCCATCTAAAGACAGAGAGCAAAAAATCCAATTGTCAAAAATTGATGGGGTAAAATTTCTTTCACAAAGCTCCATACCACATTGAGTTTAATGGTCAAAAAATCTCATACTTCATCGAAGGTGATCACCGACGCTTGATTCCCTTGGAGAAGCTTCATCTGGTTGAGATGACTGCTGAAGTTTTGAGCACTTAAGGTTGAGTGGATCATGGGTCACCCTCCTATGCTTGAGCTTTGATCATATTCAATTTCCTTGCCTCTTGGAATCAACTAGAGCTTGACTTGGTCACCCAAGTGTGCTGGAAAAGTAATAGAAGGAAATGAAGTGAAAGAAGTTGGCAATTCAATTGGCTCCCATATGCAAAAATCGAGAAATGGGAAATGGAATGAGCTCTAGGATGCTATCACTCTGATGGCTCCTAGTCTCACTAGCTCAATCAATTAGAGAATTATTCATTTGTGAATTAGGGGAGTATATCTCCCCTTGAAGGATCGACAGACAATGGACATGCCATTTTGATCCAATAATCATGGAGGGCTATTTTTATGAGTGTGCACATGGTCGGGAGCTGGAGTGGATTGCCAACCTCCCATGTGTTTTGAATTTGCTGAGAGGGAGTTTGAAAATTTTTGACCATGGGGATGGGTTTGGTCTTGGGAACAAATGGCTGACCCAAACCCATTGGTTGGGTGCACCACTCATCACTAAGTCCCCTTGAGCCAAGAAAGCCTCAAGTGAATGTGAAGAGGTATGACCAAATTACCCATGGATTAGCCAAAATTTGTTCTATGGCCTAGGGTAGGATGGTCATTTTGCTATTTTTCCACTTTGGACATGTTGGTATGTGGAGAAACTAGGTTTGGCCAAGTTTCATGAGATTTGGAATTCATTTGATAGGGTTTGGCTCATGTTGACCCAAAAGTCAAAATGGGTCAACTTGGGTCAAGTTGACCAATAGGTCAAGTCAAACCAAGGGTTGGGTCAAGTTCATATGACCATTTGAAATGTTTTGGTGGCTTTGGTTTGGTTCAATTTGGTATTGTTTTGAATTTGGCTCATATGACTTCATTTAGGTCAAATGGGTCAAGTTGACCTATTTGACCCATTTGACCTATTTGAGGTAGGTCAAGGGTAGGTTTAGGTTAGGTTAGTCATATGGAGTGGATTGGTATCTTTGTTTCCAATCAATTTGGGTTAAGTTCAATTTTGGCTCAAGATGACCCCTTTAAGTCATGTTGGGTCAAAGGTCAATTGGGCTAGGTTGGGTCTAGTTGGCCATTGAGGCTTTGTTCAAGTTCCACAAGTGATTTGGGATGGACATGACCTATTGGTTCCAATCAATTTGGCTTATATCAAGTTTTGACACATTTTGACCCTTTAGGTCAAAATGGGTCAACTTGGGTTAAGTGGCCAATTGGGCTAGGTTAGCTCAAATGTTGGCTTGGTCAAGTTCAAACATAGGTCATGAGTGAACTTAGATCAATGGTTTCAATCAATTTCACCTAGGTGGAATTTGGCTATGTTAGGTTTCATTTTGTTGGTGTTGACTTGGTCAACCCTTAGGTTTGACTTGGTTTGACCCAATTTGATTGATTGATCATTCCATGATGATTTTTGATCATGATGAAAGGGGTATATGAGTTTGTTTCAATCCAATTTGGTTAGGATCAAAATTTGGCTCATAATTTTAGGTCACTTTGGGTCAAGTGAGCCTAAGTGGGTCAAATGGCTTGGTCAAAGCTTGATTTGAAGTTGGTTGATCTTGTATATGGACTATGATTGAAATATAAATCCATTTACAAGTGGTTTGAAATCAAATGGTTTTGATTTTGAAAATTTCATATTCAAAGGAAGAATGAAGGGTATTGGCTTTGATTTTGATTAGGTTTTGATTGAGTGATTGAAGTTTGGATTTATATATGAGCTCATGATTGTAGGGTTGATTGAATCATGAGAGAAAATCAAAAGTTTGGCTTGATTTGAAATTGTTTTGGCTAAGTTCAAAGTCTTGACCTAAAAGGTTTAGATTGAATTTTAATTTGATTTGAGTTTGATTTTTGGAATTGGTTTTGATTGTTTGAATTTATATTTCATTTATATATGTGAATATAAATGAGAATATAAACGTATCAAGAGAAAATTTCAAGAATTTGAAGTGGTTTAATCATGATTTAGGCTAAGTGCATTAAGAAGGATTTAAAGGACTTAGAAAAATTTGGAGTTTGGAGTTTGAATTTTCGAATTAGGTTTGATTGATTTATATTTATATTTCATTTATCTATGTGAATATAAATGAGAATATAAAAGAATTATGAGAAAATACCATGATTTTGAATTGATTTGATCAAGATTTATGTTAAATCCATTAAAGGGAATTTAAAGGATTTAAGGGAATTCTAAATTGGAATTTAATTTTTGAATTAGATTTGATTGATTTATATTTATATTTCATTTATATATGTGAATATAAATGAGAATATAAATGGTTTTTGAGAAAATCTCATGAGTTTGAATTGATTTGATCATGATTTTAAGCCCAATAATGGAAAATTAAGGACTTAAGGAAAATTTTAGGGATTTTAAATTTGGAATTTAATTTTTGGCTTTGATTTGATTGATTTATGTTTATATTTCTTTTATATATGTGAATATAAATGAGAATATGAATGAGTTTTGAGAAAATCCCATGAGTTTGAATTGATTTGATCATGATTTTGGTTAAATCCATTAATGGAAAATTAAGGGATTTAAGGAAAATTTTATGAATTGAATTGAAGTTTTGAGTTTAGTTTGATTGATTTAAATTTATATTTCATTTATATATGTGAATATAAATGAAAATATAAATGAATTATGAAAAAATCTCAAAGATTTGAATATGTTTGAATCATAATTTTCGTTAAGTCCTTGAGGGAAGATTAAGGACTTAGGCAAAATTTAGACTTAGGAATTTTTGATGGATTTTGGTCATGGGTTTCGATCATAGATTTCAATCATGGTTTTGATTTGAGTTTGGAGAAAATTAAATAGAATTGATTTGGAGTTTGATTTGAAAGAAGGAAAGTGAGGAATGGTTTAAGCTAAGGGTAGGCAATTTTCCTAACACCCCTAAGGCATGACCTATTCCTATGGCTAACTCTTCTAAGTCTTCTAGGGCTAGGTTTGAGTATCCACCTAATCACTAGATGTGTATTAAGACTAAAGAACTCTTGAAGTCTAAGAGGGGTTCTATGTCTACGATGGAGAGGTTGAGAGCTCATTCTAAAAATGAGGTCAACAAGAATTAATGGAATTACCATTTGACTTTTACTTGCATTGTGTTCATAATCTTATACTGAAAGGCTTGGTCCCACATACATGGTCTAAGCACAGGTTAGACTATTTTGAGAAGCTGTGGAACAATGCAGGCAGTTAAGCACAATCAAGAACATGACTAGGATTCAGTATAGTGGGTCGAGTCGATGATGATGATTACTACTTAGTTATTACCAATCATTTGGAGTTTGATAGGTTCTTTTCACACAACACCAACTCTTATGAGAACGTGTGTTTAGAAATCTTAGATGATCCAAATGACCTTCAAATCAAAGATGCACTACCATAATTTGAAGGGGAGATCCATTCAATAATTAACAAGCTTAAAGAAATCAACCTCGAGACAGAAGAAAATCTACGCCCGACATACATCAATTTGTTGCTGGATGAAGAAGAAACCAATGACTTAGTTAGGCAATTGACTAAGTTTAAGGACTTTGCTAGAGTTATGAAGAGATGTATGGATTATCTCTTGGCATAGCAATCCACAAACTAGCAATAGATTCTAGTGTTAACCCTATCAAGCAAGCTCCTAGATGCATGCGATTAGAAATTGAACAACAGGTCATTTCTAAAGTCAAGAAATTGATGCTTTTCATGAAGAAAAATGCCCTAGTAGTGTTGTCCAAAGAAGAAGAATGACCAAAATATGCCTAATTTGTGGACTTAATAAGGCATGTCCTAAGGATGAGTTTCCTCTTCCTATACCAGAATTAATAGTGGACATCGCCTCATCTCATGCAATTTTCTTCTTTATGGATGGGTCATCTGGCTATAACCAAATCAAGATAGCCTCCGAGGATGAAAGAAACACCGCTTTTCAAACTTCGATCAAAATCTATTATTATAAGGTCATGTCTTTCGGCTTTAAAAAAGCTGGTGCTACATACAAATGGGTCATGACTAAGATCTTCAAAGAACTCATCCATCATCAGTTTGAGTGCTACGTTGATGATCTAGTAGTCAAGAGCAGAGAAAAGGAAGACCATCTCTTTGACTTGAGAGTACTTTTCGAATGGTTAAGATAATATAACCTCAAAATGAATCCCCTGAAGTGTGCATTCAGAGTAACTTCAAGGAAATTCCTTGGGTTTGTTGTCCGACATCATGAAATAGAAATAGATCCTGAAAAGATCAAAACTATCTTAGAAATGCCACCTCCCAAAAGTTTAACTCAACTCAGATCTTTTCAAGGACGATTAGCGTATCTAAGATGCTTTATTTCTAATCTATCGGGGAGATGCAAGCCATTCTCAGCACTTGTCAAAAAGAATGCCAAATTCAGGTAGGATGACAAGTGTCAAAGATGTTTCAAATAGTATTTGTAAATTCTAGAGCTATCCGGGAAAGTCACTCATCCTCTACACAGCATTGGATGACTCTCTCTCTCTTTGTTGCCAATGATGATGGGAAGGAGAGTGCTCTCTACTACCTCAATCATCATCTAATTCCTGCTAAAGAGAACTATCAACCTATTAAGAAATATTGCCTAGTTTGATCTTTGCATCTCAGAAGCTACGCCACTACATGCTTTCTCATAATGTGAATTTAATTTCTAGAACCAATCCGCTGCAATATCTCATGACATAGACAACATTATCCGGATGTTTGGCATGATGGTCCATGATTCTCTCACAATTTGATATCACATTCATACCCTTCCGTGAAATAAAAGGACAAGCACTAGATTTTTTTAAGAGCACACTCACTTCTCGATTCTCGCTTAGTGATGATCTCCGATGAACAAATCATGAACTTGGGAAGGATGACAACCATAGGAGATATATTTTGATGGTACAACTTCTTTTTATATAAAGGGGAATCACCAATCTACTCTTCAAGAAAGGCAAGTAGAATAGTTCTCAAACTCTATCGATATGATGAGATTCATACTATCTTTCTTTCAACCCGCACCAATAAGTGAGTATGAGGCTTTAAATGGTCTAGAGTTATCTATCAGGTGTGTCAAGAGCATCAACATCTTTGGGCATTCTTGCATCAAATTGTAAGATGAAGATGAAGATTAAGAGACTAAGATACTCACCTTGATGATTACGCGCATAGATGTAGCTAAGAGATGCCATTAGTGTATAGGTGTGGTCCAATTAACCACCCAATATTCTACACTACACCGCCTCATGGCCATTCGAGTGTTGGGGTACCAACAGGGTGATCGATCCTCCTTCTTCCAAGGGTCATCACTCATCTTACCGCCACCGACTACTTTTCAAGTGGGTGGAGGTAATCCCACCGAGAGGTCATATTCGATGTGCTTGCTTTTCAAAACCATATCATATATAAATTGGGTGCCTTGATGAATTATATCGATAATGGTATGCATTCAAAAGCACCAAGATCAGCTTGCTAGAAGATACGATAGATTGAGATACTCCACCATCTATCCCAGCAAATGGCTTAGCAGAATGATTCAATAAAACTCTCATCCAAATACTAAAGAAGACACTTTACACAAGACAAAGTGGAATGAGTTGTTGAAGCCTTGTGGGTCTACACAACATATCAAACTCCAATTCAATCACCCCTTTTCTTAGTGCATGTCAAGTCGTTCTACCTTAGAAGGTCAACTCCTGTCACTAAGGATAACATTGGGTAGCAAGATCACTATAGAGCAGAATGCAAAGTTATAGTTTAGAAGAGTGTGGAGAATAAATTCCTATAGGGGGGTCACCTTTCAAATCTATTGGGAGAAATGAAAGAGGAAAGACATATAGAAATTCACCTTTTTAAGATGCCATGTAGATCAGCATATGTACTTATTCAGGTGATCGAGTATGTTATCAATGAATAGTATACTATCTCAAAAGATGAAAGTCACTACCCTATAATGGACCTAATCACCTCAATAAGGACTCCTAAGGACTATGGGTCTTTGGTGTACCAGAGATTCTTCCCCTACTTTATATGGAAAAGTAAAGCAGGGTGGGCTTATTTTAAACCGGGTTCGTTAAGTTCCCTACAGGGGCAAGCCCCCATAGTTAATTACATTCTAAGGGATGGGATCCCTTAGGAAAACTCTTGATTAAGGTAAATGATCTTTGTCTTTGAAGATTTCAATTGGAAGGACTATCAATCGATTGATTCATTTTTGAGGATCAAATGGGAGTGATCAAAAGAGGGAGTTATTATCGAAGCCAAAATGAAAGATAAGTAGGAGATGCCTACATGCTAGGAAATCTAGCGAACAATCTCAAACTATCCTATAGTTGGGCTTTACATTTTTAAAATTAATTTAGTTTGTTTGAGTTGTAGTTTTCATTAGAATTTTAGGACTTAAGATTCCTTAACATAAGATTAAGGGAATGCTTAAGAGGTGAGGAATTAAGCTTATGGCCCACAAAGGGGAAAAATAACCTCTGAACCTAAATCTACAGAGCTTCAGCGAGGGCCGGAAGCACAACCTAAATCTAAGGTGAAAATGGGTAATTGGTTTGCCTCCACAAGAGAGGACAAATCACCCGACAGCTTGGACTTATAACCTTGGGTGGCCAACTCCGCTCCTATGATTTTAAATACATGTAGGTTAGTCTTTATGCTTATGCAAGATAGCTAGGCTGTTGTTAATTTAGAAAGAGACTACGTCCCTAAATTTACTCCCAAAAGAGACTATATCATGTAAAGGGACATGCTTCAAATGACCTAAATCTAACGCAATTCAAATTTCATTTTATTTTTATTTTTGGACAATTATTTTTGACTCAGGTTAATATGATTCATATAGATAATGCATGAGAAAGAAGGCCAAAATCAGAATGGAGGTGAGTTTCCACCATGGCTCTCAAAGGTCAAGCCAAGTTTCTCGGGTGGAAGCTCCAATCAAGAGTGAAATAAGATGCATTTGTGCATGATATTATAAAGAAATGCTCATCCAGAGTAATTTTTTTATCTTGATTATAAACTAAGATTTAAGTAGGGTTATGAGGTCTTTATTTTAATTTGAGTTATTAAGTTGGGTAAAAAATTTATTTTTCCCTAAAGAGCATAATCCATATCCAGGCCATACATAAAGCAAGGAAGACACTAGGGAAATCATGCCAGTTAATGCACAAGCTAAACAAATCATCAATCAATTTATAAAGCTAACCACAAAAAGAATAAAAGGTCATTGTGGTCGGGCACCACCACACAAACTCAAAAATATCAAATTGGGTAGCCGAGCTCTACCTTTATACAACCTAGATTACAAATGAATTAAATTATAATTAAGCAAGGAATTCATTATTATGGGGGTCTTTAAGCTTTATTCTTCATTCTTCTTTTCTTCTTTATTCTTCTTTTCTTCCTTCTTCTTTGGTTCTTTCTTTTGGATAGTTGGAAGGTAGATGCTCTAAGGCTTAACATGGTGTATAAGATATGACAAATGCTCATCTTAATCCCCATAACAATCATTCCAAAATTCTAATTGCATAAATTTACATGAAAATGAAAAGTGAAAATCTAACTAACACCTGCAAAATAAAGGTTAGCTAAAATAAATCACACAAATCTCAAGCATGTATATTGGACTTATCACCCCACACATGGCTGACTAAGTTCACCTGGCCTATTGGATTATGCTTAGGGGTATAAAGCACATGCAAGCAAAATCATTTATATTTTTATTTATGATAGTGCCCCTTAAGCACAATCTCCTGCATAAAAGAATAGTTAGACTAAGAGCATCCTACCATTCATTCTATGAGCATACACCCTAACATCCACTCTAAAACATATATCACAAAACAAAATAAAACATCAAACCATGTATCGACCTAACATAAGACTAGAAGTGGTGACTTAGGCTAATGTGTGTGCTTTGAAGGCTTATGTGGTATGCTTAGCTATGAATTTAGGTTCAAATTTTTTATGTGTGAAGAACATCTTCAACTTAGAGGAGGGTTTCATTTAAGTTGTTTAATTATTTTAGGTTGATTTTATTTCATGTTTTGATTTGGTTTAAGTGGATCATACAATTAATGTTATGAAGAGAGGGAAAGAGAAGAGAACTTCTCTTTTCATCCCTAACCTAAGTAATTTCTAAAGTAGGTTCACATTTTAGTTTTGTTGAGGTGAATATTTTGATTAAATCTTTTAATTAGTCCTAAGTTTAGATGAACTCTAAACAAACCTATTCAAAAAGAAAGGCATTTTAAGATGGGAGAGAGAGTTTGAAATTGGAGTTTTGACCCGGGTTTGGTCTAGGGGCCAATGGGCTGACCCAAATCCATTGGGTTGGGTGCACCACTCCTATTAGGTCCCCTTGAGCTTTTAGGAAAGCCTCAAGTGGATATGAAGAGGGTATGACCAAATTACCCATAGATTAAGCCAAAATTTGTTCTATGGCCTAGGGGTAGGATGGTTATTTTGTTTATTTTTCACTTTGGATATGTTGTTATATGGCAAACTAGGGCCAAGTTTTATGAGATTTGGAATTCATTTGATAGGGTTTGGCTCATGTTGACCCATTTTGGTCAATAACAAAGTTGACCAATTGGTCAAATTGGGTCAAACTACAAGTTCATCTGACCATTTGAAATATTTTGGTGGCTTTAGTTTGATTCAATTTGGTATAGTTTTGGATTTGGCTCATATGACTTCATTTAGGTCAAATGGGTCAAGTTGACCTATTTGACCCATTTGACCTATTTTAGGTAGGCCAAGGGTAGGTTTAGGTTAGGTTAGTCATATGGAGTGGATTGGTATCTTTGTTTCCAATCAATTTGGGCTAAGTTCAAATTTGGCTCAACATGACCCCTTTAGGTCATGTTAGGTCTAAGGTCAATTGGGCTATGTTAGGTCTAGTTGGTAAGTTGAGGATTTGGTCAAGTTTCACAAGTGATTTGAAATTAATTTGACCCATTGGTTTGAATTAATTTGGCTTAGATCAAGTTTTGACACATTTTGATCCTTTAGGAGGGTCAAAATGTGTTAACTCTCAATAATTCAAGGTTAGGCTTAAATGGTCAAGTTCAAACATAGGTCATGAGTGAACTTAGATCCGTTTCAATAAATTTAGCCTATGGTGGAATTTGGCTATGTTAGTTTCATTTTGGGCTAATGACTTGATCAACCCTTAGTTTGACTTGTTTTGATTGATTGATCATCCCATGATAATTGATCATGATGAGAGGGACATACATGAGTTTGGTTCAATCCAATTTGATTAATTTGGCTCATAAGGGTATTTTAGGTCACTTTGGGTCAAGTGAGACTAAGTGGATCAAATGGCTTGGTCAAAGCTTGATTTGAGCTTGATTGAACTTGTATATGGATTTATGATTGAAATATGAATCCATTTACAAGTGGTTTTAAGTCAAATGGGTTTTGATCCATTTGACAAATTCATATTCAAAGGAAGAATATGAAGGGATTTTGGCTTTGATTTTTGAACTAGGTTTTGATTGTTTGATTAAAGTTTGGATTTATATATGAACTCATGATTGTAGGATTGATTGAATCATGAGAGAAAATCAAGAGTTTGGCTTGATTTGAAATTGATTTGGCTAAGTTCAAGATTTTGACTTGAAAGACTTAGATTGGATTTTGAGTGGATTTGAGTTTGATTTGTGGAACTGGTTTTGATTGTTTGCATTTATATTTCATTTATAAATGTGAATATAAATGAGATTATAAATGGATCATAAGAAAATGTCAAGGATTTGAAGTGGTTTAATCATGATTTGGGCTAAGTCCATTAAGAAGGATTTAAAGGACTTAAGGAAATTTGGAGTAGGGATTTGAATTTTTTGAATTTGGTTTGATTGATTTATATTTATATTTCATTTATATATGTGAATATAAATGAGGATATAAATGAATTATGAGAAACTTCCATGACTTTTAGATGGTTTGATCAAGATTTAGGCTAAGTCCATTAATGGAGAATTAAGGGACTTTGGAAAATTTCAAATTGGGAATTTAATTTAGGGGTTTGATTTGATTGATTTATATTTATATTTCATTTATATATGTGAATATAAATGAGAATATAAATGAGTTTTGATAAAATCGCATGAGTTTGAAATGATTTGATCAAGGTTTTGGATAAGTCCTTTAATGGAAAATTAAAGGACTTAGGAAAATTTCATGAATTGATTTGGAATTTTAAGTTTAGTTTGATTGATTTGAATTTATATTTCATTTATATATGATAACATTAATGAGAATAAAAATGAATTATGAGAAGTTCTCAAAGATTTGACATGATTTTGATCATGATTTTGGTTAAGTCATTAAGGGAAGATTGAGGACTTAGGAATTTTTGATGGATTTTGATCATGGTTTGAATCATAGATTTCAATCATGGAATTGATTTGAGTTTAGAGAAAATCAATTAAGATTGATTTGGAGTTTGACTTGAAAGAAGGAAAGTGAGGAATGGTTTGAGCTAAGGGTAGGAAATTTTCCTAGCACTCCTAAGGCATGACCTCTTCCTATGGCTAACTCTTCTAAGTCTTCTAGGGTTAGGTTGAGTGTCCACCTAATAACTAAATTTGTCTTAAGACTAAGAAACTCTTAAAGTCTAAGAGGAATCACATGTCTAAGATGGAGGGGTTGAGAGCTCATTCTAAAAAATGAGGTCAACAAAGAGCTCGAAGGTTTGGAGGAGTGTCACCGGCGTGCTAGAACCTTAAGTTGTACAAGGCCAAAATGATTCAAGTTCACAATAAGTTGGTCTGCCCTAAGTCTTTCCAAGTAGGAGAACTTGTGTCAGTCCTAAGGAGACCAATTGTTGCCCCTCAAAAGATGGGAGGCAAGTTTGAACCCACTTGGGAAGGCCCCTATGTCATAGAAAAAGCTTACTAAGGAGGATCTTATCAGCTTATTGATTGTAAAGGAAAACACCCGATGCTTTCAATTAATGGGCTCTATTTGAAGAAATATAACCCATAAAAATCATGTTTGAAAATAATTATATCAATCAATAAAATCTGATTTCATTTCATCAAAATCTCCTCTTCTTTCGAAGCATTGTTTGTTTGCCTTGTGAATCCGCCATGACGTGTTTAGGGTAGATGTAAGAGTCCCTCAGCGGCATCCTATCCCTCTTTCACAACACAAACACAAACACAATCAAACACATTTTTTGATGCTATTAGAATAGGTATGAGAGAACCCAAGAGGCATCTTATTTCGATTAGCACAATTAAGTTAGGTGTAAGAGAACCTGAGCGGCATCTTTTCTTAGTAGGAATTCCCTATTGCCATCTGTGGCATCATTTCATCAAAATCATGTTTAAGGTAGGTGTAAGAGAACCCGAGAGGCATCATATTTCCTTTAACATGAGCACAAAAATAAACACATATATTTATCTCGGCTACTTTGATGTGGGAGCAAGCCCCTATGGCCCTCACTCATTAGTTATTCTAGGTCGGATTTACATGCTACCTCGCTAGTATGTCACCCCAGTAGTCACTTGTTTGGAAGATGTGAGTCCCCGCACTTTCTTCCTAACTTGACCATTGTAAACCAACGAGTACCTTGTTAGTATGGTAGACCTCACTTCCCAGCCAGTAAGCTACCTCATGTTAATTTCATTTAAGAAGATGTGAGTCCCCAAGCTTTCTTCTTGAATTAATCATCATGATCTAACTGGGTCGAGTATATTTGAGGTTTAGGATAAGTCCCCCAGAGGCTCCTTTCTTTTTGACTACATTTGATTTGATGTAAGTTCCCCAGTGCATTCACTCAGTAGTCACCCTAGGTCGGATGGCACTGTCGAGTCAAGATGACTATCCGAATCATCCCATATGGGAGGATGTGAGTCCCTGAGCTTTCTTCCTAGGCTGATTGTTGCAAATTGATGGACACCTTAGGTTGGTTGATGTTCACTATGCTAACAAAGACTCACCCGGTGGATACACCACTCTTGGCAGATGTGAGTCACCGAGCTTTCTCCTTGAGTTGGACACCGAATACCTATTTGATATATGACTAGCCATGTCATCTTCTCTAGGGTTTTGGATTAAGCCCTAGCGCCCCTCTGGGCATTATATTTGGATCACATCCTTGCAACCCCATTTAGACACTACCCATTTACTTTGGATTGAGCCCTACCAAGTAGCCACCTCGTGGTTGGAGAATTTATTCAGATGCAGATTCTCCTTGGTTCAAGAATCTCGAGATAGTCTAGGTTGATATAAGCTCCTTCTCAGTTTGATCCATCGCAAATCAATAAGGTCCACATTAAAATAAACTAAACAAACAAATAATTAATTCGCTTGTAGATTAGGAATTCAAGCCCGCAAAGAGCCCCTTTTTCCAAGACATCCTATCTAGACAATGTCAAAACTCCTAAGGATTTTCCCCTACCAGTTGAGATAAATCCACAAGTACACTCCATAGTCACCCTTAGGTTGGGTTCAACCTATTTCACAAGGTTATCCATAGTCATTCCGCTTTGAAAGATGTAAGATGATGCATTCTTCTAGCATGACGTCGTAAACGACCCAGGTCGGTTTGTTGCCCAAAGCAACTGATCACCCCTAGTGTTTTTTGTAGTGGAAGATATGAGTTCTCGAGCTTTCTTCCTTTAAATTGATCATTGCAAACCGAAAGACACTCCTTTGGTCGGATAGTTCTCCCATCAGCCTGAAAGCTACCCCCTTTGGTTCAATAAATCTGAGATAGGTCGAGGCTGATATAAGCTCCTTCTCAGTGTGATCCATCATAAACCAATGGAATCTATCAAAATAAATTTAAGAAATGAAATTAATCTTTGACTATCTTTGAGCTGAGTTAAGTCCCCAAGTGGCATTCACTCAATAGTCAGCCCTAGGTCGGGTTCAATTTATTGCCTTGCCAATCGATCACCCCAATGGTTTCTTATTTCTAGAAGATATGAGTCCCCGTGCGTTCTTCTTAAGACTTTACCATTACAAACCGAAAGGCATCCCTTTGGTTGGATAATCCTACCTTATGGTTGGTAGACTACTCCATTTGGATTGATAAATTTGAGTTAGGCCTAGGCCTCCATGGCTTCTACTCAGTACGATCCATCGCAAACCAATAGGGTTCATTTCAAAATCTAAAATTTAAAAATCTGAAATAAATTCAACCTTCTTTCCTCAGTAGAGTGAAACAAAGAAAACAAAATAATCAATCAATCCAAATCAAATCTTTTTCTTCCCCTCAGTGAGATGCAAATCTTTCTAGCTCCCCAGTAGATCCAGAATTCTAATCCCTCAGTAGATTTCACATCCCCTCCCTTGTGGATGACTTCAACTTGCCTCCCTAGTGGAGAGTTCACTTGTATATCCCAGGTGGATTCAAAATAAACACAATTAAAAAAAATAACAAATTGAATCAAATCGATTTCTCTCCCTAGTGAGAATCAAATCAAACCTCTCATCCCCTTAAGGATGACTTGAACATGTTTCCCTAGTGAAAGGTTCATACACTCTATCCCTAGTGGATTCCTCCTTCCCTCTCTTATGTCCTTGACATAAGTAGAGTCATATTGCACTAAGCTCTAGACTTCTTCTACACCTCGAGTAGATCATCTTGTTAATTCTTGGATTGGTGTTGTTAATCATTTGGTCAACACCCACCTACTGTTCCTTGTCAATCACACCACATCTATTGCCCTTTGTTGACATCATTTTTAGGATGACCTCTCAACCCCTACATCTTAAACATATGAATCTTCTTAGACTTTAAAAGATCCTTAGTCTTAAAACACATCTAGTGATTAGGTGGACACTCAACCTAGCCCTAGAGACTTAGAAGAGTTAGCCATAAGAATAGGTCATGCCTTAGGGGTGTTAGAAAATTTGCCTATCCTATAGCTTGAACCAAATTCCTCATTTCCTTCCTTCAAGTCAAACCTAAATAAATTCTAACTTAGATTGATTTTCTCCAAACTCAAATCAATTCCAAATAATTGAAATTATGATTGAAATCCATGATCAATTCTAAATGATTAAAGCTTATGATTGAAATTCCAAATCAAAAATATTTCTTAAGTCCTTTAATTCCCTCTCATGGACTTAGCCTAAATCAAGTTCAAATCACTTCAAATTCAAGAAATTTTCTTATAACTCATTTATATTATCATTTATATTCACATATATAAATGAAATATAAATTCAAATCAATCAAACTAAATCCAAAATTCAAATCCAAATCTTTCTTCTAAGTCCTTAGATTTCTTATGGACTTAGCCTAAATCAAATCCAAATCAATTCAAATTCATGAACTTTTCTGACAACCCATTTATATTCTCATTTATATTCACATATATAAATAAAATATAAATTTAAATCAATCAAACTAAATCCAAAATTCAAGTCCAAATAAAAAATCTTTTCCTAAGTCACTTTGATTCCCTCTTAAGGACTTAGCCTAAATCAAGTTCAAATCAGTTCAAATTCATAAAATTTTCTCATAACCCATTTATATTCTCATTTATATTCACATATATAAATGAAATATAAATTCAAACAACCAAACCCAACTCCAAAAGTCAAACGCAAATTCAATCAAAATCCAACCTAAACCTTTCAAGTCAAAATCTTGAACTTAGCCAAATCAAATTCAAATCAAGCCAAACTCTTAATTTTTCTTCATGATTCAATCAACCGTACAACCATGAATCTAAATATAAACACAAACTTTAATCATCAAATCCAAACTCAATTCAAAAAATCAAACCTAAGTCAAACTTATGTTCATCCTTTTGAACTTGAAATTGTTAAATGAATCAAAACCCATTTAACTTCAAACCACTTGCAAATGGATTTATATTTCAATCATAAGTCCATATGTGAGTTCATTCAAACTCCAATCAAGCTTTGACCAAACTATTTGACCTACTTAGGCTCACTTGACCCAAAGTAATCTAAAGTACCATTATGAGCCAAATTCTAATCCTAACCAAATTGGATTGAATTAAGCCCACTAAAGCTTTTCATCATAATCAACAATCATCATTAGCTGATCAATCACTCAAATTGGGTCAAATCAAGTCAAACCTAAGGGTTGACCAAGTCAACACTTAGCCAAAATGAAACCTAAACTAGCCAAAATCCACTATAGGTCAAATTGATTGAAACCTTTGATCTAAGTTCATTGATGATCAATGTTTGAACTTGACCAAGTCAACATTTGAGCCTAACCTAGCCCAATTACTTGATTGTTGACCCAACTTAACCTAAAAAGTTAAAATGGGTCAAAACATGATCTAAGTCAAATTGATTGAAATCAATGGGTCAAGTTCATTCCAAATCACTTGTCGAACTTGACCAAAATCTCAATTGGTCAACTAGACTCAACCTAGCTCAATTGACCATGAATCAAACTTGACCTAAAAGGTCAAATTGAGCCAAACTCAAATATAAACCAAATTGATTGGAAACAAATAAACCAATCCATTTCATATGACCAATGAAACCTAAGCCAACCCATGACCTAACCCAAATAGGTCAAATGGGTCAAATTGGTCAACTTGACCCATTTGACCTAAATGAACTCAATTGAACCAAAACCAAATATAAACCAAATTGATTCAAACCAAAGCCACCAAAATATTTCAAATGGTCATATGAACTTGACCCAACCTTGTTTGAAATTGACCAATTGGTCAACTTGACCCAAGTTGACCCATTTTGACCTAAATAGGTCAACATGAGCCAAATCATATCAAACCAACTCTAAATCCATTGAAACTTGGCCCAACCCATTTTTCAATCATATCAAACATATTCAAATTGAAACCCAAGCCAAATGACCATTTTACCCCTAGGTCAAAGAAAATTTTGGCCAAATTCACTTGAAATTTGGTCAAATCCTCTTCATGACCACTTGACACCCTCTTAGTGGATCAAGTGGACACTAGTGAATGTGGTGCACCTAACTCAATGAGTTTGGGCCAGACAAACCCAACCCAAGGCTAAAATTGACCACTTGCATGAAATTAAGCACATGGAATCCCTCCTTCACTTGATTTAAGCACATGGGAGCTCCACTACTCCACCCAAACCAATGCAAGGACACCTCTTTTAATAAACCCACTCAAGGTGGTCAATTGGGTCAAAATAGCAAGCTCCTTCATGACCGCCATTCTTGGGAGATATACTCCCCTATTTTCACTTCAAAGACACATTGAACAAGCCGTGAGTAAGCATTTGGAACTCTCCCAAGCTCTCTTAAGCAACTTGAACTTCTTTATTTCTATTTCAAATGAATAGGGGAACTCAAGTGAAATCCTACACAAACAAAAGCCAATTCCTCCTTTGAGCATCCTCAGAAGATTAAATCAAACTCAATCCAAGCTTCATTAAAGTTCCTACGGCAAGGGAGGAGTACTCTTGACAAAGACCGAGCTCAATTGAAGGTGAAGTTGGCAACTAGGAAGATCCATCCAATTTCAATGCCTCAAAACTTCAACAAAGCTTCGTCTCCACTAGACAAAGCTTCTCCAAGGGAATTGAGCGCCGGTGATAGCCTCTGATGAGATAAGCCATTAAATCAAGCTTAGACTAGATGTGTTGTGGTCCTTTGTGAAAGGAATTTCTACTTCATTACAATCTAGCCATTGGATGTGATCCCTACATGGTGATGGTTGAATTTTGCTTCAACTGAAGCTCAATCGAAGCTGATCTTCCTAAGATGGACGGCCATCTCCCAGGGAAGATCGAGAAGAATCATGCTCCCATTTTGGATGGACGCCATGATTAAACATAGGATCCACATAATATCCTTAAGAGCCATCAATCCCGTCATCCAATCGACTTAAGGAGAAAGCGATAGACCCTAATGGCACGACATGATAAGTTAAATAGACACTCGCCGCAATCAGCCTCCAATGGTAGGATTAACTATATAATTAGATGATTAAATTACTCAATTAATCATAAAAACTTCAAAAATTCATATCTAAGTGTAGAAACATTAGAAAAATGTGAAATAAAAATTGCATATGAAAGGTATTTACATCTAGAATATTATAAAATTAATTTCAATAGATTTTGAGCAGTGTTATTTTCTGGATTTGGGTTTTATTGAGAATTTAATTTTTGCTAATTACTCAATTACACCATAATTCCACACTTCTTGTGATGATTAGTGGGATGACTTCAGCCTCCCTAATTTTCTTGGGATTTATTGATGGTTTAATTAGAGGAATTACTAGATTAATTACCCTCTTAATATAATTAAGCTTAATTAAGTGTAATCGTGGTTTAATCGATTGAGTTAATTAAGGTTTGTTTAAATGAATAGGAGGTTTAGGGAATAATTTTGGGATGTTTTCCTTAAGCTATTCCTTAAACCCCCTCTTTCTTCCTTAATCCAAATTTAATTAAGGATTAATCCACTAATTACTTGCTTAATTAATTTGATAAAATTCTAAAACCTTCCAGAACTTAACTAATTCACATTGGGTAGATGCTTAGGTGTTCAATAACCTAAGTACATTAAGGAAATCAAAATCTAATTCACATGTGTGAGAAGGATTATAAATTACTTAACTTAAACCCCTTAGCTTAATTAATCATTAATCCAAGTGCATTAGCCCTTTTCTTCTTAGGTGCATTCGATTTAAATTTCTTATGTGGTTTTATGCATATTATCGTCTCATAATTATTTGATTAAGTATGCTAAGGTGGTGTAGGTAAAGGGTAATTAACACACTTATTTCACACCTTAACCTAAATAAAGTATAAAAATCACCTAATGATCCTATGAACAAACTAAATTAACTCATATGTGGGGAAATGGGTTAGGACCAGCAAACATTATTTCACATTTCTAAATCAAATATAAAGCAAATTCAAAACAAAAATCATATTAAGCAAACTTTGATTCACTTTGAACTTTCTTATTTCATAGGATTATCTTTAGAATTAATTAGGGTGAATGAATTCACATTACTTTCATCACTTTATTTCTTTCCTAGCATGTTAAATGTGTATGTCATATGAAATTCATGCATTCATATTTTTTTTAAAAAAAATTAAATTAAAAATGAAATATTTTCTTTATGTCAATTTGCATGTTTTGGCTAAAGTAAAATATGAATGGCTATTATCACTACTAAATCCAAAATTATTTTCAAATCTATAAATCAAATACCTAAAACTGAAAGTGTGTTACTTATCATTATTTATAAGCTTGCATGTGGATATAAATATGAAGATTTGCATAGTGTGGCTCTCCTTCTCTTTTATTTTAGCATAATTTTGAATAGAATTTGGCAAAGTGTATAGTTCATTTGGAAAGAACAAAACACTTATTTAACCCCATTCCTATCAATTCCTATGCTATTACCTAAGAAGGACATCCACACTTGTACATATAAATTGCATAAACAAAACAAACAAACAAATACTTTTTGCATCTTTCTTTTTTCCATTCATTTCTTTTATACTTGTGTTTGTATTTAAGGAAAGTGTTATATTAGTCTGGACAACCCCGGGATTGTGAGGCTTTAAGTAGCCCTAAGTAGGTCTTATACCTTAGAACCATCGTGCTAACAATGGTGTCGTACTCACTTATTCCTTTCATACATACACATGTGCATGTGAATAATAGATGAAAGAAACCCCTCTTTTCTACTTAATGAAAATCATGCATCATAAAGCATTCCAATTTTCTTAAGTAACATTCCTTAGTATTCATCATAAAGTGTGCTAAACATTTCCATTTGTATGTATAGATATGCTTAGGATTCATTCATATGCATGTTATACATGTTGGACAAGAGATGAAGTGATGTGTGTTTTGTGAGATTAGATCACTTTACTTAATCTTAAAAATGTATTTCTTTTGAATAGGTTTTTTTAGGGAAAATTTAAACTTAAGATTAATTAAAACACATAATTAAATATTCACTAAAGAAAAATCAAATGTGAATCTACTTTAAAAATTACTTAAGGTAGGGAAGGAAAGAGAAGTTCTCTTCTTTTTTCCCTCTCTCTATAACTTAGTAATTAATTAGATTCACTTAAACCAAAATAAATCACCAAAATAAAAATCACCAATATAAATTCAAGCAATCAAAACCAAATCCAAAAATTAAACTCAAATCCACTCAAAATCCAACCTAAGCCTTTCAAGTCAAAATTTTGAACTTAGCCAAATCAATTTCAAATCAAGCCAAACTCTTGATTTTCTCTCATTATTCAATCAACCCTACAATCATGAACTCATATATAAATCCAAACTTCAATCAAACAATCAAAACCTAAGTCAAAAATCAAAGCCAAAACCCTTTCATATTCTTCCTTTGAATATGAAATTCTCAAATGGATCTAAATCTATTCGACTTCAAAATACTTGTAAATGGGTTTATGTTTCAATCATGAGTCCATATACAAGATCAAGCAACTTCAAATCAAGCTTTGACCAAGCCATTTGACCCACTTAGGCTCACTTGACCCAAAGTGACCTAAAGTACCCTTATGAGCCAAATTCTAATCCTAACCAAATTGGATTGAACCAAACTCATATATCCCTCTCGTCATGATCAACAATCATTATGGGATGATCAATCAATCAAATTGGGTCAAACCAAGTCAAACCTGAGGGTTGACCAAGTCAACACCTAACTCAAAATGAAACCTAACATAGCCAAATTCCACCATAGGCCAAATTGATTGAAACCATTGATCTAAGTTCACTCATGACTTATGTTTGAACTTGACCAAGCCAATATTTGAGCCCAACCTAGCCCAATTGGCCACTTGACCCAAGTTGACCCATTTTGACCTAAAAAGTCAAAATGTGTCAAAATTTGATCTAAGCCAAATTGATTGAAACCAATGGGTCAAGTCCATTCCAAATCACTTATGGAACTTGACCAAAGCCTCAATAGGCCAACTAGACCTAACCTAGCCCAATTGACCTTAGACCCAACATGACATAAAGGGGTCATGTTGAGCCAAATTTGAACATAACCAAAATTGATTGGAAATAAAGATACCAATTCACTCCATATGACTAACCTAACCTAAACCTACCCTTGACCTACCTCAAATAGGTCAAATGGGACAAATAGGTCAACTTGACCCATTTGACCTAAATGAATTCATATGAGCCATATTCAAAACTAATCCAAATTGAATCAAACCAAAGCCACCAAAACATTTCAAATGGTCATATGAACTTGACTCAACCCTTGGTTTGACCCAATTTGACCAATTGGTCAACTTGATCTAAGTTGACCCATTTTGACCTAAATGGGTCAACATGAGCCAAACCCTATCAAATGAATTTCAAATCTCATGAAACTTGGCCAAACCTAGTTTCTCCACATACCCAACATATCCAAAGTGGAAAAATAGCAAAATGATCATTCTACCCCTAGGCCATAGAACAAATTTTGGCTTAATTCATGAGTAATTTGGTCATACCCTCTTCACATTCACTTGAGACTTTCCTAAAAGCTCAAGGTGACCTAGTGAAAAGTGGTGCACCCAACCCACTGTGTGGGTCAGCCCATTTGGTCCCTAGACCAAACCCGACCCCATGGGTCAAAATGCAAAATTCAAAATCCCTCTCCCACTCAAATTCAAGCACATGGGAGGTTGGCAATCCACTCCTTAGCTCAAACCGACCATGTGCACACTCTTAACTGATCAAACAACCCACTTCCTATGATCAATTGGATCAAAATGGTAAGAGCATGGACGGCCGTCCAATCCTTTTAGGGGGAGATATACTCCCCCTAATTCAATCTGAATTCTATCATCCCACATGTGATTGAGTACTAGAGAGACTAAGGAGGCATCAAAGAGTGATCCCTAGCTTCCTAGAGCCCTAACCATTTTCCCATTCTCGATTTTTGAACTGTGAAAAATAGGGGAGGAAAATTGAAGAGCCAACTTTCTCTTCACTCAATTTCTTCCAATTGCTCTTGCATACTTCATCAAGGAGCTAAGTTGAGTCCACCCAAGCTTCCTTTAGTACGCACAAGGAAGAGCTGAATTGGATCAAGGCCGCAAGCTAACTAAGGAGGAGTTGGTCCATACACCAATCCACTCAACCTCAAGTGCTCATACTCTCACCATAGCTTCGTCTCAACCAAACGAAGCTTCTCCAAGGGAATCGAGCGCCGGTTATCACCTCCAGCGAGGTATGGGATTTTTTGACCATTAAACTCAATGTGGTGTGGAGCTTTGTGAAAGAAATTTTAATCCCATGGATTTTTGACCATTGCATGTGCCACTCTTTAGCTTTAGATGGTGTGGGTTGAGTTTGGTTTGAATCCATGCTCAATCGAGCTTGGATCTTCCCCTTGATCATGGATGATCTCTGTTGATCAAGGGGAAGAACTTGGGAGATCTCAGCCATCCATCCGGATATTTTGGATGGACGGCTGAGATAATTCCCCACGTTTAGAAATCCCTTACCCATTTTAAAATTGCGGGGAGATCTCTGGTCGTCCAATCTTTGATTGGATGGAAAAGATCAGATCGCGTGCGTCGATAGCCACCGTTTGAGATTTGACAACTTAAATAAACCACTCATGGCATGATGCGTGTAAAGCGCGCTGATCGTCGTCGCCATGCGTCGCGCCGTGAGCCAAGGGATTAGTTAAATGCTTTTATTAATTTCTAATCATATGGAAAGATAATTAAACCTAGAATAATTTAAAATTAATTTCAATGGGTCTTGAATTATACTTTTATCTCAATTTGGGTCTTATTAAAAAGTTTATTTTGTTAATTACTTTTTAATTAAGCCTCTGATTAATCCCAGATGACTTCTGCCTCCCTTAATTTTCTTGGGATTTATTGAAGGCTTGATTAGAAGAATTGCATATAAATTTCTTAATTACTCTCCTTATGTAATTAAGGATAATTAAGGTATGATTAGTGATTTTAATCTATGATTAGGGTTGATTAAGGTTAGATCCAGTAAGTAAGAGGTTTATGATATAATTTTGGGGCATTTTTCTTAAGCTATTTTCTAAACACCCTCTTCCTTCCATAATTTTCTCTTAATTAAGAGTTAATTCATTAATTATCCCCTTAATTAATTTCTAAAAATTCTAAAAAGTTACAGAACTTAATTAATCTACTTTTGATAGATGCTTAGGTGTTTAATAGCCTAAGTTCAATTAAGGAAATCAAAACTCAATTCACATGTGTGAAAAGGGTGTTTTGAAATTACTTAAGCTAAACTCCTTAGCTTAATTAACTTTTAATTGTGAGCTAAATTATATTAGGCCTCTTTCTTATTAGGTGCATTACAAATTTAATTTTCTTGTGAGTTTTATGTCATCTCATTGGCTCATAATTATTTGGTTACTTATTCTAAGGTGGTGTAGGTAAGGGTTAATTAAGTTACTTAATTCATACCTTAACCTAATTAATGCATAAAAATATATCTAATTATCTAAAAATTAAACAAAAATATCAAACACATGTGGGAATGGGTTAGGAACATCAAACTCATCTCACCTTTACAAAATTAAATCAAACTCTAAACTAAACAAAAATCACTTTGAATTCACTTTGATTTATTTTAAACTTTCTTATTCTATAAGAATGTCTTTAGGATTTAAGTGAAGTGAACTTGTTTACATGCTTCCATTATTTTGAATCTTTCCCCAACAAGTTAAATTTGTATTTCATGTGGTTTCATGCATTCATAATTTTAAAATTAAGTTGTTTACTTTATGTCAAATTTGCATATGTTGGCTAAAGTAGAAATATGAATGGCTATTATCATTACTAAATCCAAATTATTTTCAAAACATATAAATCAAATAACAAATATGAAAGTATGCTACTTATACTTTAATTATAAGCTTGCATGTGAAAGAATATAAAGGTATGCTTAGCATAGGTTTCCTTTCTTTATGTTGGTATAGTTTTGAATAGAATTTGATGAGGGTTCATTTGAAAAGAACCTAACACTCACCTAATTTCATATCCTATTCATCTCTATGCTACCATTTAAGGAGGGTTACCTATACTAGCACACTTAAATTGCATAAACAAAATGAATCCATTAATACAACTTTTGCATTCTCCTTTTCTATTTCATTTCTTTTATACACATATTTATTTTTAAGGAAAGTGGTATATTAGTCTGGACAATCCCGAGGTTACGAGAGTTTAAGTAGCCTTAAGTAGGTCTTGTACCTTATACCTCTGGTTAACAATAACGTTGTACTCACTTATGCCTTTCTTACTTTCATGTGTGTATGTGAAAATTTGGATAAGAAAAATCCTTTTTACTTAAGAAAAATTATGCATATTCAACTTCTAAATTTCCTTAAATGGATTACTTAGCATGCATCATAAAGTGTGTTAAATACTCTCATCTGTATGTATATATATGCTTAGGGCCCATCCATATGCATGTTATATATGTTTGAAAAGAAATGAAGTAATGTGTGTATGTGAATTTTGATTCATTTTATTTAATCTTAAAATGCCTTTCTTTTTAAATAGGTTTGTTTAGAATTCATCTAAACTTAGGATTAATTAAAATATTTAATCAAAATATTCACCTAAATGAAACTAAAATATGAATCTACTTTAGAAATTACTTAGGTTAGGGAAGGAAAGAGAAGTTCTCTTCTCTTTCCCTCTCTTCATAACTTAGTAATTAATTGTAAGATCCACTTAAACTAAATAAAAATATGAAATAAAATCAACCCAAAATAATTAAACAACTTAAATGAAACCCTCCTCTAAGTTGAACATGTTCTTCACACTTAGAAAATTTGAACCTAAAGCCATAGTTAAGCATACCACACAAACCTTCATAGCACATACATTAGCCTAAGTCACCACTTCATGCCTTAGGTTAGGTCGATGCATGGTTTGATGTTTGTTTTATTTTTTGATATATGTTTTATACTAGATATTAGGGTGTATGCTCGTAGAATGAATCATAGGACTCTGTTAGTCTAACTATTCTTTTCTGCAGGAGATTGTGCTTAAGAGCGCTTATCATAAAAAAAATATAAATACTTTTGCTTGTGTGCTTTATACCCTAAGCATAATCAATAGGCCAAGTGAACTTAGTCATCCATGTGTGGGGTGATAAGTCCAATATACATGCTTGAGATTTGTGTGATTTATTTTAGTTAACCTTTATTTGCTGTGTGTGTTAGTTAGATTTCCACTTTCCTTTTCATGTAAATTTGTGCAATTAGGATTTTGGAATGATTGTTATGGGGATTAGGATAAGCATTGATCATAAAATCCCATCTTATGCACCATGTGAAGCCTTGGAGCATTTACCTTCCAACCATCCAAAAGAAGGAACCAAAGAAGAAAAGAAGAAAAGAAGAAAGAAGAAATAAAGCTTGAAGCCCCCCATAACAATGAATTCCCTGCTTAATTGTAATTTAATTCATTTATAATCTGGGTTGTATAAGGGTAAAGCTCGGCTACCCAATTTGATATTTTTGAGTTTGTGCGGTGGTGCCCGACCACAACAGCCTTTTATTCTTTTTATGATTAACTTTATAAATTGGTTGATGATTTATTTAGCTTTTGCATTAAGTGGCATCTTTTCATAGTTTCTTTCTTACTTTATGTATGGTCTGGATGTGTATTAGGCTCTTTAGGAAAAAATAAATCTTTTACCTAATTTAACAACTCAAAATAAAAATTAAACAACTCATAACCTCATCTAAAGCTTAGGTTTAAAATCAAGATAAAAGAATTAGCAACCCCTTAGTTGGATAAGCATTTCTTTTGTAATATCATGCACAACAGCATCTTATTTCACTCTTGATTTGAGGGCTTCCACCTTTGTCAGAGAAACTTGGCTTGACCTTTGAGAGCTGTGATGGAAACTCACATCCTCCTTTCTCACTGATTTTGGCCAATAACCTTCTTTCTCAAGCATTAGTCATATGAATCCTATTAGCCTAAGTCAAAAAAATTATCCAAAATAAAAATAAAATGAAATTTGAATTGCATTAGATTTAGGTCATTTGAAGCATGTTCCTTTACATGATCTAGTCTCTTTAGGGAGTGAGTTTAAGGATTTAGTCTCTTTCTAAATGAATAATAGACTAGTTATCTTGCATAAGCATAAAGACTTGCCTACATGTATTTAAAATCATAGGAGAAGTTAGTTGGTGGCCACCCCCAGACTGTTGTAAGTCCAAGCTGTCGGGTGATTTGTCCTCTCGTGTGGAGGCAAACCAATTACCCATTTTTTACCTTAGATTTAGTTTGTGCTTTCAAGCCTAGCCAAAGCTCCCTAGATTTTAGTTCTGAGGTTGCTTCTCCTCTTTATGGGCCATAAGTATAATTCCTCACCTCTTAGGCATTTTCATAATCTTTTGTTAAGGAATCTTAAGTCCTAAATCTCTAATAAAAAATGTAACTCAAACAAACTAAATCAATTTGAAAAATATAAATCCCAACTATAGGATAGTTTGAGAGCTCAGGTTTTCTAGATCGCCGGCATCTCCTACTTATCTTCCATTTTGGCTCGATAATAACTCCCTCTTTGATCAATCCCGCTTGGTCCTTCAAAATAAAACCAATCGATAGTCAGTCATTGAAATTTTCAAAGACAACCATCATTTACCTGAGAGTTTTCCTGGAATCCCCATTCCTTATGATGTAATTAACTATGGGGGCTTACCCTTGTAGGGAACTTAACGAACTCGATTTAAAATAAACCCTGCTTTATTTTTTCATGTAAAGTAAGGAAAGAATCTCTGGTACATATGCAGACCCATCGTCCTTATGAGTCATTATTGAGATGATTGGTTCCATTAAAGGGTAGTGACTTCTACCTCTCAAGATAGTACATTATTTCCTTGATGACGTGCCCTATCTCCTGAATAAGTACATCGACGGATCTGCATGGCATTCTAAAAAGATGAATTTCTATAGGTCTCCTCTTTCATTTCTCACCAATAGATTTGAAAGGCGACCCCCCTTATAGGAATTTATTCTCCACACCACCCCTAGGCAGTTGTAAGTCCAATAGTCGGGTGATTTATCCTCTCTTGTGGAGGTAAACTAAAGATCTATTTTTGTCTTAGATTTAAGTTGTGCTTTTGGCCCTCGCCAAACTCCCTAGATTTAGGTTCTGAGATCGTTTTTTCCCTTTGCGGGCTATAAGTATAAATCCTCACCTCTTAGGCATTTCCATAACTTTGTACCATGGAATTGTAAGCCCTAGCATTCTAATGAAAATTTAACTCAAACACATTAATTCAATTTCAAAAATGTAAATCCCAACCATAGGGTAGTTTGGGATGCTTACTGGGCTTCCAAGTATCTTCAACATCCCCTACTTGTTTTCATTTAGCTTCAATAATAACTTCTTCCTCTTGATCGATCTCACTTGATTTTCTAAAAATAAACCAATCGATTGATAGTCTTACTTTTTTGAAATCTATGGAGACAACAATCATTTACCTTAATCGAGAGTATTCTTAAGGAATCTCATTCCTTAAGATATAATTAACTATGGGGGCTTGCCTCTATAGGGAACTTAATGAACCCGGTTTAAAATAAACTCTACTTTACTTTTCCATATAAAATAGGAGAAAAATCTCTGGTACATATGCAGACACATTGTCCTTAGAAGTCCTTATTGAGGTGATTAGGTCCATTGTAGAGTGGTGACTTTTATCTTTCGAAATAGTACACCTCTCCTCAATGTCGTACCCGATCACCCTAGTAAGAACATCTACGGATCTACGTGATATCCAAATACAAAAGAGTATATTTATATCTTCATTTTATTCCACATAGATTGAAGATGGAAGTATACATCATAGAAGATGAAAATTTTTCACCACAAGCTCCTTATTGGATCGAGAAGACTAGCTTTTAGTATGATATGAAAAATGTCCAGAATATTTCTAGTGATGCTGCTAAGGATATATTCTGTGACAATTGGTATGCTACTTGAAGCATAAAATACTTTAATTGAAGCGAATCTCTTGAAGTGTTTAAGCTTGTGTTTTCTTGTAGTTTTACATTCTATATGTATTTTTCTGTTAATTTTTGTTTTAGTTTAGGAGATAAATATAGAATGAAAATAAGGGAATCTTTTCATGAAGTTCTCCCTAGGAGTCCACTTTTTTTCTAGGAGTTGGTACAAAACCTTATACTTCTTTAAACTTTAATTACTTCTTGCTTTAAATTTGAACTTTTCTCAGTAATTTGTTTTTATGTTCAAAGGTTAGAACTCCAAGTAAAATCTTCTCATGGACAAGAATATAAACTTGTCAACTTTCAGAGTAAGTATAAATTTGCAGTTCTATGAATGAATTTATAATTTATAACATTTTGTTTACTGAAAATTTGAATCATTCTCTTACTAAACAGTTGATACAAATTAATCTTCCAACCTGTTCATGATGCGGCTAATGTTCGGCGCCATCTGCCTCAAGAGAAACGAAATCTCCCAGCTGCTCATTTAACCGACATGCCTCCATTGCCATCGCAGCTCGTGAGACTGATTCTTTTCCTGCTGTTCGAAGCTTGAGCGGTCATAGAAATAGAACAACTTCTTCGACAGATACTCTTTCACCAGTACCTGTTCAAAGCGGTGCATCTGGTGAACATGATGATAAATCTGCAAGCAAAAGCTGGGAAAAGTGGATATATATAGTGGTTCTTTTCCTGCTGTTAGTTTTTTTTTTGTTGTTTTTTCATTAAATTTCACTTCAGGTTGGAAGATTAATTTGTTTGTGGACTTTATTTTAGTGTTAATGATTCGATATGCATTTAAATATTAGACTGATTTATCATATAGAATGGTCTAAAACCTGTGCTCAAATAGAGACCATTATGTCTTCTGGGATGCTTTTCACCCAACGGAGAAAGCAAATTTCATCATTGCAGCCATTTCATGACTGGTTCTGGTTTGTAAACTTTTTCTGTTGATTTATACACAACAAGCATTATCTCTAAATTCTTTATTATTGATATACAACATAATAATAGAAATTTATTGTAGTAAGCTGCTGCAAAGTGATACTCAAACACATTGATAGAGTTGAATATTATAATAACTAAAATTCAGGGGTACATTGATGAGTATAATATTACGACAATCGATGTTAATCACACATTGCTAATATATATTAGCACTTCTTAGCACCACACACTTCACTCACACATATTAAGATAAACATATGAAAAGTACAGTAGACCAATAACAACTCCAACAAAAAAATTTATAAGAGTTAATATGAGAAAAAAAGGAAAAACACTTACAAAACTTATTTAAGTAAGTTGAAAGCCCTCCCAAAGTTTGAACTAAAATCCTTCCCCCTCTTTCTTAAGTGCTCTAAACTCAAGCAAGTGCTCTCTCTTATAAAATTTATAGGGATTGGAGGAAGCAATGTGAGACCCACTCTTAAAAAAAAACTAATTCCATGAAAAAATGAGTTCACATTCTTGTAAACTCCTCAAAATTAAACAAGCTTTAATTGAAATTTGAGGAGGCTAATATTAAACTCAAAAGCTTAAATTGAAGCGGTAAAGTGAGTTCTCTTTTCTCCAAACTTCTCAAATCTAAATAAGCTTTAATTGAAGCTTGGGAAGGAAAATACCAAACTCATAAGAGACTTACAATAAATTTGAAGTCTAGTTTTCAAATAAATATGGGATTTGATATGGAGTTAAGGATAAATTCATATTAGATTTGAACTCTTCG
This sequence comes from Cymbidium sinense, assembly GCA_021442155.1. NCBI lineage: Eukaryota > Viridiplantae > Streptophyta > Magnoliopsida > Asparagales > Orchidaceae > Cymbidium > Cymbidium sinense. Next base: position 58,098,607 of record CM038222.1, read on the forward strand.
TATGTGAGCAAAACTTCTCTTTGGATATTCAAAGTGTTAAATTCATGAACAAATAATCAATATGAATAAAATCAATTAAATGTTTAAATAATCACATTCAACATCAAGTGAAGTGAGAATTTCAATTGAATACCAAAGGACAAACGATTGGTGGTAAATTCAAATGTTTAATTCCAAAATTGAAAATAAAAGTGTGTAAGTAATTTGATAACTTTCTTACAAGCACAAGTTCAATTAGGCAACTCATGAGCAACCATGAATGTAGCCTTTAAAAGATCATTTGGAGCTTGCATTTAAAGTTGATTTTGAAGCACTTGTGATATATCTATTGCTTATCTTCAAAATTAATGAAATCTACAAAATGACTTATAAAGTGGCTTTCTAATTAACAAGTAAATTATGTTCTAATTCATATTGAATAAATTTGAAATCAAATTGGAGAAATATAAATAAGACTCACAACAAACTGAGAAGCTCGCCAATAAGTCTTATTGAATGCATATATTATAGTATCTCGATTTAAATGAATTAAAGAATGCTTCAATTGAATTTAAGGTTGTAGCATATGGAATCTACAATATGTCTGAATGTCTACTTTCAAGTAATAGTAGAACCAAAATGCAACTTTCTCAACACTTAGTCACAAAATTAGGATGTGAATATAGTGGTGAATCGAGCCGCTCACACCTAACTTCGTCCTTAACTTTTGACTTTGCTTTTGCTTCCGCCTTGTGATGCCACCGGATCTGCAATTCTTCATACAAGCAGACAAAATGAGATACTAAATTAAATGCTACACTAATTATGGCGCTTCTTTCAATCCAAAAATTATGGAATTTAATTCTAATTATAATTTTCAAAGTCAATGACTTCATTAATTATATGAAATTATCTAAACTATAAATACCTGCATGTGCTTGGACATGAAAATTTAAAGTGCAAATTTTGATGTCTAAAAAGGGTGCGTAGGCCAAGTTGGAATTAAATAAAAATATGAAATTAATCTTAAGATTTAGAAATAAAATTACCTGAATTGTTAAACAACCGAACACACTCTGAATACTTAAATTTGTCGAGATGCTTTCCGCTCTTGAGACCGTCCAAAAATCAACCTAAAATAAATTATTAAATTTCAACTTATTAAAATATGAAGAAGGTGACTTAATGCTTCCGCAATTATGTTTAAAGAAAAACTCATAAAGGTAAAAGTCAAAAAGTGGCATGTTCACTCAATCAATCTAAGCAGGGTTGGTCCCGGTCTGGAACCAACGCCCATCGAAATTATTGTTCTGGAAAATGGCTTCCTGATCACGGAATGCAACATAAGTTGTAAAGATCAAGACAGGCAAAAGACGTATCTGGTGTTCCTACAAACACACTATTTTTTTTTGAATATATAACCTAAGGATCCTTCTACATTGATTGACTACCTCCTCACCACAAGACTGTGGACCGGCCGACATAATTTGATGACGAGCATCATCATTCCCCCAATCATCCGCTTTAAGCGAAAATGATAAATTTCATAAACCCCAAATTTTAAACTCCACATGCTGCTATCATACACTACGCATTTAGCGATCTAATGACTTGCCTTAATCGAAAGTTCTCTCTCACTTATTGGGAGGGGTAATTAACTATAGGGGCTTGTGCTTATAGGAAACCTGAAATCAAATCTAAAGTCCTCACAAAATGAGGGTGAAATCTCTGGGTAGTGTCTTATCTACTATTTTATCTTCCCTCTGAAAATTACACTGACATATAAAATCATACTCTCTTCATTTACGAGAGGTCGATGGCGAATTTTCGGAGCCCACAACAACTTAACTAAAAAATGAACATTAACGTAGTCTATAAGGGAAAAGGATCGAACACCTGTTGTGCAACTAAATAGACTAGGAATTCTTTAGAAAACACTTTTATGCATCTCGACCTAGTACTCCCGCACGAGTATTGCAAATGTGGAATGAGGGTTTTGAAGTTTGCCTTCAACTCCTTCACGAGGTTGTGACAAAAGTTCAAACTGTGTGGGTCAAACCCTAGAGCAGTGAGGAGGTGCGAAGATGAGTTGTGAGGTGGTCACTCAGGCAAAGTCATAGAAGAGGTCCGAGTTCGACCTTGTTGGAGAGGAGCGTTGATGTAAGAGGAAGTTTTGTACACGAGATGAGGAGATCACACGAGTTTGTTATGAATAAATGAAAAGTTACAGAGCTTTTGAGAGCAGACGGAAAGTAGTATTTATATTGTATTAAAATATTTTAGGTGTTAAATTTATAAAATAGTGAGTTTAAGTGTTAAATATATAAATAGTAAAAATTGATGTAATATGTATGTAAATCCCCCAAATTTTATTCATAAATATGATAGATGTGTTAGATTATTTGCTTCATGGGCCCCATAGACCGGCTAGAACGTATCCATTTCTTTTCGGCGGGATGTGATTACCTTAACTCTCACCCACCATCTACGGCCATCAACTATGACGGCAGCGCTGGACGCGATCGGAGTGATCGGCGGCGGTCAGATGGGCTCAGGCATTGCCCAGCTCGCTGCCGTCTCCGGCTTCGCTGTCTGGCTCCATGACTCGGATGCTGGTGCCCTTCACCGGGCGTCGGAGGGCATCGGCGCCGCCATCCGGAGACTCATATCAAAGGGGCAACTCTCTCAGGTGATTTTGCCTCTTCTCCCGTCCTATTTCTAGCGTCATGTTGGAATCTTTCTACTTTTTTTTGGGTATAAGTTGTGTTGGTATTTTATTTTGATTGTTTCTCGCAGTGTGATGTTATTTTGTTCGTGGGATGGGTTTGAAAGGATCTGGATTCTTAACTTTTTGGTGCACTGAATTTGAATTTTGTTGATTGAGAAGCTCAACGAAATTCAGTAGCTATTGTGTTCCGCTGGATCTACCTGGGTGTTAGCAACAGAACATTCTTGCCGTCCCCGATGAAATCCAACTTGATATCAGCACGGAAATTCAGCTTGGCATTAGTGATGACTGTTGAAGGCCGACTTAGCGTCAAAGTCTTGGCTTCAACAATAATTGTGTAGTCACGAATGTATGGGCTGTACGAATTGCACCTATATGAGCTCCACCCAATAAAAATGTTGTTGATTTGTATCTTTTCTGTAAAGCCTCGTTTCTGTCATTAAGTCTTTTAGGGGAGCCTCGTGATCAGGAGTAATTTCATATACTAGGCATGCCAATACAGAACCTAGCAATGATGGATTGAAAAATAAGTTTTGATGAATAGTAAGTATATAATTCGTTGAAAGTAAAATTGTGAAAAATTGAATTAAGTGTTTTGAACATGTCCTCAGAAGGATTGAAAAAAAACTTTCATGAGATAAGTGTTGGCTTTGATTTTAGTTGACTTATTTGAACGGTTTAGTTGACACACTGATATACCCTTCATCAGTCTACTTGAATCTAACTTAGGCTAATTCTTTCCATTTTCTCTAAATTAGTTTGATTTTATCTTGATCAAACTAATTTGGGTCACTTGGTTTTAATCGATGGCATGACATCTTAGAATTGTCGACTTAGATCTCCTCTCCATCCCTTTGCTGATAGCTCGACAGTCTAGAGTTTTCGTGTTGGCCTTTTGCTAGTTGGCTCAGATTACTTTGTAGTAAGCTTCTTCTTTGGACTTAGTCCTATAAGAAGTCATGTTCTCAATGTCTCTTGACACATTGTCGATAGCTCGACACGTCAAATTGTCACTTTTATACCCTCTTTATGACATGCTCATGCCTTGGCCTTATCGCCAGCTCAACATCTCATTGACACTCGTTGATAATTTGATACTATTAAGATGTCAGGTTATCGACTTGTTTGTCTTAATGGTCTATCAACTTCGTCTTGACCTTACCGAGCTCTTCCTCAATGAATTTAGTTCCTTTCTTTGAAAATGATGACATCTCCCTCGCTTTTCGACAAATTGTGGACTTTATCATACCCTACTTGTTAATGACTTATATTCTTATCCCTGACCTATAGCTCAACATTTTATAGTTGTTGGCTTGCTGATATATTTCTCTTAGCTTTGTTGATTTTTCTTCTTTACTTGGGAAAACAACTTGCCCTCTTGTGGATAGCTTGACAAATTAGAGTTGTTAGGATTGCATGCCCTTCTTGATGCTTTTGTCGAGATCCTTCTCAGCACTTGCCATCCTCCCCTTGTTGTCAACTAAGCATATGGAGTTGACCGGTAGGCTTTTGTTGGGTGATGTCAAAGCATGCCATCAGTTGGCATAATATTCTTAACAATGTTAGACCATTGCTTGACAAGCCTCTTTCTATTTAGAATTGACTATTACCTCGGATACTATCCAATGATAAACTTTCACAGGGATTCATTTTGTCACTTGTCACATCACAGGGTAATTTGCACCAATCGCCACCTCTTCTTCCAATTTCTTAGTTGTGCAAATGAGAAAGTATTTTTTTTGCGCTAATATCCTTCCTCTAGATGTCACCTTTCACCCCAAGATGCTACTAACTCTTCTTGTTAGAGTGCACCTCCTACAAAAGGGAGAGGATGACACCTCCTTTTAGTTTTGATGAAGGACAACTCATATTATTCTAATATACGTTAATGAGTTTTATGCTATATTTAGAGAACATGTGTTTTTTCCTAAAGAAGAGTATTGTTTAAGATTTAAAATGGACTTAATGCAGTTTCTCCATGTAGACTTTTAAATTTTGACTTTAATGTGTGGAGAAAATGAAACATTCTTTTCGAGTTATAAATCATAGAAGATGAAAAGTCAAGAAGATGAAGAACAAGCATAAAAAATTTAAATCATCACTTTATATATTCAAAGAATCTATCATATAAAAGTCCCTCATTATCTTTTCAAAATTTATGCTTTAAACTTTTATAAATACTCTTGTGATGGAATGAATTGATATATTGAGTTTATGTTGATTTACTTGCTCTATTAACAATATAATGAGTAATAATTGATGGCCTTCTCCTAGAGGACTTGGTGGTCTTTCCATGAGAATGACATTTGAAATTTTCTCTCTTAAATCATCCATCAATTTACTATAAGAACAAATGGTCTTGAGTGTATTGTTGCTTATGAGATGAATTTGATGATTCTTCTTGTTGGACTTCTTTGATAAGATAGTTCTTTCATGCATCATATTTTCTTGATCTTAGTTCTTTTTCAAATTTCCTTTTTTCTCATTGCATTTCATTATCAAGTTCTCAAAATTTGCATGTTTGTTTTCAAAGTGTTAAGAGGCTTGATGTTGTTTATGTTGGTCCTCTCTGGGATCCAACTCTCTTTGAAGCACTTGGTAGAAATTTGAATTCAATGATCTTATCGTTATGTTGAGTGGTTATTTTATACCTTAGTTCTTTTCTTTTGTTGCATGTTTTTTAATTCAATTTGTTGCATTTGTATATTTACTTTCTTAGCTTTGTAATATCATATTTGCTTGTTATATTTGCATTTTAAGTTTCTTTTCTTCATTATCAACGCTTAAATTCTAGTTGCTGCAGAATTATTTATATTATCTTGATATATTTTATAAGTTGTTCTTTATATTTAGAAAAATGTAATTTTATATTGAGGAAATTATAATTGAACGTTTGGAGTAAAATTAAAATAACTTCTCTATGAGTTCTCTTAAATTTGTTCTTTAATGAGTGCAGAAGATGAAACATCATTTTTTATACATGAAACATAGAAAATGAAAAGTTTATAAGATAAAGAATATGTGGCATGTATTCAAATCACTTTATGTATTCAAACAACTTATTGTATTAGGGGCCCTTTTTATTTTTTTGAAATTTATATTCTATTCTTCTATAAATACCATTGCAATGGAATAAAATAATATATTGAGTTGATGTTGGCTTGCTTGCTTGATTTGTAATAAAATAAGAGTTGGTAGTCTTCTCTTTACGAGAGACTTGATGGTCCATCCAGTAAAATAATATTTAGAATTTTCCCTCTTACATTCTCTATCAAGACTTTTGAGATGCCTGGTTTGATGCTCCTAAGTTTCAAATGCCTAACTCAGCATGCTAGTTTTCTGAACGACAAGTTCCACAATTTACGTCCAATTCTATTCTTTGTACTACCAACTTTAGGAAGAGAAACTTCAAAAAAGATAATCAATCAATTCTGAAAATCTCTTAGCATTATGCTTCTCATCGAATGTAAGTACACAATTGTGATTTTTATGATAGTGGTGGTGTGTTGATCTAGAATCATAGCTTGCACAATGTTGTTTAAATTACTTAATGTTTTGATTAACGAAGTCAAGGTGCCATGCTTTTAGTAAACATAATTATTCAAACTAATTTGATTTTGGACTTCTTAAGGTGTAGGGTTTTCTAATGCAAACCTAAGATAAATTGCATAAGGAAGTATAATAGAGAAATCATAATTCACAAATTTTCAGCTATTAATTTAAGGGAAAGAATTTTTTTTTATGAAACTTTAGAAAATATAGTTCATTCATTCTAAACAATGATGTGAAAGCCCCAAAATCTAAAATTCCACAAAAAATTTGAGTATGAATGTAAAATTTTATAATAATTAAGATTTGTGCAGAAAAAGAGAACATTGATGTATATCAAACTTGATAAAATCTCAATCATGTATCCAAATCAATAACTAAATAGCTTTTTAAGAATTATATATAACATCAATTGGATGATTCAGATCTCACGCTGGTACAAAGGAGAATCGCCCCTTAGAAGTTGCCTTCAAACTTGCAAGCACTCAAAGAATCTACATCCAATGATGCAAAAAAATTGAGATGAACAAAACTTATGTTCAACTAGTCAATATTGTTTTACATGCTTCAAGGGTTTTTATTTATAGCTTAAAGACCCAAATATGTGATTTTGAGATTCAGGAATTTGGGTTTCAGTAGAACTCTTCTTGTCTGGTCAGTATAAGTGGTATCGATTATATTTTGATGTCCCTATAATCAAATTCTAATATAGTTGGGAAAATTCCTTTTATCTTATTGAAAAAAAAAGCGGATGATGTCCACTACCTTCACTTGAAGTATTATGTGACATGTTTACTTGATGAGAAGTTGAAGTTTTTTTTAAACAATTTAAGGGGCCGTTTGGTTGGCTCAATTTAAAATGAAGTGCAAAAGAAATGCAATGAAAAGTGGAGTAATATATTTGGATTATTTTTAAGTTGTTTGGTTGAAATAAATATAAATGTAATAGTTTATTTTTTCTTGTTTGGTAAATCTAGGTAAATGCATTGTAAAAAATCAGTGGCTCAAATGATGGTGTCGGTGACAACAAGTGACGGTGGACAAGTGGCTACAGCCACAACAAGGGACGATAAAGAATAGGCAACTGTCGATGGCGGGCAGCTAACAATTAGTGATGAGCGTCCGGCTTACAGCAAAGAATATGCAGCTTTGAAAATTTCTCATTTTAAATGAATTCAAATACATTAAAATCGAACTAGGTGATAAATTTGAAATTCATTGATGAAATTCACTGCATTTGAAATACAATAGACCGAACACTTGAATTTTCAAAATGCATGTATTTTGTTTACTTTATAGTACAAATATATCGTACAAAAAAAACCCTAAGCAGACATCTTTTTCCACCAGATAGTTCGCATACAAATTCCTTATCGGTTGATAACCTCCTATTGTTGATTGTGTATTAAAAAAATCAGGTTTCTTTGAAAGAGGATCATAATAGACTCAAGTGACCTTCCTTTTGCTTAGGAATATCATGTGAAACTTTAGTTAAGATATCTAATTCTTGTGTAACTGTTTCGATGTTACCTGCTGAAGTTCTTTTTTTTTCCCTGTTTTACTTTCGTCTTTGCAGGCAGCTGGTACTGATGCTTTAAACCGTCTGACATATACATCGCATCTGGATGATTTTAGGCACGCAGATGTTATAATTGAAGCCATCATTGAGTCCGAAGATGCCAAGAAGAAGCTGTTTTCTGATCTTGATAAGTTAGCCAAACCTTCTGCAATTTTGGCCTCCAATACTAGTTCAATCTCCATCACTCGCCTTGCTTCTGCAACTAGCCGTCCTTCACAGGTCAGCCTCCCCAGCTTTAAGACACAAATATGTACATTACATGCAAAACGTATACCTAGTTGTATGCTTGCTTCACTTAAATCCTTGTAAACTAATTTTTAAATAACAGATTTGCTATCAATTTTTAAGCCTTTGAAGGTATTTAAGAGTGAAAAAGATGATCTTAATCTAGTTTTAAGTTAATTTTTTATTGTAATATGTGGCAATGTAGAATAATGAAGAAAAAAATTATGATGACCCAAGGCTGGTAGGATAAAGACAAGATATAAAATATTTTATATGGTTGGAAGTCCAAGTGTTATGTAAATTTTAACTGTTTTAAGTATGCTAAATTTATTGTAGAAGTATATGGATACAGATGATGGTATAACTTCAAGCGTTAAAGTTGAATGTTCTAAAAAAGAGAAGATTATGAAAACTTGCAATTAGATGTTTCATGCTATATCAATATTAGTTTTGGGCTTCAAAAAATTACTATAATCATTTGAGTGTAATATAAATGCGAATGTTAAGATTGATGTGTGGCCAAATTGGGAAGAGCAGATTGAAAAATGATTAGGGTAGCAGAAATGTGATTTGCAAACGCCAACATTTCGCGTTTAAGTAAAGTAAAATTTGCATTTCAAATACACGTGAAAGCCATTATATGATTGAATTCCAAATCGCGACCCAATACTTAATGTAAAGTGATGTATCCCGTGGGCCGCGCTTCCGCCCGCCGCCACCGTCAGCCTACCGTCAGCTGGCACCGTGACCTCCGTCGACGTCAAACCTGTTTTACATTACATTTTCATTTCAACCAAACAAAAAAAACGATGTTATGAATTGTAAAAGCTCAACCAAACAACTATAAAATAATCTTAATCAATTTCTTTTACACTGCTTTTACATCAGATTCCAAGAACTAAACGATTAATACATTGACGATAAGGTCTTGTAACATATATAGGAATTTTGGGTATGCACTTTAGTGGGTAGAAGATATATCAAAGACATGGAGATGGGAAAACAAAATAATGATCATTGATCACTGTTTTGTGATGTTGTTAAGATTAAACTCTTTTACCTAGAGTGTCTAGAATCACTAGAATATCTGAAATAAACAGTTGATCTGTTATTTTTAGGTGATAGGCATGCATTTTATGAATCCTCCTCCTGTGATGAAGCTGATCGAGATAGTGAGGGGAGCTGATACATCTGAAGAAGTCTTCTCAAAAACTAAAGCTTTGGCGGAAAGGTAGCCACTGAACCCTGTAATCCTGCTTCATTATGTTAGATCAACCTGAAGCGGACCTTTAATTCATTTTGCTTTCACTGCATAAATAATATCCAGTCCTTTGTACTAGCTTGCAATCACATTTCTTCGAATTGATCCCTGAATTTTGTCTTAAATCAAATTCAATACATATGAAACCCACCATCCTGACCAAATTGGTCAGATGTCCCTTGATTTTTGCCTAGACTATAATATAATTCTTTCATCTTTCTAGATTTGGCAAAACTGTTATATGCTCAAACGACTACCCAGGCTTCATCGTGAACCGGATCTTGATGCCGATGATCAACGAGGCATTTTACGCGCTATACACCGGCGTAGCGGCGAAGGAGGACATCGACACGGGGATGAAGTTGGGAACAAACCATCCAATGGGTCCTCTTGAGCTTGCAGACTTCATTGGGCTGGATGTGTGTCTCTCAATAATGAAGGTTCTTCACCAAGGGCTAGGAGACAGCAAGTACATCCCATGCCCTCTTCTTGTTCAGTATGTCGACGCTGGCCGGCTGGGAAGAAAGAAGGGGATTGGGGTCTATTCTTATGAGAAAGAACCAGTAAGAGCTAAACCAGTATCTTCTCTCTGAGACTGCAAACAAATAAAATGATATGAATGTGATGATTCTGGACCTGTTTGTAGGTAAACATGCTAATAAGGTAGCTCAACATGTTATATCAAGTGATCAGGATGTTCTTGATGAGGACTACTGGAGATTTATATGCCTTAGACCATAAATTTTTTTTTTTAACATGTGTTTAGCAGGTGCTACTTTTATGATTCTGTTATTTTTTTTTTTTTTGCAATGGGTATCCACCTAAGGGTGGGATGTTATCGACTAATCCCACGTATACCACATTCATCACACCTGTGATCCCCACTTACTTTACCCAGATATGGGTCACTTGAGAGAGGTAACTGATCAGTGGTGGTACTCACAACTCTAAGAGAGGGTATGATTCTGTTATTTGATAAAAATTTGATGTTTGGATTTTATTTATTTATTTTGTTTTGGCTTTGAACAGAAAATACCTCTGATATTCTTCATTTTTTTTTCTTTTCTGTGCTTTACATTATTGTGGATTAATTTTTGTCACTTTGTAGAATATAAATGCAAGACTTTATTGTATTTATTATATAATTAAGCGAGTCAAAGTAGGTTAAGGATGCCTTACTATGCGAGTTTAACATGCACATTAAATATTGGTTATTTAATTTCTTTTTAAAAATTTATATATTAATTTTACAACAATAACAACCAAAAGCCTTTATCCCATTATGTGGGGTCGGCTACATGAATCATTCTTTTTCATTGTGTTCTATTATGTGTCAAATTCTCATTTAATTCAAGTATACTAAGGTCATTTTTTATACATCTTAATCAAGTCTTTTTAGGTCTATCTCTATCTTTTTTAACGCAAGGTAAATTTAATAAATCTATTCTTCTAATTGGGTCATTTTTTATACACCAAATTTATTTTTTAATTAATTTTATTTATATTTTAATTTAAATAAACATATTTTGATATTTTAAATTGTGTAAAGCTAAGTGGTGGTCAGAGTTGACACTTGAGAGTAGGGGTATAAATGAGTCGAGTTTTGACTTAATCGAGTTAAGTTTATTTAAACCATGTCTCTACTCGAACTCTCAAGCTCGTTTCAAAAGCTCGATAAATTATCAATCGATAATGTGATACAATAATCAGTTATGTAAAAAATGGGATAAAGCATAGCTAAATGAAATAAAACTTGAGCTCGAAAATTTATCGAGCTTATTTTTGAGTTCGAGCTCATGGCTCGATAAGCTTAGCTCGCGAGCCAGTTTGACTCACATCCCTACCTGAGGGTGACGATGGGTGGTGAGTAGTAGCAGTTAATGACGGATGATGCTCATTAATAATGATAGTTATATTTTAAAATACTCTGAATATTTTAAAAATAAGAATATATTTAAACAGACAAATTTAAAAATAAAAATAAAAACTGATATGACTCAAAATAGTAAAAAGACAAATCTTGATAAAACCGAGCAATGATTTTCAGTCAATACCGAAGATCAATACTAAATATCATGGAATCTTTTTATCAATTAAATCTCAAAACATCAAATATGGAGTGTTTATACAAATCGAAGGTCTCGACGATGGATCTAACAGCCTAAGATCTAATTGACTTCATTTGGGCATCCAAATGCTCAAAATACATCAAATGATCAAGGATTCATCGTATCGACGATGCAGACGCTTTACATGAATTTGAATACCTCCTCCTCCTATATAATAACCTTCATTCCTCAAAAAAGTGAAGGAAGATGAAGAGATCAAACAAGAAGAGGAACCGCTCGACGGTAACCACCACCGCCAAATCCTTGTAATCTCAAGAAAAAGAGGGAGTCAAGAAGAAGAGGAAGAGTAAGGAAGAAGAAGAGTCCAAGAAAGGAAGGAAAGAGTCAAGAAGAAGAAAGAGTGAGGAGGAAGAGCAAGATCCTCCAAGAAGATCGCAAAGCAAGATCAGACTTGCTGCCATCAACCATCGCCACCGCCAGTCGTCACCACTGTAAGATTTAGATCCACCATCGAACAAATTAACTGATCATCGTTACGCTTGTTCTTTCTCTCATATGCAATTAGAATCCGTTATCGGGAAGATTTTGTACTCAAACGATACATAGGAAGCTTTTTTGAGCTGTATTTTTCCCTTTTGAGGTTTTACGTAAAATTGATGTCTTTTGTTATTTAATTCTTTTTCTACAATTAAAGTGAACTTTCACTTTTACTGATTTTCTAGCACGCAACAAAAACAAAGCCAAAAAATGGTCCCAAACAATCTTTTAGAAAGTAAAATAACATATCAGATTAACAGCCCAATATTCATATTTAAATAAACAAAATTCAAGAAATTTTTTAAATTTCTAATGTATTGATGAATAAATGCCAATACTACTATGCTAGTTATTTATTATTTATTATTTAATAAATAACTCACTTAATCATTTAAGAAATAACTCACAAATTGGCAGTAGATGATTCAGTTTTATTTTTTTGAAATTTAAAATTATTAGAACTGATTTTGAGTAACTTTTTATGAGTTTTGGTTAATAAGGCTCAATTAAACTATAATGTAGCTTGATTTTGATAAAATAAAATAAATTAATAAATATATTTCATTATATTTTAATATTTGCATTATATCTTAGCTCATTCTGATATAGATAGAAATAAATAAATAAATGTCAAACTTAAATAGAGTTTACTTTCAATTTGCACAATACATTTACTTTAAGATTGTTTAATATTTATACTTCATAGAAGTTAATTCTTTTGTTGAATTAAAAATAATAATAATTACAATTAATTCGTACCTAATAAAAATTGAAAAATCAAAATATATTTTTATGGTTATTATTATTACTATTATTTTTGAAAGTGAATAACTTTAGTTGATATTATTTAGATTATTTAACCACTTGACAAGATGTTTAATTATATTTGAAAAAAAAAGGAAGATTTACATACATACGACACAATTCTTATGCATTTATATATATAATATCTAAAATTAGATATTTTTTTATTTAACACTTTCCTGTACTTAAAAATATGTATTCCATTTTTTAAAAATAAGTGATGATAATATTTTTTATATATATAAATTAAAGTTTATATGTTAGATATGTAAATACATAAGAATTGGGTGGTATGTATGTAAATCCTCAAAATTAATTTTAATTATTATCTTAATTACTTTTAGGAAAGTTTATATACATAGCACACAGGGGCGGATCCAAAAATTATTATCAGATGGGGCACAATATGATAAAAAAAAAATACACTTTTATATAAAATATAAATAAATTATTTGTTATTTTATGTAAATATTTTTATTAATCATAATTAAAAATAACTAAACATATTATGAAGTCAATCTGTACTTAATCTTTTTGATTGCAGGATTTAAGTTAGATTTAACTTAAATCCAACCAAACTGTATTTTTCAGACAAGCTAAGACTGCTTGATACAGTATTTTCTCAATTTTTTCGTTTTATAAAACATAATTTTTTTTAGAGATTTGCTTAGTAAACCAATTTTTAAAAAGCACGATCTGAAAAACTTAGTTTAAATACAATTTCGAAATACTATTTTGTAATTTTGTTTTGAGTAAAGCCTACTTTTTGTTCTTACAAAATATCATAATTAACCCTCTTGCTCTCACTGTTACTTCTCCCACTTTAGACTCCTCGAGCAATTTTTTTTGTCTTTATCTCAACAGCTACTCACCTTGTCTTCTTAAATAATAAATTTTGGGCAAAAATGTTTTGAAATATTTATTTAATATATCTAATGACATGAATAAATTATTTATTTATTTTTTAAAATTATGAATGTCAAAAATATAAATTTAATGAATTGTAATATATTTTGAAAATATATATAGCATAATAGACTTAAGATATTAAGTAATAATTTATTAAATACTTATAAATTAAGTTGATGGATTTTTTTTCGTAACATAAAACATGCAAAATATTTCAAAATTATTCGTCTTTTAATTTAGAATGTTAATATTATTTATCTACATAAATAAAATAATTTTAGTTTTAATTATAATAAGTATGTATTAATTTCATTTTTTTTTCGAACAATATTTTTAACTTTATCTACCTAAAATTTAAAATTCCATTTTCTATAAAAACTAGTTTTAAAATTGATTGTTTTTAAAAGAGGCTTTGTGTAATCCTCTAAACCCACTTCTAGTCTCTAGATTTACGGGATTTGGACAAGTAGAAGCATGTGAAGGAGGGTGGGAGGAAAGACGCGAGTTACCATCACCACGTCTCCCTTCTCTATTTCAGAAAGCAACGGAATAGAAGGGGTAGAAAGGTGAGGGTTTTGAACACAAAATCTTGTCAATTTTACTTACATTAAAATATATTTTATGGATTTTAATATAATGGGATAATTCCAGTGCCCCCACACTGCATCTGCCGTGATAGCACATAATTCTTATACATTTACATTTCTAACACCTAAACTTTGATATTTATAAAAATAATAATAAGAATATTTATATACATATCACACAATTCTTATGTATTTACATATTTAATACTTAAAATTAAATATTTATTTATCTAATATATTTCTATGCTTAAAAAAATATATTTCATTTTTAAAATATAAGTAATGAATATATTTTTAATGTGATATTGAAGATGTGGATGTCATGTATATTATATAAGAATTATATATAATATATGTAAAATCCTCAAATAAATTTTAATTATTATCTTAATTTATTTTATTATAAATTAGTGAAGAGTAAATCAGTTGAAAACCAACCAAACTTCAGCAACTCCACTAACTAATGTTCATTGAATAAATTACTAAGAGTTGGAAACCTCACAACTTGGCATGTGGAGAAAGAAATCATAAATAGAGAAAGAGTTGCAGAGGCATCATGTCTCTTGCTCTTGCTCTGAGCAAAGGAAGGAACTTCACCCACCTTCAACACCCACTCCAATTTCTGGGGCCTACCATTGCCATAAGTAAGCAGATTTTTAGGAACCCAAATTCAAATTCTTAAAAAAAGAATTTTTCTCATTTTAGATAGTTCAGATTTTAGAGATATATCTATGGTAGGTACTGTGGATTTGAGGTTCTTCTCTGGCTTTTTCTACTTCTTCTCGTGTCTTTTCCTGAAATGCTACTTTCTCCCTCCATTAAGCACCTTTCAAAAAGGACACAGAGCATACTCCAAAGCTGCACTCTTTCTTCTCCACTTCAGGCCACCATAAAAGTAAAAGTAGCATTAAAGTGCATCTGTCCAAATGTAAATCAAACTACCTTTTTGCCTTTCTCATACAATATTTAACATTTATTTAAATCACAGGTTGCAAGGGGAGCTTTATAACTTCCTTTAATGGCGGTTTTGTGTTGGGTCCAGGGGAAACTCTTCCTTCATTCACAAGTTCTCGATATCTTTTTTTCGATGGCCAAGATGAGAGCTCGTCTCCGAGATATGAGTTTCTCACGTTCGCCAACTTTGACCACCTCTTAAATCCCAATCCCCATGCAATAAAGAACTTATCTTTATCAGGGTTTTGATGTCATAAAACTCATCTTTGCGTTCATTTTTCGCTGTTTTGATCCGAACTTCGTTGTTCCCATGGATTTCTCTTCTCCGTTCTTCATGAAATGGGCACTCTTGGCTTGCGTAGTACCCTTCTCCTGCATTTGTTATGGAGCTTCTGTGTCTCCCTGCCACTCCGGCGACCTTGCAGCTCTCCGGAACTTCGCCGGAACCCTAACCAACGGCTCCATTCTTCTCTCCTGGACCCTCGACGAAGCCTGCTGCCTGTGGGATGGTGTATTCTGTTCTCAGGATTCAGATGCACCATCCAGTTTCGGCAGAGTAACCCTTCTTCTTCTCCCAAATCGCGGTCTCGAAGGTTCCGTATCTCCTTCCCTCTCCAGTCTTGACGAGCTCCATTCTCTCGACCTATCAAGCAATCTGCTTTCTGGTAGAATCCCGCCAGAGCTCGCCGTCCTCCGCCGGCTCAAGTATCTTGACCTCAGCTACAATGCTCTGTCCGGATCTGTAGCCGCCGTCTCCGCCATTAACACTATTCAATCACTGAATCTCTCTTCCAATTCCTTCGATGGCTCACTTGCTGATCTTGGCGCTCATATGACCAATCTCATACATCTCAACATCAGCAACAATTCATTCTATGGCTCTGTTAGTCCCAACATCTGCATTGGGTCAAATTTGATTCAGATTGTTGATTTTTCAATGAATTCCTTCTCCGGCGAACTTGATGGAAACATTTTTACTAATTGCAGTGCTTCACTGGAGGAATTGAATTTGGGTTCGAATTCTCTTACAGGTAGCCTCCCCGACTCGCTCTTCGATTTGGTTTCATTGCAAGTTCTGTGTCTTTCATTCAATAATTTCTCTGGCCGTTTGAGTGAGAGATTAAACAAGCTCCCGGGACTTAGGAGATTGATTATTTCTGGCAATAGATTTTCCGGTGAACTCCCCGATGTGTTTGGAAATCTATCAATGCTTGAACAACTCATTGCCGATTCAAATTTGTTCCCCGGAAAGCTTCCCGGATCTATTGGAGCCTGTTTGAAGCTTAAAGCCTTGGATCTGAGAAACAATTCTTTAAGTGGGAGAATTAATATCGATTTCTCTGCCATGGCTTTGCTTATTACCCTTGATCTCGCAAGCAACAATCTTGAGGGCGATCTTCCATCCAGCCTCTCAAATTGCCGACAGCTTCGAATACTCAGCTTTGCTAAGAACAGATTATCTGGTGAGATTCCTAAGGAGTATGCGAAGCTCACTTCTCTCTCCTTTGCATCACTTTCCAACAACAGCTTGCAAAATATTTCAGGAGCATTGACAGTGCTCCAAAGTTGCAAGAATCTGTCTACTCTGGTTCTCACCAAGAATTTTCATGGCGAAGAGATGCCAGAATTATCTGATGGTTTCAGGAATCTGTCGATTCTAGCGCTCGGAAACTGCGCTCTTTCTGGCAAGATGCCATTGTGGTTGATGAACTGCATTAACCTGCAGGTCCTTGATTTGTCCTGGAACTACTTGAGTGGATCAATTCCTCCATGGATTGGGCAGTTTGATAGATTGGTCTACTTGGACATCTCAAACAATTCATTAAGTGGAGAAATTCCAAAGAGCTTGGCAGAGCTGAAGAGCCTCAGACTCATTCATGCCTCAACAAATACAAGCTTGATGTGTGAGCCACTGTATGTGAAGCACAATCGAAGTGTCGGCGGCTTGCAGTATAATCAAATATCTGGTTTTCCACCAGCTATATACTTGAACGATAATGGAATAAATGGTACAATATGGCCTGAATTTGGGCAACTGAAAGCTCTTCATGTGCTAGATTTGAGCAACAATCGTATCACTGGGACTATCCCTGAAACCATTTCGAATATGAAGAACTTGGAAGTGTTAGATCTCTCTTTCAACGCTCTCAATGGTACCATTCCTTCTTCTCTGAACAAGCTCACATTCTTGTCTAAGTTTAGCGTGGCGCATAACAATTTGCATGGAGAAATACCAACTGGAGGCCAATTCTTCAGCTTCTCAAACTCGAGCTTTGAGGGCAATCCAGGACTGTGTAGAGCTTCTGATCCTTGTAATGAGAGCTCGATGAGCGCGGGACTAACTCGAGAACTCCCTTTAGGTATTGGTGGCAGGATAGGAAAGAGCAGTATACTTGGAATAATTATCAGTGTTGCGGTTGGGATTGCAGTGCTCTTGGGTGTTATATTGCTCAATATATCTGGTAAGGAGGTCGGCGATGAGGTGGAGGTTGAAGATGAAGTGGAAGAAAGATCAAGGAGATCATTTGACCCAAGTTCGAAGTTGGTGTTATTTTTTCCGAGTTCAGACAGTAAGGATCTAACTGTTAATGATCTTCTGAGAGCTACAAATAACTTTGACGAGGAAAACATAATTGGCTGTGGTGGTTTTGGGCTTGTGTACAAGGCTTACCTTCCTGATGGAACCAAAGCTGCAGTCAAGAAGCTTACAGGTGATTGTGGGCAGATAGAACGCGAATTTCGCGCGGAGGTGGAAGCTCTATCAAGAGCCCAACACAAGAATCTTGTATCCTTGAAAGGGTATTGCAGGTAAGGGCATATAAACAAACTGAGTTCAAGAAAAATCAAGTGTTATTCAACAAAGCATCAAGCTTTTTTAACAGTCCTAACTGCAGGTATGGCGATGAGGATCGGCTGCTCATATACTCTTTCATGGAGAATGGAAGCTTAGACTACTGGCTTCATGAGAGAATGGATGGAGCCTCTCTTCTCCAATGGAGGACAAGGCTGAAGATTGCTCAGGGATCAGCAGGAGGATTGGAATACTTGCACAAAGTCTGTGAGCCTAACATCATCCACAGAGATGTGAAATCAAGCAACATTCTCCTCGACGAAAGATTTGAAGCTCATTTAGCTGATTTTGGCCTCTCGAGACTCATGCGTCCCTATGACACTCATGTAACGACTGAGCTCGTCGGCACTTTGGGTTATATTCCTCCAGAATACAGCCAGACTTTGATGGCTACTCTTAAAGGTGATGTCTTCAGCTTTGGAGTGGTGATGTTGGAGCTTCTCACAGGTAGACGGCCAGTGGATGTTTGTCAGGGAAAAGGTTGCAGGAATTTAGTTTCATGGGTGGTTCAGATGAAGCTGGAGGGGAAGGAGGAGAAGGTATTTGATGAGGTTATATGGAGAAAGGAAGATGAGAAGGAGATGATGATGGTTCTTGATGTTGCTTGCAGGTGCGTTTCTGCTGATCCAAAGCGAAGACCTTCAATCGATCAAGTAGTTTTATTACTCGATAGAGTTGGAATTGATTCATGAATCAGTTTTTGTTTTATTTTACATTTTTTTTTTTTTTAGTTGAATGGTAGGGTTCATGCAAGAACGATTCAAAGGTAGCTTGAGAATTTTTACTAATTTTAAAATTTTTTTTATTAATTTATATTATTTGATGTTTTCGATCTATAATATATTTTTTGTTTTCATTCTATATTAATAAAATGTATATATATTTTTAGTTCTTTTAATTTATTAAAAATACGAGAGATAATTTTAATTTTTCTAATTTAAAATAAAATATTAAAAAATTAAATTAAATTATTTAAATTTTTTTACTAATTCATTAGAAATTAAAAATTTGAAACAAAAAATACATTACATATCAAAACTCTATTTATAATAAATTAATAAGATTTCTTTAAAATTTATAAGAATGTCTAAGTTAAAATTAGTTTTGTAATTAATATTAATTAATCTTATTTATAAAAAAACATTAATTAATATATTTATAATATTATTTCTCAAAATAAAACTATTTTAATAATTATTTCAAGATTCATAATATGTCATAAATTATTTTTAAATTATCTATTTGAAATTATTTTTAATTTACTATTTAATTTTAGTTTTATTCTATAGATTTTTTTATAAAATTAAAAAAAAATAAATCGAAACACATATTTTGCTAATTAAATGCATTTAATTAATTATTATTATTTTATATATTTAAACATTCAATAAAATATTATTATTAAAAAGTTAAAAAATAGAAAATTAGAAAACATGAATAGTAATCAGGTTTTCTGAAAACGTGAATCTATTCACGTTTCCAGAAAATTTTATTTTATTTTATTAATTATATGCTCCTTTTTTTAAATTATCCAATAATGTTTCACTTGAAAACGCAAATTCCATTTAAGTTTTCTTTGCGTTTTGAATGAAAATGCAATCTCTACTTCCGTTTTCAGCCAGCAAACTGAAGAAGAGTCTTTAATTCGTTTACTCCATTTTAAACTGGAACATTTACATACAATTTTTATAAATTTATATATCTAACAGATAAAATTAGATATTTATTTATATAATAATATTCTATATTTAAAAAATATTTTTTATTTTTATAAAATAAGTGATGATGATATTTTTGATATGATATTAAAAATTTAGATATAAAATATATAAATACATAAAAAATTATGTGATAAATATATAAATCTCATTTTGAAATTTTATTTATAGTATGCTCCTTTAACTACAAAATATATAATAATACTATTTTTTTAAAAAATTTCTGTAAATCTTACTACTTAGAATTAAGAATTTATTTTTTATTTGAGATAGTTGAAGCTGAATGAAAAATAATCATGAAAACGTTAAGCTACTGCTTTAAGAGATTATGGTGGGTATAAATTTTTTTTAATTTTATAAAAGTTGAACTGTAATTTTCTTAAAAAATACAATTTTAATATTATAGATTCTTCAAAACGTAATTAAAATGTAGCTGGAATGTAATATTTAAAGGGGATTTACATACATACCTGATACCACACCAAATATTAATATTGTCATATCTAACATCCTAATCTTTATATTTATATATATATATATATATATATATATATATATATATATATATATATATATATATATATATATATATATATATATATATATAACATCTAAAACTTTCAAACAGATTGAAATTACCGCTTTCGTAACCTCATTCACGTCGTTCTCTCTCTCAACGTTAAAATCAAGAGGCTTAATTTTAAATTAGTCCTAATTAAAATCGTAATTAGCTAATTAAACTGTTTAAAAAAATTTAAAATAGCTGTCCCCTCCCTCGTAGAATAATTTTTTTTTAAAAAGAACGAGATCGAATCGATCCGATCTCTCTCTCTCTCGTTTCTCTCTCCCTATATGCCGCCACCCCTACGCTACCATTACATGGTCGCGTCGACCTTCCGCCGACCGATCCATGGCCGTAGATCCGTAGAAGCGGATCAGAACCTTTAAAAAGGTATTGTTTGAGGTTTTTTTTCAAAACAAAATGGTAATATGCATTTGTGACATGTATTTGTCTTAATGATGTTTGTAGACATATGTAGATCTAATTTATTGTAGTATTTTTAGGTATATATATTATGGATCTAACTTATTTTTGTGTGT
The DNA here is from genome assembly GCA_021442155.1 of Cymbidium sinense. Classification (NCBI taxonomy): domain Eukaryota; kingdom Viridiplantae; phylum Streptophyta; class Magnoliopsida; order Asparagales; family Orchidaceae; genus Cymbidium; species Cymbidium sinense. The sequence continues at coordinate 58,119,458 of CM038222.1, forward strand.
CTCTTTAAATTATGAAATGTATTTCTTCATTCCAATAAAGTTTGAAAGTTTAACTAATACAAATGTCTAACATATTGATATAAATTTGATGAAATAACAAAAATTTATACTTATCCCAAATAACGAGCAATGTAAAATGAAAATTGTTTTGAGTTTGATGAGGAGAGAAAGTTTGCAAATAAAGCTTTATGGCTCTATCTCATAGATGTTCCTAAATATGAAAGTATCTTGGCTATCATTTTGCCATACTGTTATACTTCTGTCAAATACGAAGCAACCAACATGATGAGGGTTTACTAAAAAAGACTATTTTATTGCCATCGTGAAAAAATTAAAGGAAGAATAATACAATCATCAATTTTAAGAAAGTAATGAGAAGATCGAAGAACAAAGTTGAAGCTTTATTATGGAGAAATCGAGAAGTAATGGATATTCTTCTCCCTAATTACACAATACAAAAGTGGTAATCTCTTGAATATAATTATAACTTATTGTACTCTTGAGTATAAGTTAAAGGGGTTGTAATTCCATGTTAAAATCTCTATTGAGAGAAGATCAACAATAAATAAAATTAATTACGTGCCGAGTCCAAATATGGCTTCTATATTTAGACTCCAATTCGTATGACACTCATTAATATGTAACTAATGTCTATTGACTGTGAACTACTATGTATAATAGTGTATTGATATGTACAATTTATAAATATTTTGGCATTTAAGGTTTGAATTTGGTTTCAGGATTGTTGGAAGTGTCTGTTGTTCCATCATGCTTTGTGTTGGGGGAGGGAAAGTTGTTTCATTCTAATCATTGATATGCTAAATCGTTCGTTGTTTCAATTGAATTCTATTTGTAAAAGCAAGCAAATTTAGGTTTATCTGGAATAATCTAGGGAAGCGGACATTCATAATTAATTGGTTTCATGTAAGGGGAACCAACTTGATTTGCATATATTGAATGCTTGTTTGGGTGGATGGTGAATCTTTCAATTTTTTGTTTTTGCAAAAATAGTGAAATAGATTTATTTATTTTTTATTTTTTTGTGTGTATGAAGTTAATATTTATGTTATTTTTATTGTATATATTAAAGTTTTGAATTTTCTTTATGTAAATATAAAATTTTAGATATTAAATATGTAAATATATAAGAATTATGTGTTATGTATGTTAATAGCTATCCTCAAAAAAAGAAAAAAAGAAGTAAAGTCACACTGAACTTGCATAGATTTTAATAAAAGTTGTCAATGATATTTCTAGTCTAATTTGAGAAAATATTAAGAAGAATTTGCTAAAAGGGTCAGAGAGGCATTAGTTTATGAGAAAATATTATATCGAGTTTGGATGTATATATTTAGTTTGATTGAGAATTTATAAAGGTGGGTTTTGTTGGTATCTTTCATAATTTGAATAATCGATTGTCAAAGTATGTAAATTTGAGTATTGTTGTATCTTATATGTGCCTCATAAATGATTAAATCATTATCGAGGTCGATGCGATTTGGTTAATATGTAAATTTTATATTGTAGATTACCATTTTCAACTCATTTACAAAATTAGTATATATTTTAACAAATTTTCATTTACTAAGTTGTATAATTGTCATTTGTTGTTAAGTTGTAACTTGTTAGTTTCAGAAATGATTGTGTCACATTCAATCTTTGGTTTAAAATGATTTTTGTAAGTTGTTACGTGGTGGATACTTAATGTAATGATGAATGAGCTATGTTAATATTCTTTTGTAGTCTTACGATCATATATGAATCCAATCGTTTTTGTGCGTAATATGTAGCATTTCGCATCTTCTATATCATATATGAATCCAATAATTTTATTTCTCCTTAATTAAATTATTTGCATTTATCAGGTGCGGCGAAAGATTATTGTTGTTCTGTTATCAGTGGTTAGTGATGAGTTCAGCTACTGTCTGTATAGTTCTTTATTATGGCGGTGAATTGAGAGTAAACGACGATTTCATACTACTGTGATTTATATTTAGATCTCTGCTACATCACTTATGCATGTCGGCATTACCGCTTTGTATTGGATCTTTTCTTTGAGAACTTGAGGTTCGAGGTTCTACGATTATCTCATTACTTGAGGATATTGACGTTACGGGCTGTGTTGGGTTATTTGTGCTTTATCTGAGGGAATTACATGGCAACAAAACTCGCAGCGCACCAACATGGCTGGATGTGTTCATTTATTACAAATATGAGCGTGGGAGCACATTCATGTGGGAAGACCTACATTACATGTTCCATATCTACTGATTGTTAGGACTTAGCAATTTCGATAGAATGAAGGTTACGTTAGGAAATATGACCAATATCGAGCTTATAGGGATGAGTTTTACAAAAGTCGATCGATTTGATGTAATGTTTATTGCCTTACTCATTATTGGATGTTTATTACAAACTTATGTTATATGCAGTCATCAGCCATATGGACATCGGTCCGCGTGTCAGCGGATATATGTTTACAGGGGCAGAAATATGGCTAGTAGAATCGTCATATGTTGGAAGAGGTAGAGGGGTAGCGCGTGTGCTCGACGATTCGGCATGTCTCCTACCATTGATGTTGCCCCGATAGATCCATCGTTCATACGGGTTGATGGCCGAGGAAAAGCTGATGTTGATTGGGTCCATTACCACAACTCTTACATTGCACTGGGGCGAAAGCGTGAGTCGGTTGTCGTTGTGGATTCATCGCAGCATGATAGGGAGCTAGCGATCAACCGATACATGAGATGATATCGCTCATGGGCTTCCTTATACATGTTGAAGCGACACTTCCTCGACACATACTACCCGTGCGCGAGCGCTTGATGGTTAGTTTAAATATATATATATTGCTTTTCTTTGTAACAATACACTCATATAAATTTTACATATGTGACCATATTTTGAATCGAGGACATATTCGTTATTTGGCCAGAGATACGTCTGAATATCGGACATCTTCGATGAATGAGGACTGTTGGTGTGGCGAGGCGGGATATGCATATCTGACATCGTCTGAGATACGACATTCGGCATAGCATCCCGATGTTCCATTGATGGATGTGGGGTCATCCTCGTGTGGTGGACGATCATACATTTACACCACGGTATTCATATCGAAGCAATGTGGTCAAATGCACCCATGGAATGTGATCTGGGCATATTCTGTCATTTCATATGACACCGCCATATAGTTTACCACGGATATTCGTTGCTTACATGACTTGACATACCTATTCTGAGTTAGATCAAACACCGTGGAGGATGGAAGAGGAGGACCATCGACACATCATCTTATTGATAGCGGAGACCACCATATTTACATTCGCAGCGATCACGATTAAATGCGGGCATCGGCACATGTATTATATTTTTTGTGTGTTTGATGGCATGTATTTTACGACTTTATATGTTTTTTTTACTCATTCACTTTTACTTCCGTTGTGTTATCCTAGTGATGTTCTTGTTTATTTAATTTGGTTAACTCACGTGAGAGGATGGAAGCCTTAATGTGAAATTACATATAGTTCAAATCTAATTTAAAAACTATTTGTCATATATGTATTTATTTTGATCTCCAAATAAAACATATTTGATAATGGTAGTTATTTTTCAAGACATTTAAAATATCCAAAATTATTTTGAGTATTTATAAAAATAATATGATTTATTTTAAAACAAAAATAAAACATCTAAAATACATTAAATAATTATTTTCTTAAATATAAAAATATATTAAGTAAATATGTTTTAAAATAACATACAAATCAAAAACATAAAATAAGATTGATCCAAATAGGCCTAATTTAATCAATACTTCCATTTACCCTAATTTCGGAAGCAAATGAACACTATCAATTTAAGCTATAGTTATTTTCATTTTGGGACATTGTACCTATATAAATATATGCTTATTTTCTTGTACTAATCATATTAAAACTCATTAACTCATTTCATCTTTATTTAATTTATGCAATTATTATATTTTAATGTTAAATGTCTTTCTGTACTATATATTTTTAAACGTAGGTATATCTCGTGTTTTTATTGTGTTATGTTAGTGTCTTCATCTTTGTAGTGATATATCTAACTTTTCATCCTCATTTATGCGTTCTTCTTTGAACATGTTAAAGATACACAATAATTGTATAATTAAGTTTTTTCTCTTAATTGTGGAGTCATTGCCATGAATATTTGGATACAAATAAATTATAAAATTCTTAATTTTATTCTATGTGGGAATGAAAGTATGAATTTTTTTCACACTAAGTGTCAAGTTAAGTTCAGATTAACAAATGAGGAATCGAAATTTGAGAATGAAGAGATACACATTTTTTTTCAGTAGTTGGACTCTTTTCATGGGTGTTAATGTCGATTTATATATAGAATATATTGAGAGTGTTTGATATTACTAAGAAATTATATGTATTTAACAATCCTTGTATTATGACAAAAAAAAGGGGGCTGTCGTAATAATTTACACTTTCGTAACTTCAAAATTTATATATACACAAAACTAATCGAGATTATCAAAACAAACATGAAAGTTGTAGAATTTTTTATTCCCTTTCCAACGATACCAACTGTAGAAATCGAAATTGATCGATATGACCAAAAAATGGAATCTGTTAATTTCATTTTTTAAAAAAAATAATTTTTTGTGATTAGTCAGTGTATGGTCAGCGGGCGACAGAGCCATTTATTACAGTTATCCTCAGAAGGTGCTATTTGAAAATTTTTTTTAAGAATTAATTAGCTAATTATGTTTTTATTTAGGATTAATTTAAAAATTAAGCTAAATCAAGATGTCCGTTATATTTGTCCAGCCCTATCTTGCTATTTATCTTCGTTGATCCTGCATGAAGCCCCCACCCATCCTCTTCCCCCAGCGATCATTGTAACTCCTGCTGGAGTCCCCTATTATCACGTTATAACTGAGTCCTCCCCCACTTTCCGTCCCTCAACCTGTCACCAAGCCGAACTCTTGTTCGCTGACAAGGAGCCGCAACCCTTATTTCTTCCCATTTGCACACTGCCGATAGGTTCGACCCAGCTGCCACATCCTGCAACAAGTCAACCTTCCCTTCTCCTCCCTTTTCTGCTCTCCATTCACTACTGCACTAGCATTCTCTTGGCCTTCATTTCCTCCCAGGCCGAGATCAAGCCCTCGTCTTCCCTATTTCCGTCTGAACTCTAGCTCTGATTGACAAATATGCTCACCTTTACCTCTGGCTGACTACCACCTAGCTTTATATGTATAAATTGCTGCTACATCTGTAAACTATAGTTACATAAACGATAGTATTATATTGCAGCTTTGTGATTTGTTAATGCATTACTACTACAAACATCTCTGAAGTGGTAGTTGTTGAGATAAAATGAGACGTTTACTTACAGAAACTGTGACTCTTGCACTTTTACACCAAGATCTGTTCTTATCTTCTAGGAAAGTTAGAACGTCCTGAAACAATGCAAAGTCAAAGTATTAACAATTAGTAGGAACAGATTAAATAAAACATATGAAGCACGGATATTGACGCAGACACGATATGACAATAATAAGGGACATGGCATGGTCTTATAAAGTAGGATATTATATGTTAAGAGACTCAAATATTTTGGCAAAATTTTTAAACTAAGCATCATTACTGATTTAATTAGCTAATTAGGCAGGATAAAAAAAATTAATAAATAGTCCGATCGTGGCGGCAGGATCTTGGTCGGCGTGTCACATTGGCTAATCTTTTAGGGACGAAAACCCGAGAGAAAGCTCTCGGGTTTCCTATTTTTTCGATTAGCCGTTCTTTGCCGGATCTGCGATCCATTCGCCGCCGGCCAGGTGCCCGGCAAGTCAGCCGTGAAAGTAGCTTGGAAGGATATTTTCTCCGATTTAGGTATTTCTAACCCTAAACGAAAAAGAAATGTATTTTGTATGAGTTTATTTGCTTAGTTAAGCTAATTGTTATGATATTCATAGGAGATCTGTGATCGATCTGAAATTGTGCACAGTTTTGATTTAGGAAAGCTTCATTTTTTGTCTTAGTATTTTTTTTTATTTAGGAAGTGTGTATGTATAGTTTAATTTAGGGTTTAGATCAGATCGATCCGAATGTGAATTTTATTTAGAAAGCTTCATTTTTGCGAATATTTTTTTATTTAGGAAGTGTGTATGTGTAGTTTAATTTAGGGTTTAGGAGATCGTGATCGATCGAAATGCAATTTTTATGTAGGAAAAGCTTCATTTTTTTCGAAATATTTTTTTTTATTTAGGAAGTATGTATGTGTAGTTTAATTTAGGGTTTAGGAGATCTGTGATTGATCTGAAATTGTGTGCAATTTTTATTTAGGAAAGCTTCATTTTTTGCGCAATATTTTTTTATTTATTTAGGAAGTGTGTATGTGTAGTTTAATTTAGTGTTATGAAGATCTGTAATTATATTAGGCGCATATGTGGTGATTCATCGTTGAAAAGTTAAATCATTTTGATTTCTTGAATATCTTCGTGTGTGATATTTTTTGGCAAAGGAGATGTGTTATAAAGATTTGTTTTTTGAATATCTGATCGATTAATGCAAAAGAATGATTGATTTTATAAGTGTGATGTTGATAAATTGGTTGTTGTCACATTCGATTTGGATTTTATTTGTCATATTGCGGTAGTTGGATTGTTTGTTATCTTTGAAATATTAGGATCGAGTGATGGCTTGAATGTAAGTATTTTCATCTTTGTCAAATATTAATGCAAGATTTTTTTATTAGGTGCTTGATATCGTTCGTATTACAAGTTGTGATGAGTTCAGATAGTGTATGTATTGTTCTTTATTATGATGGTGAACTCAGAGTAAGTGATGAGTTCATTCCAACATATATTGGTGGGAGAAATCGTCCGTCCAAATTTCACGGCAGATTTGAGGAATTACAAAAGAGTTATGAGGTGTTGAAGTTAGATCCATCCAAATTCTCTCATTATCGGTGGGTCGTTTTCTATTGGGCTGGATTTATTGCGACACACATTACTGACGATGAAGTTTGTGAGACTATTATTAATGCGACATGTTCGCGTCATTGTGGTGTATGTAATTTGAGGAACTCCCGCGTGGATATAGGTTGGTTAGCAGCGTGGTCGACCGTCAGTGGTGAAATCACCCGATTACATAACACCACCTCCTCGAGATAAGTACTCGAGGGGAAATATATGGCGGCAAGAGAAAATGATTATTTTACTTGCCTGGCTGCTCATATGGGTGACCGGTGACCCTCAATAATAATGTGAACCCACCATCGATGTAAATGTTGAATATGAAACTATGCTGAGTGGAGATAGTAGTGATGAATGATGATGATTATATTGACTCGGCGAGGGATTTAAGAGCGTGAGAACCATCCCATACGATTGAGATTTGATTGTCGATTACTCAAGGGAGAGCGAGTCATCTTGAGAGCATTTGATACATAATAATGATTATATGTAGCTCAAACCACAGAGAATGGGATGAAGACGCATTTGATGGCCCATCGAGATGATTCAATCTTGAAGATGAGAATTGCATCCCAGATGAATTAGTGGAAGGTATGTGCTTTCATGATAAGAAGTGATTTTATTCTTGTTGGTGGGTGGTCGATTATAAACAATGTTGAATATGTCATATATGCCTCAAGCAAATCAAGATTCTCTGTGTTGTGCACCCGCCATTCTGACTAGTGAGACCATGTTTGTGGCGTTTACATGCCTGCTCAGTTAAGAGGTTGGGTGGAACTTGAGAATTGGTTGGTTCTCTCATAGCCCCATTCAATTCTTAATCTTTGGACACGATAATGCACGACAATTTATAAGTTTTCATCAACCCAGATGCGTCGGTTGGATCTCAAGCCGAGGAGATTATAAGCATAGAGTTGAAGTTCAATATGAGTGTCTTATATGAAGGCTTGGGATGCAGCGATTAAAATTTATTTTTGGCGGTTGGGAGGAATCTTACATCATTGGGAAAATTTATGGTTTGTTTGCACCATCTATGCGGTTGATATCTAGTACGATCCTACGAATCGAATAGATTCCAATGCCATTACGGTTGTTTGAGCAATGCGTGGTTGCGTGTATTGGCGGTTACATGTCTTGATGGGACTTTTCTCCAGGTAAAATCTGAGAGGCACTCTACTTATCTTTGTTGGGATCGGCGTGAACAATGGGTTGTTCCCACGCCTTGATGGTTGAATCGAATGCGAGTCTTGGATTTGGTTTTGCAAACTCTTTGGACTTGATCCCATTAGTGTCTACGAGGGTGATCTATGCTTCATCTCGGATGACATGCAGTCGTGGTGTCGAGAAATCTTCCCATGTTCATCATTTTACACTGCCATTTGTGGAGAACTTCAAGAGAGCGATCGTCAACTTGGCATAGGCGATGTCAATTCATGTGTCGAAAATGTATGTTGCGAGAAACAGATGACATCCAAATTTTCAAAAGGCACATGGACATTAAGAATATTAAGCGAGGCATCTGGCTAGTTTCAAGGATGTTCAACGGTGGACTCAAACTCATGATAAGCAGTGCAGTGCGCACTGATGATGACGCTAGCGAGTGCTTCAGCGGTGCTTAAGCGTGCACATGGTTTACTATTCAAGCTCGATTATGGCGGTGTACTATAATATAGTTTCCTTTTCACAAAGCGTCTTGAAAAGCTGCGCTCTAGAAAGGCAACAAGAAAACTTATTTTCCCCTCGCATTAAAGCTACACTTATTGCTAATGAGCGAGGCGAAAAATTACGAACCGTTAGGATTAGCATGTCAGTATCAAGTGTTTGATGTCCAATCGAACCTACAAAGTTGAAGTTTAGAACTATGACGCAGTATGCGTGTGAACAACCACAGTCTTATCACCTACCTTGTCCACACGTGATTGCAGTTTTGAGCCATCGCCACCTAAACCGCGTGCAGTATGTCTCTGTACTACTTGCGCGAATTATATTAGCTACCCAGAGTTTCATGTGATACGATCGGGAGGAGTGGGCGGATCACATCACGAAGCGGTTATGAAATTTATAACCCACTAATATTGCGAAAGTCGGAAGGCCAAGGGCAAGCGATTTAAAAATACCATGGATGAGAACATTCTAAAAGTTTGAGTGTCTTGTTTGTAGGTATTGGGCATAATAGGTGCGTGTCCTCGTTTCGTGCACGTGAGTGTGATATTTTTTGAGTCGTTGTTTGATGTCATGTTGTGTGTTTATGCTATTGTTGTATTAGTCCTACTGTGTACTTGTCTCTCATCTATTTTGACTAGGGATTTATGTCATATTGTCTACTTGCAGTAGTCCTATGTTTAATGTCATATTGGCTACTTTCAAGCAGTGCATCTTTTGATTAGTTTTTATCTGTTGAACTTGTTCGAAAGTATACATTTCTTTGCTTAGTGCTCAGAGTACACATGGTGGAAAATAAAATTATCAATTTGAAATTTAAATCTAACATCTCTCAATTAATATAACATCTATTTTATAATTTTTTATGCCTTCCTATTTTTTACGTAGGATTTATTTGTCATTTGACTCTGGTACTCAATTACAATGCAATGTAATACTTTTGAAATCGACTATGTTGTTTGCCTCACGATACCGGGTTAAGATGTCAGTGAAGCCCCCCCAAGGAGGGCGACCGAGGACAGTGAGGACTACGGTCCACCACGGCAGGTGCACCTAGCGTAAAACGTATTGCGTGGTAAACATAGAGCAGCACATCCTGATTCGATACGTTATTTTTTGAAGTTATTTACCAATGCGTGTATTTTACTAACGTAGTCTATGCATGCTCCATTCGATTCGGTTTGAGGTACATTGCACGCTAGCGATGTTCAAGGAATGGCTGTTAATTGCCCTCGATTCATGGGTGCATTAGATGTCGGCTTTGGCATGTCTCGCGATGCACATTAAGGATCATCACTCGATGTCATTGGAGCGGGTGCCGTGACGAACACATTCCACTTTCTATTAGTGAGATGACGATCACACTACAGGATGTTGCGATGATCCTGGGCGTTTAGATAGATGGCCCTCCTCTTATAGGCAGTGTTGTCGTTGGTGGAGAGCGGTGCTACGTGGCGATTCGTGATGAGTTGATCGGGCGCATCGAGCAACCGTGTATTGTGTCAATCCATCCACATATCACCTCGCGGTTTCATATGGGTGCGCATGCACGCCCGTGCTACGCGTTACGATGGCTGAGGTGGACTTTTTACAGAGATTCATACTTAGATCTACCAGAGCTCCGGTTTATTATGCATATCAGAGCATACATATTGTTTGTCATTGGGTCTTTTCTTCTTCCTGACACTTCAGGCTCAAAGGTCCACCTGCAGTATCTACCATTACTAGAGGATATTCATTCTTTTAGGGGTTTCTCTGGGCTCCTTGCTTGCATATCTTCTGAGAGAGTTGCATGAGGCAACCAAGCGGCGCAAACACAGCGGATGTATTCATTTCTCGGTATGGGCACAGGAGCACATTCATGTTGGCTACCTTACGTGTTCCCATCTGAGAAATTGATGGTCTTAGCATTGGATGTCGTGGAATGAAGGATTTGTTAAATGCCATCTAACATCGAGTATCTGAGGGATGAGTTGGATGGACCTGAGTCGAATCGCTAAATAACTCATTTTACTTGTTTACTTGTCATGAAATTTCAATTTTGAGTAACTTATGGTACATGTACAGTCATCGGGAGCCATATGGACAGTCCATCGCCCAGATATATGTTTGAGGAGAGGATATGGCTAGCGGTACCGTGATTTGTTGGAAGAGGGTAGAGTGGCACTGATCGTATGTCGCGATTGCATACCTCCCATGATTGATGTTGACCCGATAGATCCATCGTTTGTTCGTGTTGATGGGCGAGGAAAGCGTTGATTGGGCGTGTACCACCACTCATACATTACGGGGGGCGGCGTGAGTTGGTTGTGTATTTAACAGATGATCGGAGCGGCGATCAGCAGATTACATGAGTGGTACCGATCTTGGGCTTCACTTTATATGAAAACCGGCTTCCTAACATACTACCCCGTGCTGGAGATCGTCGATGGTAAGTATGTGGAATTACAATTTGCTTTCTCTTATTACAATGAAACCCTGATATAAATTTACTTTCTTCGCAGCGTGACCATATCCGAATACTGAAGATATATTTCGGCTATTTTGGCGAGAGATGGTGACCGCAATTTCAAAATCCATCGGCGATTAAATGGTTGTGCGTGGAGCGGCGGAACATATCGACGGCGAGATACAAGGATATAGACATTCCGCGCATCGGCATAAGCAGATGATACCCGTCGATGGATGTCCATCATATCGCCCGGTGGTGGGCGATCTAATCCATTCACCACCACCCCAATTTTCATATCGATGCAATGTGGTCTCGGGATGAACCTGGCATGCCCGATCCTACATATGCTCCGCGTCATTCCACAGACGCCATATGTAGTGTACCACGGGTACTCGTTGCCATCTCAACTTCGGAGATACCACGATTACGGACTTGGGATGTTCGCAACGGCGGTGGATGAGGAGGAGGATCGTCCGGATCATTTGCGTGATCGACGTCGCCGTCATCTCATTACACTCTAGCGATCACGATTCCACCTGCGACATCGGCCGATAGTTGTATTCTTTTTTTAGCACTTTATGTCATGTAGTAGTATCTGTTTTTTTTTTTTTTATGTCAATATTATTGATTGTGATTGTACAATTATACTTTTGTTTGTTATCAATTTAGTTTTATTTGGTTAACTCACAACTATTTAGACTCATACCGAAAAAATTAATACACTTACAATGTTTAATATTATCAAAAAATCATATGTATTCAACAAGCATTGTGTTAAGATCACACAAATGAGTGTTATCGTAATATTTTAATTTTTGCAATTTTTTACATTCCCAAATATATAGACTCTACCTTTTTTTAAAAAAAAAAATACATTTGCAAAAATCGGGCAAGATCCGTCAAAAGGTATCAACATAAAAGTTGTAAAATTTGTTATTATCTTTCCAACGATGCTAAACACGCCAAAATCCGACAACGATGAGGCGATATGGCCAAAAAAGGGTACATTATTATTATTTTTTTTACATCTCACATTTGCAAAAACTGCAGCTCAAGGGGCTAGATTCTTCAAAAGCTGTCAACATGAAAGTTGTAGAATTTTTCATTATCTTTCCAACGACACCAAGTACGCCAAATTCCAACACCTAATGAACCTGATATGTTCAAAAAACGGAGACTGTCAATTATTTTTTTAAAAAAAAAAATTCCAGTGTTAGTCAATGTGACTCGGCATTAACATCTCAGCCAGTCACCTTGAGCGATAAATATTTTGTTAATTTTTTTTTCTGCCTAATTACCTAATTAAATCAGTAATGATGCTTAATTTAAAAATTTAGCCAAATATTTTCTGCTATGAATGAAAATTTTCATTCCAGTTGGAAGTTTCTTCTGAGTACGGAGAGAATGATGACTAAGTTATAAATTTATCATCTTTGAGTGTTTTTGGTCTGTAAATCACTCTAGTGCAAATCATCCACTCCAAAGCTTTGAGCAAAACTTTTAGCTGGAATTAAATCATTTCCATCATAAACAATTAATATAAATATATAATACAAAAAATCAAATTTCAATATTGTCAGTCTAAAAGAATCACACAATTAAGCATAATATGCATCACATAAAAACTTAAAAGATCAATAAAATAAAAGAGATTTACATACATACCTCACAAATCCTAACATCTAAAGTTTGATATTTTCACCATCACTATATATGAAAAGATGTATTTAATTTTAAAAAAATAATAATAGTGATATTTTTGATGTGATATTAACGATATGAGTGTCATGTATGTTACTATCAAATTTTAGGTGTTAGATATAAATACATAAGAATTATGTGTTATGTATGTAAATTTTTCAATAAATAAAACTTACAAACTTTGATTTAATTGCAGATACTTCAATATTTCATCGAGTGAATTCAATTTTCAACAACACACTAATATTAGCATTTAATACAAGATGTTATTTTATCAATATTGACATAGTATTTTTCACAATAAATACCAAGAATCTAAAAAGAGCCAAATAATCATCAAAATATCCGAAAAAAAAAATGAACGCATTAATGATTGGACCTAACATGCTTAAATAGTTTGCGCAGCTCTTTTGTGTCAAAGTATGCAATGATCGGCGCTCCCTGGTGCGGGTGAGGGTTATCCTTAACATAGAATGGGCGGTGAATTTGAAGCAGATTGGTCGCTGGTTCTTGTCACGGGAGTTGTCCTGAAGCGAGGAACGGCGTCTTGAAGAAACAACAGTAGCGGATCAACTGGCGAGCAATGAGGGTTTTTTGTCCGTTTTCGCCCGGTTTAGTGGTTTTGCTTATTTTGCTTTTTTGGCTGACCTTTTGCCCTTATAGGTCTATAAAACTCTGACTAGGAAGACACACTCTTCATCTTATGTCCTTCTTCTTAAGAGGTCGTTCATCACTCGTATTCATCTGAGCTGATTTTCCTCAAAGAGCGTCGCCTGTCGGATCACCGGGTTCGATCAAGACCGTGGTTCATACGGCGAACTCGATTTTCCCTCGAAAGATAGTATTTATCGGACCACCGGGTTTCTCGTCAGGCCGTAATTCATTGAGACTCCGTTTCCCGAAAGAGGCATCAACTCTTATGACCGACCGATCGGCGGCAGGAGTTGATCATCCATATCATCGATAATAAATAATAAACGATGATGGACCGCGAGATGGTGATGTCAATGCGACCGCGTGATGATCTAGATGTTGGCGGTAGCGAAATGGTACGGTCACATGGTCAGCGGTCGCTGTAGCGATGAAACATCAGCACGGCAGTAGCGTCGGAATGAGATAACCGACGATGGTGGTCACCAGCGAGATGGTCCAGATGGTTCGGACCGGATGGTGATTGGTACCGAGTGGTCAGCAAAGCTCGCGGCGATCACAGTGTAATCATATCTGCCAGCGGGGATATCAGCAGCGATAATGGTGTCAGCGGAGATAAGCGACGATGGTATGGCCAGATAGCCGGCGATAATGGCAGTGGCGGTACTATGGTCTTAATCGGAGATGACGATAGTGGCAGGTATAGCGATGTGATGACCATCGGCACCGACGTGGTGGCTCGAGACGGTAGTCAACCAGCGGCGACCGCATCGGTATCGATGGGGATAAGTGGCGATAGTAGTGGCCATAGTGCGACGATGGTGACGGTACCGACGATAATGTCGACCGTCGAGATGGCCGGCGATGGTCAGCTACGGAGATTCGGCGGTGGCCGTGTGATGATTTTGATATATCCGAGGTTGTTTGTCAAAGTCTGACTCAATGATGTTAACCTGTATGGAAGAGGTTGAAATGAATCCGCTGAGGATTTTGACCCATCCGAGGTTGTTTATCAGAGTGTTACCTGATGACATTAACCTGTGTGGAAGAGGTTGAATTGAATCTGATGAGGATTTTGATCCATCCGAGGTTGTTTGTCAGAGTGTTACCCGATGATGTTAACCTGTGTGGAAGAGGCCGTGGGAAGTCCACCAAGGACCTTTGACCTATCTGGTTTTGCTCGATGGCGTTAACCTTTGGAAGAGGTTGAATTGAATCCGAGGATTTTGACCTATCGAGGTTGTTTGTCAATTGCGATGGCGTTAACGTATGGAAGATGTCGAATTGAATCCGCTAAATTTTGACCTATCCGGTGTTATTTTTTTAGTGTTACGATGGATTAACCCATGGAAGAGTTCAAATTGAATCAGAATTTTTGACCTATCCGAGGTTGTTTGTTGGGTGTTACCCGATGGTGTTTTGTATGGATGAGGTCGCGGAAATCCACCAAGGACACCTTTATTCTGGTTGTTTGTCAGTCTTTGCTCGATGGCGTTAACGCATGGAGTAGGTGCAAAGTTTTGATATATCGAGGTTGTTTGTCGTTCGATGATGTTAACTGTATGGAAGAGGTCAATTGAATTGGCGAATTTTGACCCATCGTTATTTGTCAAAGTATTACTCATGGCGTTAACGTATTAGAGGTCGAATCAAAACATTTGTGGGTGGCCAAAGTTGCTCCTTAACCTTGGCCTTTTTCATTAGTATTACTGGCTTGCTTCTCTAATTGATAATCAATTAGATATCCAGAATATTAATTTGGATAATATTTTGAGATTAAAATTTTCCACCCAATTTTTGACAAAATCTGAAGGAACGAAGTTTGATGAATTTTCATTCTTCGCTTGCGCTCCTTAAAAGTTTGAAATGTTCCACCTCGATGGTGGTTTTGATCTTGTTGGGAAACTTGATCGTCATACAAGATGAAATAATGAGAATCGCTTTTCCACAAGCTTGTTGTGCTAGAAAATCATTGTAGAGTAAAAGTTTCAACTGTTCGAAATCCAAAGACACACACAATTATTTAAAGAGTAAACAAGAGAATTTTAACGTGAAAAACCTCGAAAGAGGAAAAACCCACTAAAAAAGCTTCCACTATACATTTATTTTAGAGTACAAGTTTTCCGATAACGGATTACATAGTGTATATGAGAAAGGTCGACAATGGTCCCAAAATCGACAACACTATATAGTTACGTTGATTATAATAGTTCTTGGTGGTAGCGGATGATGGTGAAACGGCGAAACAACCAACGATGATGAAGGTCATGATGGAGAGACCGGAGATTACGAACGAGGATCGATGGCGGCCGGTGGTTGACAACCGTCGAGTGGTGGCACGATTGTGTTTGGAGGATTTTTCAAGCTTTAGAGCTCTCTCTCTTTCTTGCTTGGCCTCCTCTCATATGAAGAATGAGGGGCTATTTATAGATTGGAGGAGTGGTGTCTCTGTAAATACATTCAAAGTCTAAACCACTCCTCTCCATCGGACGGCTCAAAATGATTCCTTTGATCATATGAAGTATTTTGTGCATTTGAATGCTCAAATGAAGTCAAAATTATGAGATCTTGAGCTTGTTAGATCCGGCTCATCAAGATGCTCGATTTGACTATAAACACTCAATGTTTAAGAGTCAATTGATAATAAGCGCTTGATCTCGGTTAGTCTTGATTCAAAATCAGATTGCTTTCGGCATCAAGATTCGTGCTTCGACTAGTGGAATTTTTAGGGTCATATCAAGAATCATTAGAAATGAGATCATACATTGAATTTTGAATGTCATTTATGTATTGATAATTATGAACATATATTTAGTGAATCTCAACCACCGTATCATTAATCGGGGTGGCACTTCTCATTTCTTAGCTCCGAATAATATGTGATATGATACTGAAAATTTCACTAGTCAAAGCACGAATCTTGATGTCGAAAGCAATCTGATTTTGAGTAAATATTAACTCAGATCAAGTGCTTAAAATATAATTGAAAACTTTGTAATATCAGTCGGCTCCTAAGGAGACAATCTTAAGTCTACCTTAGCTGATAGAGGGCTGTTTTTCCTATCAAGTATACCCTATGATTCACTCAAAGAGGCGAGCCAATGAGCATACGGCTACGATCGATCATAATATAATGGAGCCGGATTGGCCACCCGTCGAGGACTCTGGTCATCCATCAGAGCCTTCGCCAAGCACTTGAGGACCCACGTCCCTTCTGGCGAGATTGATTGAGTGAACATGACATTTGATTTATTGGCTCCTTTGCGGAGATTTTGCTTAATTTATCACCTCAGACAAACAATCACAAGGTGGATAGATTGATTTTGATTTAAATTTTAATGATAGAGTTTCATTTAAGCCATTTTAGATTGATATTTGATTGATTTGATTAGAAAAATTGATTGATTTGAATATGTTGAAGAGCTTTAGATCCTGTACTCTGTTGACGCTAGAGGATTAGATCTACGTCACATGACATAATCGCTTTATCGATATTTATTTTTGAAGCTCTTATAGATTTTAAGTTTTGTTGACCCAATCATAAGATTAAATCGACCCTTGCATCCTACACTTGAATTTAAGCATTTAGCGTAGTGGAGAAATGGTGTATAGTAATTTTAGGTAATTTTATGATTGAATAATTTGAATACGTTTAAAAGCTTTAGATCCCGTCAACTCTGTTTAGCTGCTAATAGAGGATTAGATCCTTACTTTTGAAACTCTATGTTTTTGGTTTTGTTGCCTCAATCATAAGACTAAAAAGCAACCCACGATCCTCTCACTGAATTTAGGCATTCGGTAGTGTGGCACATCATTTATAGCTTGTAATTTCATAATTGAAATCATTGATCTTGAAAATCATAATTGATGAAATTCCTTAATTTTTGATCAAAGGAAGTCCTATGGTTTCTGTAGATTTTTGATTTAGTATCGTCTTCTATTTTTGTATATTTTGATTTAGTATCGCTTTCTGTTTGCTTGTACGAAGAGTTGCAGATCCAGTGGGGAAGAAGGAGTTTTGATTTAGATTGCAGAATATAGTTTAATTTGTCATTTTAAGAAGAAGATTTACTCCTCAAAATAATTCTCAATTTTTTATCTTTTGTTTAAATTTGATTCTCTTTTATTCAAATTTGATTTCTCTTTTATTCAAATTTGATTTTTCTCTTTTATTCAAATTTGATTTTCTTTATTCAAATTTGATTTTCTCTTTTATATTCAAATTTGATTTCCTCTTTATTCAAATTTGATTTCCTCTTTTATTCAAATTTGATTTCCTCTTTTCAAATTTGATTTCCTCTTTTTTAAGTAAATCGGATAAAATTTCATGACCTCCCGTCGTGATAGGGGCTTCATCGGTTTTTACCTCATTACTGAGCATAGCGAGTGGTATCTTATGACCAGTTTTCATCTCGCGCACTTAGACGAGGCCTTTAAACCTGAAAGAAGACATATACAACATATATATATTACTCCTCAATTTTTTCTAAGTCTAGAAATTAGATGAAATTTTGGCAGCATTTTGTCTATGGGGAGCGTAACAAGTGGTGGCTTACTCGTGCTACTTGAGATAGCGGCTCTTGTGACACCACAACCTTTTATCGCCCGCTGAACACAACGAGGTCTTCAAACCTGCAAAGCAACACAAGCATGTATATATACATTCACATTCACAAATCTCACAAGTTCTGACATATTTTTTTGTCAAGGCTCGAAAGGAATTGGGTTAGGTATCGGAATGTAAGAGAGAGCGACAAAAACCAAAGGAAGAATTCGCTTGTTGATGTTCTTCCTCTGTGAGCAAAATGGGATGGCTAAGCGAGGGGACGTAAAATCGAAGGAAGAATTATACATGTTGTGATATTCCTAATTTCGACATGACGAAAGCGAAATAAAAGCAAATCGGCATCGAAGAATCGTTGATGATGTTCTTCCCCGATTCACGGCGTAGTACAAAGGAAAGGATTTGCGGGCTCGATTATGCAGAACGGGCTAAAATATTGAGCTGTATTGTGCAGAACGAGCCAAAATAGAGGGCTGCTGGGCTGTGGGCTGAAGGGAAAGAGGTCGGCGGGCCATCGGGCTCGTGGGTCTGGATTTGCGGCTGCGGGTCGAATGGGCTGCAGGAAGAGGCTGCTGGCGGGCAACACGCGGGTCATAACGGGCCGGCGGGTCGGTTCGGCGGCAACGGGCTGAACGCGTGGGTCGGTGCACGAGCTACGGGTCGCGCGGCGGGCTCGGATCGGTGCGGCGGATCGGGTCGGAGCGGCAGAGCGGGCCACGGGAGGCGCGCGGGACGCGCAGCGGCGGGTCGCAAGTGCGGAAGACGGACCCGTGGAGTTGATTTTGCGGCGTGCGCGGGACGTCGCCGGCGGCGGACGGCGTTCACGGGCGTAGCCGTAAACGAGCGGGAGAGAGGGAGTTATGTCCTTTCTCATGCATGCGTTTTGATGAGAGAGAAAGAGCCGAGGACGGAGAGAGGAGCGGCTGGGCTGAACTGTGGAGCTTGCTCGCGCCGTAGACAACGGCACCGGCTCGCCGTTTATCTGAGACAAGGACATCGAACGTGAAGTAGAACCCTTCGACGAGAGGAATTATCATTATTATTATGCTTTGCACTCATGATCGAGAGAGATAGAATCCCGTATGCACTCCATTCCTTGAAGGATTCCAGAGCTCTTCCAAAGTAAAGTACGGCCGGCATTGGACATCGCATGTCCGGCACCCTTCCATAGTTGTCTCGTAGAAAACTGAGCAGCAATTGACGGCATCGTCGACTCCAAGAAGCAATCCAAGTTACCAGAACGGGAATTCTCCGACGCCAAAGGTGAGCACAAAGAAGCAGAAGTTGACGAAGCCGAAATGGATTGATCATTTGATGGGCCTCCTTCTGATTCAGTTCGATCCTCCGGCTCAATGCATTTGGGAATGGAAGTTTTTTTTTTTTTTTTCTGAAAGCAAAAGCTGCAACATGAAGTCCGTTGTAGGCTTCAAACTTGGATTTGAAATATGTGGCGAAGGAGGGAAAATCGGTGTTGGTAGTATTGCTCGGCTGCGCCACTTTCCTTGCGGCCATGGAATGGGACCAAGAGGGAGAAAGGGGGAGCCATGCACGTAAGATCCTGCCCCCTTGCTTTTCACGTTCCCATGAGGTTTGAAGAGGGAAAAAATATTACGTCGAGTCCCGCACGTAAGCGTCACGAACTCAATCCACCTGACGACATGTGTCCCGGTTTTTCCCGCCGATTAACGGGCGAGATAACGAACGGCTTTCCCGGCCGTGCTCGATGTATTGATGGACATTGTAAATACATTTCCCCGCCGTAAGCGTCAAAAGCGGGAGGAATTTAAAAGAAATATATAGGATTTGGATTGAGTTAGTTTTTTCCAAGCGGAACGAGCTGAGAAGAGATACAGAAAATCTCATTTCCTTTTTACAAAAGAACCATGAAGATGGAGAACGTTGAGGAAATAACAACTATTTTAGCTGAGGATATATTAAATACAAATTCATCGTAATGCCTTCGTGCATTTTTTTCTGGTTTATTAGTGATATTCTTGTTCTATCTGAAGAGAATATGTTCATTACTTTCAATTAGAAGCAATTTGGATGTTTTTTTTGTCGAATATTTAATTTTGAGTATTATTTTGCATCTGTACACTGTGTACCTCTTTGGAGGGTACAGATCAATTTTGACCTTTTTCACATGTTTTTTTTGCCAACTTCTTATGATTATATTTAGAACATTGTAAAGGAAGTATTTGGAGATTGTTTGGGTGATTTTGGGTGGGTTTAGTGCATTCATGTCTCTTTGGAGGTACTGAGACCTTTTGATCTTCTTTTCCAGTTTTTTGCCAACTCCTTATGATTATGTATAGGGCATTGCAAAGGAAGCATTTGATGGCGTTTGGTTTACGGGTGGTTTAGTGCATCGTACCTATGTACCTCTTTGGAGGTACATACCATTTTGACCTTTTTTCCCAATTTTTTTGCCAACTCCTTATAATTATGTATAGCATTGCAAAGGAAGCATTTGATGGCGGTTTGGGTGGTTTTGCTTAGTGCATATGTACCACGTGTCTTTTTTGAGGACCATTTTGACCTTTTTCCATTTTTTACTCCTTATGATTATGTTTGAGCATTATAATGGAAGCATTTGATGTCAATTTGGGTGATTTTGGGTGGGTATTTTTGCATCAGGTACCTCTTTGGAGAGGACCTTTTGATCTTCTTTTCCGCTTTTTTTGCCAACTCCTTATGATTATGTATAGGGAATTTAAAGCATTTGATGGCGGTTTGGGTGGTTTTGGGTGGTTTAGTGCATCGTACCGTACCTCTTTGGAGAATCTGAGACCAATTTGTTCTTTTTGACATGTTTTTTGCCAACTTCTTATGATTATGTTTAGAACTGCAAAGGAAGCATTGGAGATTGTTTGGGTGATTTTGAGTGGGTATTTTGCATCGTACCACAGTACCTTTTGGAGTGATCAATTTTGACCCTTTTTTCACATGTTTTTTTTGCCAACTTCTTATGATTATGTTTAGAACATTGCAAAGGAAGCATTTGATATTGTTTGGGTGATTTTGGGTGGTATTTTGCATTCTGTGTACCTCTTTGGAGGTACGACTTTTGATCTTCCATTTTTTTTGCCAACTCCCTTATGTTTAGGGCATTATAATGGAAGCATTTGATGGCGGTTTGGGTGGTTTCGGGTGGTTTAGTGCATATGTACCTTTGCCTCTTTGGAGAATTCTGGACCATTTTGACCTTTTTTCCAGTTTTTTTTACAACTCCTTATGATTATGTTTAGGGCATTATAATGGAAGCCTTTGATGGCGGTTTGGGTGATTTGGGTGGTTTAGTGCATCGTACCCAGTCTTTGGAGTCTGAGATCAATTTTGACCTTTTTCAATTTTTTTTACTCCTTATGATTATGTTTAGAACATTGCAAAGGAAGCATTTGATGTCAGTTTGGGTGATTTTGGGTGGGTATTTTGCATCTGTACCATGTGTACCTCTTTGGAGGGTACAGACCTTTTTTTATCTTCTTTTCCAATTTTTTTTTGCCAACTCCTTATGATTATATTTAGGGCATTATAATGGAAGCATTTGATAGCAGTTTGGGTGGTTTCTGGGTGGTTTAGTGCATCTGTACCCTGTGTACCTCTTTGGAGGGTACAGACCATTTTTGACCTTTTTTTGTAGTTTTTTTTTGCCAACTCCTTATGATTATGTATAGGGCATTGCAAAGGAAGCATTTGATGGCAGTTTGGGTGGTTTTTAGGTGGTTTAGTTTTCATCTATATTTTCTAACATATTTTGTATCACTTCGTTAAATGCATAATGACCCATATTTGGAGAAACTCCTTGGCATTGTTGAATAACGGAGGCATATATGCATCTTGTGTATGTACATCAAATTGGTTTCAGTGTTCGAAAGGAACATACTAGTTATTGGTCAAACTCAAAGAAATTAAAATCAAAAGATTTTCTATGTGCAAAAGCGGTCAGAATAAGTCTAAATAAATGACAAAATTAAGTTGATAATGGTTGTCATATGATTAGATTCTCTGTTGATTTGGAGGAGAATTGACGATTAAAAATATACGTCATAATCATTCTTTGGCGAGCTACATCTTCTCGTCGCATGGATGTATTAGCGATGAAAAGCGTCCGTGTTGAAGACAATGACGGTCGGTATTGCGATGCATTGATATCTAACCGAGGAAGTTGGCGGTGTAGAATATCGGGTTCACCAAAAGTATGACATGTTAAGCAAACAATCTACCCAGTAAATAGAATTACTAATCAACATTTACCTCACAATCGAAATATTAAAATATATATAAAACAAACCACACTACTTCATTAAATCATCACGATATAACTACTACATATCAACTAAATATATTTAATAGTCATTAATCATAAAACAAACAACAGAGCCATTTCCAGGAGCGAAAAACCTAAGCATTTATTCAAAGGGTACTTCAGTGACTCTGAATATTTGAACTTCTGAATCATTGTTCACTTTTATTTTGAAAGGTAATTTTTTATAGATCCATCTCATAGAAGAACACGATTATCAATCATCACTATCAAATACAAATAGATCCATATCATATGTGAAAATATACAATGCGAGAATCACTTATTCATGACAATGCTCGATATTCAAGGAAAATATACAATGCAGAATCACTCTTTATGGCAGGAAAATCACTCTTTATTGCATTCACCTCCATGCCAAGTCATCTTCTTCTTCTCTGTTATGTGACTTGCCCGAGGGAAGCGAGGAAACGTAGAGAGGATGAGTTCCACTCCCATTGATCTTCCGCGGTACTTGAAGAAGAGCTCTTGGAATTAGCTTTGGGAGCTTCATCGGATCATGCACTTGACAATTTGAGTCTTCCATGAGAATATATCATCCCAGTCCATGTACTTCAACTATATGAGATGAGAGAGGAGAAGTTAAACAAAGCAGAGTAAAATATCATCCCAGGTCTATGCACTTCAAAAAAAAAAATAGCTCAGTCTTCAAAGCCACCTAACAGATGCATTAAACAAAATCCTATATCAAACAAAATAATATTGTTCTCACTTCCTGGGATTTTTAAGTCCCAAACAAAATGTAGCGTAAGCGAACTCAGCCCTAAATATATTCATTATCTTTGGCCAATCCTGTTGGTCTACCTGGAGGTTTTGATTCTTGCCTCCATGTATTTCTAGACAAACATTCTCGACACTATTTTCTTGGTAGTATCCCACTCACTATGTCGATTGGCCATTTCCTTAGATCGCCCGCACGATCTTCAATAAGTAATTTGATCTAAATAGGCGAAAAAAATTTCAATAAGTTGGAGGGAAAAAAAAAGTAAAGATGAACCATTTGAAAGCAGTTTACAATCTCGGAAGAATGCTCTTATGGGTTAGTTTGGGCAATGAGTCATAAAAATACCGCCTCGATTTAATATGTCCAACCAAGAGTGTCCAAGGTCGATTATCTGGCGGTAAGATTAACTCGACCCTCACACCTTGTCAGCGGTGATATCTTTGGATGAACATCTTGCTTTCCATCTTCAGGCCGTACCTGGCATAACTCTGTAGGAGAAAGAAGAGAATGATTACACATTATAGCTTTCATCTAAACAAACAAGAACTGAATCGTAATACCAAATATTCTTGCGGGGTAACATACCCAATGCAAGCATGAAATGTACAAATATGGGACATACAAAGGCGAGCGAGCATTTCTCGGTAGTAAGGCGAAGGCATCAATGTGTCATCGAGAGATATTGATCCGTACTCATCGATCGCCTCGTGCAATAATGATATTCCCAGCCGCGAATACTGTATCACCCCTGTAATTAATAAATATTTTAAAGTGATGTAACGAATAGGTTATTTTATTATGAAGACCGACGAGGCTTGTCTTACTTGTCTTTGAACCGAGAGCACAACGTGTCAATAAGATCGAGCATTGGCTTCAAAAGCCCGATGATAACTCAACAACATGAAGTGCCTCGATGCACGTAGTCGATGACAAAAGCTGATGAAGAGCTACATTCACTATGAATAAATCCTCGATCTACTGAGATGATGCATACCTCCGACTGATGCTCCTCCACCACGACGATATGGCGGTTGTGGGTCATTGACCCTATTGGCTCATCTTTGCTAACCTATAAAATTTAGTGATGACGAGCTGACTAAATATGACTTTGGATCTAGAGAGATTATTAATACCTCGATGCTCCTCCACCACAACAAGATGTACACGTGGGTCATCAACCTTTATTGCATCATCACGTATAACCTATACAAAATTTAGTGAAAGACTATTTCTATTATCTCAAATTTAAAAGAAACTTAATACCTCTCTGCAGGCTCTGGAGTGGAGGCCACCACATCATTTGTTCTTCTTCGAGACTTCCTGTAAGTGTGTGTGAAAGTAATAATTTTCCTCTTTCTTCTCGAGCTTTAACCACGCCAATCGCCAATTACAGTTTGAACATCGTCATGTGGTGGTGGCCTCCACGAACTTCTCCTACGTCATCCGCGGGCTTCCCCTTTTGAAGTATCCAACTCCAGATGGAATCTCGTGGTAGCCTCCATAAGAGCTTCCTCTTTGTACCTCCTGGGGTAGTGGTAGTGTCCCCTGGGTACCATCCTGGGAAGCTCTGGTAGCCTCTGAAGAGTTTCCCTGTGGTGACCCGTAGAACCTCCCCCATTTGGGGTGGTGGGACCCAGCCTGGATAGAACATCCTCGATAGCGAACCCGCAAATCAAGCCCATCCAACCTCTCGGTTATTGTATGGAAGAGATCGTCTCTGACCCTTCACAGAACATCCTCTCCACCAGAAAGTCTGGCGTGGGGGTGCGAGCGGTAGGCTCTTGGACGAGGGAGAATATCGAGGAGAGATATAGGAGAGTCATTCTGATGGACTTAAAATGGGACTACTATGCTCCACATGTGTAGATTGTTGGGGACTCACTGAAGGAGCCAATTCGTCTTCCAATAAGTCCTCGAATGAAAGGTGTACAGTGGTAAAAGGATAAAAATTTTGAAGACATACAACATAAATGGATACATTCTTATTTGAACTAACATATTATTATATGTCATTCGTCCTCCCAAGTGAAAGCATTTTGGGAACTCTATTTTAGCCCATCGCAGCATACGTGGCTTTGTAGGTTCAGATGACGGGCTTATGATGCTTATGTGCTCAGCCGCCCATATCTACAATGAATATATTAAACAGTAAACTTCAAGACATTATATTTCACATTAATGGAGATATAAAACATACCATCAAGAGTGACAAATCCTCATGTAACGCCCTCGGTTCGAATCTTTGATGCAATAACATCAAATTGGGATAGAAGTCCC
Source organism: Cymbidium sinense (assembly GCA_021442155.1). Classification (NCBI taxonomy): domain Eukaryota; kingdom Viridiplantae; phylum Streptophyta; class Magnoliopsida; order Asparagales; family Orchidaceae; genus Cymbidium; species Cymbidium sinense. The sequence goes on from CM038222.1 coordinate 58,144,795, forward strand.
AAATGGCATCTTTATTGTACTGAAATCTATCTATATCATCGGTAATCAATTTCCGATGCCACCCTATAATTGTGATATACAAAAATAGATTTGATAGAAGAAAACATATATCTATTTGCGTCTGTGAGCAGCCATCCAATTCTCAAAGCTCTTGTAGTCAGATGGTGAGCGACTGAGGATTTCATACAATCTCCCTCTGGCATCCCTATCATCAATGCAACTTCATCGTGGGTAAAAGGAATGTCTTCAGAAAGCTTGCTTTTTTATGTCCCAGCAAGACAGATCGATGTAATGGCAACCGAGTCTTGCTTGATGCCGTGGAGTCTAATGAATTGATGGAGATGAAGCTTCTTTAAAATGTTAGTGGCTTCATCAGTAAAGCGTCCTGTAATATTATCGAACACATTTCTCGTGGTAGGCACCTCAAGTTATCCTTTTCCCGACATGGTAAACTTAAAGACAAGTACAAAATGATCTGTACCCTCTAAAGAGGTACACAGAGTACAGATGCTAAACCACTACCCAAACGCCATCAAATGCTTCCATTATAATGCTAAACATAATCATAAGGAGATGGCAAAAAAAAAAGAAAAAAAGGTCAAAATGGTACCCTCCAAAGAGGTACACAAATCTGATGCACTAAATCACCCGAAACCATCAAGCCATCAAATGCTTCCATTATAATGCTAAATATAATCATAAGGAGTTGGCAAAAAAAAAAAAAAAAGGTCAAAATGGTTTGTACCCTCAAAGAGGTACAGTACTGAAATGCACTAAACTACCAGAAATCACCCAAACCATCAAATGCTTCCATTATAATGCTCTAAACATAATCATAAGAAGTTGGCAAAAAAAAAATATGTGAAAAGGTCAAAATTGATCGTACCCTCAAAGGTACAACTGGTCACTAAACCACCCAAAAACCACCCAAACTGCCATCAAATGCTTCCATTATAATGCTCTAAACATAATCATAAGAAGTTGGCAAATAAACATGTGAAAAAAGGTCAAAATTGATCTGTATCCTCCAAAGAGGTACCGCAGTCTGAATGCTAAACCACCAATCACCCAAGCGCCATCAAATGCTTCCTTTGCAATATTCTAAACATAATCATAAAGTTGGCAAAATATGTGAAAAAGGTCAAAATTGATCGTACCCTCAAAGAGGTACACAGTTCTGATGCACTAAACCACCCAAAACCACCCAAAGCGCCATCAAATGCTTCCTTTGCATGTTCTAAACATAATCATAAGAGTTGGCAAAATATGTGAAAAATGTCAAAAAAATGATATGTACCTCAAAGAGGTACAGGTACAAATGCAAAATACCCACCAAAATCACCCAAACTTCCATCAAATGCTTCCATTATAATGCCTAAACATAATCATAAGTTGGATAAAAAAATGGAAAAAAGGTCAAAATGATCGTACCCTCCAAAGAGGTACAGGATCTGATGCACTAAACCACCAGAAACCAACCATCAAATGCTTCCTTTGATGCATACATAATCATAAGGAGTTGGCAAAAAAAATAAAGGTCAAAATGGTTTGTACCCTCCAAAGAGGTAGTCTGATGCACTAAACCAAAATCACCAAGCGCCATCAAATGCTTCCATTTAATGCTCTAAACATAATCAAGAAGTTGGCAAAAAATATGTGAAAAAAAGGTCAAAATTGATCGTACCCTCAAAGAGGTACACAGTGGTACTGCCACCAAAACGCGCCATCAAATGCTTCCTTTGCAATGTTCACATAATCATAAGAGTTGGCAAAAACATGAAAAAAAGGTCAAAATTGATCCCCTCAAGAGGTCTGAGGGAATGACCTAAAACCACCAACCAATCAAATGCTTCCTTTGATGTTAAACATAATCATAAGAAGTTGGCAAAAAAACATGTGAAAAAAGGTCAAAATTTATATGTACCCTCCAAAGAGGTACACAGTCTGAGATGCACTAAACCACCAAAACCACCAAAGTCATCAAATGCTTCCTCAATCATACATAATCATAAAGTTGGCAAAAACATGTGAAAAATGTCAAAATGATCTGTACCCTCAAAGAGGTACAGTACAAATGTAAAATACCACCCAAAATCACCCAAACTTATCAAATGCTTCCATATATCTATCATAATCATAAGGAGTTGTGGAAAAAGATCAAAGAGGTATGTACCCTCCAAAGAGGTACCGATCTGAGCACTAAACCACCGAAACCACCCAAGCCATCAAATGCTTCCATTATAATGCCTAAACATAATCATAAGGAGTTGGCAAAAAAAGCGGAAAGAAGATCAAAAGGTTTGTACCCTCAAAGAGGTACACATGATCTGAGATCAAAATACCCACCCAAAATCACCCAAAGACATCAAATGCTTCCTTTCTGATGTTAAACATAATCATAAGGAGTAAAAAAATGGAAAAAAGGTCAAAATGGTATGTACCCTCAAGAGGTACACAGGATCTGAGATGCACTAAATACCCGAAACCACCCAAAGCCATCAAATGCTTCCATTATAATGCCCAAACATAATCATAAGGACTTGGCAAAAAAAAAGGAAAAAAGGTCAAAATGGTCAGTACCCTCAAAGAGGCAGTCTGAATGCTAAACCACCCAAAAGCCATCAAATGCTTCCTTTGAATATAATGAACATAATCATAAGGAGTTGGCAAAAAAAATGGAAAAAAGGTCAAAATTAATTCGTACCCTCAAAGAGGTACAGTCTGATACAAAATAACATATAAAAACATCAATCTTTCATCGAGAAGAACAGTAAACCCTAAATTCATTCAAGTTCGGAATGCATGTGTAAATACCTCATGTAGTCACCTCTGATACCTCAATTTATGATTTGTTATACCACGTCAGCGTCTTCCGTCCGACAAGCTAAGGCGAGAAAAATCCTTCGACGAGGAATGTTGAGCGTCGGTAATGTTTCTCTTCTTCTCCCACTTTGAACGCTTACAGGCGGGTCGGGCGGAGAATGTATCTACAGTAGCCGTCGTTAATCACATCATCGACGTTCTAAGGTCGCCGTAAAGCCGTCGTTATCTCAGCTGAAAAACGGGAAAAACGGGACACATGTCGTCATGGATTAAGTCCATCGTAAAGCTCGTCGGACTCACATATTTTCTCTTGAAGAGGGCCGGAGATGCTTATTCTGCGTTTAGGAGTTCTTAGGGAGGAGCAGTTTTAGTGGGCTCGTTTGAATGGAAGATGCACGTCTTTTGAGTTTGAACAGAAGAGCGGGAGTAGTTCTATTTAAGGAGATAGACCAGAGCTACTTTTATGAGGGATTTGTTTTGGCCCAGCAGATATATGTCAGCCCCTCTTTTTTTTCCTTTTTTTTCTTTTTTTTATATATTACTAATAACAATATATATATAGTTTCTTTTTTTTTTTATCTCGGTAATAAATTTGAAAACCCTTTTTTCTTTTCCTTTTTTCTTTTTTTTTATATTCCCAAAAAAATGGGATACATAAAACAAATGCCCCCCCAAATATGATGCATAATCGTATTTATGACTAATTTACATCTCTTTAGTGTAGCTTTGTATTCTCCTTTTTGTTTACATGTTGTCATGATTTCACCCGAATTCTTATATGTGTTTTCTCTGATCATTTAACAGGAGGATGTTTGCTTGGAGGAGATCAGACGACTGGTCTCTTAGTGAGCCTAGTGAAGAGGTTATTTGGTTGGAGATCGATAGGCATGATCCTCATGGAGATCGGTATGGATAATCGGCGACATCGACATGTTGAGAGGACATGATTTTCTGAGGGGTTTCTTTGCACGATCCCCTACTTCACTATGCTTGACTCTCTTATTGAGGATCCCGTGGGTTGGGTGTCAACAATTAAGCTGAAATGTGGGGACTACAATCCTTTTGGATGGTGCTCAGTTAGTTCTGGATATTGTGATATTTTACAACCTTGCTGACATTGAGCAGATGGTCAGACTTAAGCCACCGTCAACTCTTGAGCTCGTGACTTGCTTTGAGATTCATCCATTGACAAGATCTCTAGTCTTCTTCACGGATACGTCACATGGGCTAAGTACATCTTGCGAGCTCACAGAGACACCTTACGAGCAGCTGGAATTTATGAGGCAGTGTATGTGTCTATATTTGATTTTAGTGGCATCCCTCCTGCTTGGGCTTACGAAGTTGTAGAATTTTGGGACGATGGTCAACACATGTTGGATAGGCTCGGAGGTTGATCACACTTTGGGACTTACAGATTGTCTCAAGACTCCGAGTGTTTGGTTACTACTACGAGGAGTGTGTTCCACCTGACAAGGAGTTATTTCTCAAATAGCCTTCAGCTGACGGCGACAGACGAGGTAGTTTAGCCATGCCACCAACTTATATTAATCTTTTAAGCCACTACCACAAGACTTTGACTTGGGATATTCAGCTCACGCTACACTTCCTGAGTACATTGGAGTTTCTTGAGCACGCTTGTCAGGAGTCCATATTGCGCATGATCCTTTTGGGGGGGTGTCGATAGTTTGTCGAGGATCTTTGAGCCTTCTTTCTGGGTTGGGTATTCTTCTCCCTATACATGATTTGGCGAGGATTACTCTTAGCGGGTTCATAGCTACCTGCATCTTTGTATTCGATTGAGATAGTCTATATTGTTCTATTAGCGGATGATTCCGAGGTGAGATCTCATTAGTTCCAGCAGTACTAGCTAAAATTTACAGAGTTATTGGGGTGGTTTCTGAGGCAGATTCATTTTGTAACCATGATTTTATATTTTCCAGCACTACCTATATGCTTGGGTTCACCTTCATATACACGGAGCATATGCCTGTTTCGAGTACCCAACATACTTTTCAGAGCGAGGATATCCCACAGTTATTTAGCTGTACAGAGCATCATTTACCTTTGAGATGGATCAGATACGTCTATTTTTCTTTGCACCTCACTTGGTCAAGGATTGATTTTTATGAGGTTTGCCACCTGACTTGATAGAGATTGATCTTATTGATGGCTTTGATGAGAGTGGTAGAGTCTCACTACTTTGTAGTCGACGAACATTGAGTGGTCGTACTTTTTCATATCGTCAAGTTGTATTACAGGTTTGGTCTTAGTTATCATTGAGGTTATTGTCGTGTTGCACAATAGTTTGGATTTTCTCAGTGTACCGCTCACGATGGCCGACCATTCATCCGAGGGATAGTAGATGTCAGGAAGACTAGGGCAGTGCCTCTTGATACATGCTATTATGCTGCTTCTATAGTTTGGCTACATTTATTGAGACTTGGTACTGGCTCTCATTTCTAGATAGCTCCTCCACAGAGCCACACAGGGGTCAACTATACTCACCTCACTTGGGTATGATTGTCTTTTGGTCCTTTCTTGGAGCGTGGTGCGAAAAGATATGAGCGTAGAGTGAGATATTTGGGAGTTCCTCGAGGTCAGAGGACCCATCACCTCTCACCATTTACAGGAGATAGCAGCATTAGAGATATGATCATTATCTTTCTCTCCTTCCATACTTCTGTCATCTTCTTCATTGCATTGTTAAAATATATTCAGTATATATGATATTTTGATGTGATTCATGACAGATGCGCAAATTTATGAGGAGGTTAGGGTTGAGGACGTCATTCCTCATAGTAGAGTTAGAGCTAGGGATTCTACTCTCATCGAGATTTCTTCACCACTCAGCAGGTGTAGTCGACTCTGAGCCTATTTGAGCCTTGTGCCACGAGTCCACTTCCACATCAGTTTATGACTTCTGATGAAGTGCTACAGGTGTCAGGTAACGCTGGAGATATTATTGAGGATTCTATAGTTGAGCCGTCACGCGTGTCGGCCTTTGGTACTATCACTTCAGATTTTGTTACTCCTTCTGTGGAGCCACTTTTCTCTACTGAGCCTGACACTACCCATTGTCTTGGCAAGAATTCCGAGCTGAGAGATCTCATGCCTAGCGAGTTTCTGAACAGCCCTACTGAGCTTATCGGATAGTGAGGGTCCTCAATTACATCTACGATACAGTTGATTCGGATTGCCATGTGTATTTCTTTCTCTCTTTATTATTTAGTGGCACTCTTTTATATTTACTGCTCTACTTTATGCTGCTTGTTTTCATTTGTTCCTTGCAGTGCTTGATGTGGGTTATGAGTCTGAGATCTACCATCGATATCCTTATAAACCAAATCCACGTGATAGGAGCATGCGAGATTGTGGCTTGGTGTTTCTGAGGGATGTGGTTTCACGGATTGCATTGGACTCATCGATTGATGGACAAACATCTATCACGAACACCGCTTTGACCTTTAGCTCGTCTTGGCGAGGAGCGGGTTCTCGGTATCAGACTCTTTGTAGAGATGTAGAGTTCTTGATCCACGGATGATATCACTGATTGTCCGCTCTAGCACTTCATAGAGCTTGGGAAGTCAGCCGTAGGGAGATGGACCTAGCACATGATGAGTTTTGAGTGCGAGGCTCGACATAAGTCGAGTTCGATATATGCTTCTTTTGAGTTAGGCAGATTATTTGCCGGGATCGAGAGTTGCAGTTAAGCGAGACAAGAGCTTCGGATGATGAGCGAGAAGACGTTATCGCTATCAGGGCTATGGTAGATCTACGCTTTGATTAGAGCTACTGATGCTTTATAGTTGGCTGAGAGTGAGCTATAGTCTTTAGCAGTTTATTTAGCACAGCTTCAGGAGTTACAGTCTAGGCTCCCATGATGTACTTTACTTTTCTCTCTTTTTTCTTTATCAGTCATGTATCGTCTATCCTCTTTTTGTATTAGTGGATGTCAGCATTCCTCTGTTACTTCTGTACTTTTTGCTTTTGGGATTTGATGAGAAAATCAGCTTTAATTTGTGCTCTGGACTTGATTTGTATACTTTGTGCTTTGGATTTAATTAGTATACTTTGTTCTTTGGGTTTAATTTGTATCTCTAACTTGGATCATTTCTTGTCCACACATAGCTTTGATAGGATTTCTCATTAGTATGATGCCTTATTCGACATGCTAAATGATGGACTTGAATTTATTGAATTGACTTGTCGGATAGATAAGAGTTTTGCACCATCTACTTATCTTCAATGGCTTTCTTGAAGATCTCTTTCTTTTATGTCGTTGCAAACTTGAGTTTCCTTTAACCTTAGCGTCCTGCTTGGTTGGGTTTGATGGAGGAATTAGTCTGCTTATTTTGATGAAGGACTCACTCGAGAATTAATTTATCTGTGCTTGATCGAATTTGAAATTCCTTTTGTCCTAGCTTTGAGCTTGACGGACTTAATGAAGGATTGACCTGATTTGTCAACATTGACTTGTCAGGAAGTGTATGTACGCCATGAACCCTATGCTTACTACTTTGACAGATTCGTTAAAGGATACATACAGATGACCTAGCCTTTTGGCTTATATAGGGTCCATGTTGAGTTATTAGTCTAGCAACGTGTGCTTTAACAGACTGAACAACCACAAAATTCCTTTAGTTCGACCATAGGTTTTGTATGAACTATGAAATAACTTCCTCGGTCCTATGCTTTCTGCTTTGACGGACTTGATGAGGATTGATTGTCGCATTGACTTGTCAAGTGTATGTATGCCATGAACCATCTTTGCTGATGGATTTGTTGAAGGATATATCTGAGATATGAAACTCTGAGGGGTCCATGTTGAGTTATTAGTCTAGCAACGTGTGCTTTAACAGACTAAACAACCACAAAAATTCTTTTAGTTCGACCATCGGCTTTGTTTGAACTATGAAATAGCTTCCGGTCACAGCTTTGCTTTGTGGACTTGATGAGGAGATAGCTTTGATCTGCGAGCTTGATCGGATCAATTGCGAATATATTGAAATATCACCTTACAGGTAATATGAAGATTGATTTGAGGTAGTCCTGAATTGAGCATTTTCTCAGATTGCTTTGATCTATCGATCAAGTAAAGAGATCTCTTAGATTTTGGTTGCTTGTAATCACTAAGCTGGATCTGGTTTGAGATTGAACAATTGTCGTCATTAGACTGACGAGCAGGGGCTCTTTCACTACAACCTTTTCTTATGACTTGTTGAGTGAGGAGAGAGCATTAACTTCGACCATATTTGGGCTTATTGAGTTCGACCTTTATAACTACAGTCTTTGACTTAAGTTGTAGTGGGTTTGTGATTTTGTCATGACATACGAGCGAGCTCTTTCCTGGCATTTTCAGACTTGTTGAGTGAGGAGAGCGTAACTCGGTCATTTATGGGCTTATTGAGTTGACCTTTATAACCCATCTGTCCTAGACTTTAGGATGTAGAGGTTGATGTTTCTCAACTTAATTTATTGAAGCTTAGAATCGAGTTCTTGATCTCAATTTGACAAATCGAGATAAATTTCTGACATTTAGGGGTTGTCTCTTTTTTTGCATAGAAATATATTCTTTTGTTCCTGAGACTTTGCAACTTAACAGATAATTATTATATGGATTTTGACGTAAAGCTCGATGTCAACCTGAATAAGAATATATTTGAGGATCTCGTCTTTTGGCACGATGTCAACTCAAATAAATTTAATATAAACTAAAAAAATGCCCCCTGTCTTGCAGGGGAAATTCTAAATTATATTTAGGAGAATTTTCAAGATGAAAGTATATAAATATATATATATTTGAATTGATGTACTCTAAAGGAGATTTTAACATACAACATTGATTTCATTTTATATATAAAATCTAAAATGCCCCTATGTAATAGGAATTTTCATGGAAAAGTTCTCCATCTAGAGTAGGTTTATTTAGGGATCTCGGCATGAAGCACGATGTCAACCTAAATGGATATACTAAAAAAAATGCCCCTGTCTTATAGGGGGATTTCTATTGTACCTTGATAATGCGGTCGTCAAGTATAGTACTTTTTCAAATATTGACCATTAATTGGCGACATTGGTCTTTCACCATTTATGTTGATGAGTTGGTATGCCCCTCCTTGCTATACTTTTTCAATGACAAAAGGGCCTTCCCAGTTAGGCTCAAATTTACCACCAAATTTTTGATTAGGAATAATTGGTCTTCTCAGCACCAGGACCAATTCCCCTTTTTGGAATGTTCAAGGCCGCACCGTATGGTCAAAAGTCTAGACATCTTTGCTCGATAGACTTCCAGATTTTGATGAGCTTGTAATCTAACTTCATCAAGCCGAGTTCCTCCATTCTGAGAGCATTTTGATCTTGATTAGATGTCTTGGATGGCTACTCGAAGTGAAGCAACTCAACTTCAAGAAGAACTTGATTCAAATACCAATGAATAGGAGTGGCTTTGGTCGTCTTGTAGGTAGTTTGATATGCCCATAGAGCCTCTAGCTTGGTATGTCATTCTCTTTATTTTTAGTGAGAATCTTCTTGGCGACTTGACTAATGTCTTGTTGAAGGCCTCTACCAAACCATTTGCTCTTGGATTATATATTGAAGAATATCGCCAATCAATTTTGTGTCGATCGATGAATCTATAAATCTTTGCACTTTAAAAGCTGTGTCATTATCAAAAATTATTTGACGTGGCACTCCAAATCACACATTATGTGAAGAAGTTAATCACTTTCGGTTAGTAGTAACTTCTTTAAATGGGTAGCTTACTTAGAGAAATAATCGATCCTTCTTGGGAAGCGATGTCGGTGATGACGGTGGGTCAATTGGTCATTATATCCATACCCCAACATTCAATGGCCGTGATGCTATTTGGGTGTAATGGATTTGGAGGTTGATGGATGAGATTCATGTACTTGACACTCATGACACTTCTTAGCGTGATTAATATAGTTTCTCACCATATACGGCCAATAATAACCCATCCTTTTAATTTTTATTACCATCTTGGGACCTGACTGATGTGCACCACAAAGTTCTTCATGGACTTCAATCATCACTCTACTAGCTTCATCTACATCTAGGCATTGTAGCCATATTTGTTCAAAGGATCTACGATATAAAGTATCACTATCGAAAGCATAGCGTAACATTCTCTTTTCGATTTGAGCTGCCAGTGATTTATTACTTGGTAATCTGCCTTCTTTAAAGTATTCGATAAAGGGTTGCCTCCAATCACATGACTCTTCTACAATAAAGGCTTCACATTACTTTTGAGGCAATGTTATTCTTAGCTTTTCTTAATACAACTTGTTGATTTTGGGAAATATGAGGAGCAACCAGTGATCCTAGGGTCAAATTTGATAACCCTCTAGGGATTGATTTTATCGGCTCTAGAATTCGTCGAATAAATATGTCGATCATGACATAATCACCATTCATACTTTCCATTTCTTTTAATTTTGCTAAGCACTATTCGGATTGAGAGACTCGAAGTGTGATATTTGGTATCGCTTCATAAGCTCAAGAACTCGCTATGATAGAAAGCTAACTCAAGCTTGTTGATTCTATAGATGCCAAGTACTTGATTTATAACGAGAATCATCAAAATATGCAAGTTTTGAATGCCTATGAAAAATACTTCTTCAAACGCCACTAATGCTTCATATTCGCCTTCATTATTAGTTCTTGGCTCGATCAATCCATATGATCTCTCATTATCCCTCCTTCGGTGTTATGAAGATGATGCCGATTCCTCGCTTGCTCTTGGAAAATTTAGATGTTGGACTTGTTTGATCGATGAGGCTCCATCAAGTATATTTCCAAATTTGTGATTTTTTCTTTCATGAATGAGCATAATTTGCTCATCGTAAATCATCATTAAGAGAAGAGTCCACAGGATGGATGGATAAAAAATCGCTAAGACTTGTCCTTTCACGCTTTATGAACATATGTGATATCAAATTACAAAGCACGCCCATCTGCCGAATTGTCAATCCGGTTTGTCATCAAGTACTTCGATCGATCCTTGAGATGAGTGTAATTTTTGAGATAACATATAATGAAGCTTTTGACTAAAGATCAATGCTAAAGTGCTTTCTATCGAGAGTATCTCATTTCGCCCAATCACCGATGATATAATAAAGAGCATTTTCTTTGCCTTCTTCATTGTGTTGTGCCAATAATGCTCCAAGGGACTCTTCTAATACTATGTATAGAATGAGAGCTGAGTAGCCGCAAGGATCGGTGGATTTAACAAGTAGTTTTAATGCTATTGAAGGCTTCTTGGCACTCCTTGTCCCATTTGAATGGAGCATCCTTCTTCATCAACCTTGCAAATGGTTGACAGTGCCCGATAGATTTGATATAAATTGACGGATGAATGCAAGCCCTTGTAAAGAATAGTCGATGCAAACTTTTGGAGGCATCTCCATAATTGCCTTGATTTTAGTAGATCAATTTCAATACATCTATGACGCACAATATACCCTAGAATTTTTCAGGATACCCCAAATGCACATTTTAGAGGATTCATCTTGAGATCATATTTTTATTCTCTAGTACAATTCTCAAGTCTTCAAAGTGATTTTCATGATTTAAACTCTTCACCACCAAATCATCGACATAACATTCCACCTTTTGATGAATCAACTCATCAAAAATACGTGTCATGGCTCTTGGTATGTAGCTCCAACATTTTTCAAGCCAAAGGGCATGACCGTGTAGCAATAGATGCCAATAGGTGTTCTGAACGATGTATGTTTTTTATCTTCAGGTGCCATTTTGATTTGGTTGTATCCTGATGATCCGTCCATAAATGAGAACATATCATAAGTGTCACACCATAGTTCGATATTGGAAGTGGAAAGTCATCTTTTGGGCACGCCATTTAGGTCCCTAAGTCAATGCAGATGATTTGACCATTCTTCTTTCTAACTGACAATATTGGCTATCCAATCCATACTTCTCCTCTGATGAAGCCTACTTCAATTAGCTTTAGTTTGCAATTACTGCTCTTCAATCTCCAATCTCATTCGCCTAGGAGCTTGCTTAACAGCTGCATCTGGTTTAATAGCAAGTTTATGAACTGCTACATCAGGGGATAAGCCTGACATTTCAGAATATGTCCAAGCAAAGCAATCCTGAATTCACAAAGTAGCATTTTAGCTCTTCAACTTTCTATCGTAAGGGCACTAACAAAAGTTGGACGGATCATCCTCACCTAGTTGACTTCTTTAAGTTCATCCATAAGTAGCTATTTTGTCCACCATCTTCAAGTTCTTTCAAAAGGGCTTGGCTTCCACTTCTTCATCATTTTAGAAGAATTTCATGGGAATCATCTTCTTCACCACTAAGAGTTTCTATCTCAACTTCTATTATTATATACAATGCTCTATCTTGATGAGATTTGGATGAACCCTGACCTTTAGTGATAAACTTTCTTCGATGCTTGAGGACTTCTTTGGTTCCACATCTTGTTAAAGACTTGAGTTAGTATATGAACTCCAAGCTTATGCATCATTCTTCGTAACTGTGGATAGTATATTGGTATTCTTGCTATCTCTCATAACTTTTATGTTGAGCAGGTTGTTCAAAATCTTGAGGCTGAGACTCTTCAGATTTATAAAATAGAGTTCTTATTTCCCAACTCTCACTCAATGGTGGTACATAGAATGTTATCAATTCTTCAATATTATGCACCTCCAATGGCGTGATTTCTTTGAAGCACTGCTTAGGGATGGGTATAATTTTGAGTGAGTCATCGACCGCCAAGTGAGCTATCCTCCTTGATGCCATCTAACTCTATTTTCATAAGTAGATTCAAAATCATAGAATCAGAATCACTTATTTCATACGCTTTTTCTTGAGAGCTTATAAGTTCCTTAGTTTGACAGAATATCTCTTCTTCTTCTTCTCGTCACTTCCCAAATGAGGAACGATTTTCTTAATTTAGGTGCAAAATCAAGTGTTTTTGGGAGAGTCGATTGCTTTTCTTCTTCCTTGCTTTTTCGCTTTTATTTTGTGAAATCGCTCTTTAGTTCCTGAAGTGGATGCTACCGCTTCAAGAGGCTTTGTTGGTTTAGGCTCTTTGAGGATGAAGTATTTTGCATCTTCATAGATTTTTGCATTGACAGAGAATGATTGTAGGTTACCGAAAATTCTAAATTTTTCTCCATCTTTCAGATATTTCACACAATGATGCATAGTTGATGGGACCATGCCATACTCATGCACACCCAAGAGAGCTCTAAATGATGTATCGATCGATTATGAAACTTGGCTTCATATATAAATCCTTGAACTTAAGTGAGAGAATAAAAGAACCTAGAGTTTTCTGCCCTTTTTCATTGAATCCATGAACCATCAATTTATCTCTCCCAAGATGTTGGATATCGAGTGATAATCCTCTCAATACTTTTAGACTCATAAGATTGATAGAAGAACCTGGATCAATCAGTATTCGGCTAATCGAGATGCCATCACTCTGCAAGAACATAAAGAGGACATTATGATCATCCCAACATAAGGTCTTCCTAAAAATGTGACCGGGAGATCTTGAGTTTGCAATGCTGTCATGCATTTCAAAAGTAAGCTTCATAACCTTCAATCTTTGAGAGCTATCAAAGTTTCTGAGGTCTTTGACATCAAGAGAGCCTCACACACTTAGTTGTGGATCTTTCTGATGTGATAGAATATTATAATCTATCTTCTCGCCGATTTAAGGCTTTGAATTTTTTAGGAATAATATCCTCGTTGACTTCAATTTGCTTGCCTTTATTTTTATTTGCATTTTTCTTCTTTGATGAAGGTGGTAAGACTTTACCACTTCTCAACTAGACTTGAATAACTTTGTCTCGCTCAGATTCATCTGAAGAGGCAGTTTCTTCAAACTTTCCTCTTATTCTAGAAGATTGGTCGAAAGGGTTAGATTCATTTTTTAATGTCATATGCTTCATACGTGATGATATCGACGAGTCTAACTCCTCTCCGTCAAGAAAACATAGATCTTCATCTGAACTGTTATTGAGTCATTAAACAAAATTTAAACTAGCTCCTCATACTCTTTTGCTTTCCTCGATAAAATTTTGATGTTGGTCAAGTTTGTCCGACCAATCATTGTCATCCTGAGTAATCGATGTTGAAGAATATCCGACATCAAACGATGATTCGACATGTCTCTGGATAAGACTCACCATTATCTTCTTCATCCGATTCAAGAATGCTAAGTTTAGGCATGAAGTCTGTAAAGCCTAAATGGCTTTCTTCTGTGGTGATACTCCTCTAGAATGATCTTTTGAGTTGTAGTTCTCTTCTTGATCTTCTTTTCTTAGCCTTCTTTGATTTATGGGCTGCATTTCTCATGTGATGAAGTAGTCTTATCGAATTCACCGAGAGCCCAAATACTTGGTTTAGCATCTCTTAATCTAATATAGTTCAAGTGGTGATTTCCACTTAACACTTGGACGCCTTTTAATTGCAACATCTTCACGCTTCTTGGAGACTACTATTTTCCATTCTTCGCCAACCGATTTCTCCTTCGCTTGTCTTTGTTGATGAAAAGAGGACGTAATCATCCTTGTAGACTCTCTTTTTGACTAGAACACCGGACAGTGTAAATTCACCTCACGATACTTCCTTTCTAGCCAATCTTGAAACATATAACCTTCAATAGGGTGAGATCATTCATGATAGGATAGTAATTTGATTATTGACTTGATCGCCTTCTTCAGCCTTTTGATTTCTTAATAAAACCAACTTTGAGCTGTCAAATAATTTAGCCACACTGTCCCTTCAAAAGGGATATTCCTTGTTCATTCTTTCTTTAAGAGATTATCGCATTCGCTCATCATCTCTTGTGGCTTGTTTTGGACGCTCCCCACCACTTGGAAAAGTCCGAGGTTTGTCATTACCTCCTAATACCAATTTTGGTCGTGGATTAGAATAATCAGGCTTTTTACCCTTATCATCATTATACACCAACTGCTTTCCTTTATCCACGTTGTATATCACCTGCTTTTCATCATTTGAGCTATAAGCAGCATGACTTTCGTTTCTTCTTAAGTCTGAAGGTTTGTTTCTTCTTTATCTATAGACTGACTTAGACGATTCAACTTTTCAAATTTAGCCACCCTATCGAGCAAGTCCTGAAATGTTACAATCGACATCATGCATAGAAATGGTGCCATTTTATCATCCATATTGCCCATTAGCAATTGGATTGCATGTTCTTCTTCTAATTATTGTTCGCATTTCATACTTAGGTTGTGCCAATGACTTATGAATTTCGTCACTAACTCATCTTTCCTTATTTTCAACAAGGCAAGGTCGTGATTGTGATTTTCTGGTTGACTAATGAACCTCTTCACAAATATAGTTTCTAATTTAGAAATATTTTAACTAAATCATTTGGCAATTCACCATTCATTCAAAAGCAGGCTACTAATTAATTGAAAAAAGAGTTCATCATTCTCCCTGTTACCACAAGTAGCCTTAAATTGGGCTAGATGTTGCTTTGATTACCAAGCCCACCGAAAGTATTAAATTTTGACCGAGTAACCTTCGGTATGACACTTGGTCATATTCGTAAGGCACTTACTCACCAAATTTTCGCCGAAGGCTATGACCACTTTTATCTTTTCATTGATTATTATTTAACCGGCATTAGCTCCGTGTGCTAGCCAAATTTTGAATTGTCGGCTGGAGAGGTGTTCAATTAATTTCATCCCTTGCTTCATGCATAGCATGTATGAGCTTGAGGTACCACTATGGTATAGAAGTTGTATTAGTTAGCTATTGATTAGCGACAAAAATAGGTCGCACTTGATATATTCTTCTCAACATCTCCATCATGATATTCATTTGTACCATCATATCATTCATTTTACCAAGTGTAATCTCCTTGTCTTTGACCTCCATTTGACATTGCATTTCTCTTTGCTCTAGCTAGCCATGGCCAATCAAGATAGCTCTTCTTCTTCTCTATTTCTTGTAATTGTTCTGCTCTTTGCTCATTTTCAGGAAAAGAACTTGACTGCCCTTCTCCTTGTGCATTTGCAGAGATATTGTACTGACGTTGATTATAGTACCAGTGATCATTGGTTCAACCATATAGATAACACCCATAATCTCTTTCTCATTATGATCTTCTTCTCATCTTCATGATCAAAGATCACCCATAATCTTTCTCATTCTGATTTTCTTCTTCTTCTTCAGAAAGATCAAGATCCATCCTCTATTTGTTTTGTGAAGACTCTTCTTCATAAGCATCAAATTCGTTCGCCCGATTCGTGTTGATGTGATAATGGAAGATAGTTCATCTATATCTCTGACCATATAGATGACTTATATTTCCATAGAATCTTCTTTATTGTTTTCTTCCTGCACATGAATTTCTGATCGATGTTTCTAGTAGATCTTTGGTTCAACGTACGGAACGACCACCTCTTCTATTAAAAGACTACGATCAACATCAATCTTCTCTTGTAGGGGTGAAACTGATAGGCGATGGGATCCCCTAGAGGATTCTCCAAGGTGTCGACCATCATATCTTTCATCATTGATATCCCTTCTTTTGGGTATCCATTTCTGATGAGTTGAGTTGATTTTGAGTATATGTATCGATGTCACACCTCTTCTATTACTCAAAGTTTCATTATGGGGCCTTGGCCTCCATATCTATCCCTTTCCCTGGACCTTTCGAGGATTCTTGGACACGTCCAAGTGTCACGCTCGATGCTCACCATGCTAAGTGTACATCGCCGCTACCATAAGAGATGACAACTTTCTTGTGGAGATTTTCCATCACCACGTGCCTCAAATCTTCTTTCATTAGCCTCTTCTGGCTACTTTGAGAACTTTATGTATCCCAGATAATGTTTCAGCCCTCTTGGTGGTGGTGGAGCTTGACTTGGTTGGTTTAAAAGATTATTTTATTTTCCAAAGAGCTATTCCTTTACCCACTTTAGATTGTCAAAGTTATAGAATACTCACCTGGTAGTCGCTTGTTCACTAGTTGTTCAAAGGGGATCTGAGCCCTCACCAGCTTTCTCCTTCTTCTCTTCTAATTTGCTTCGATGAGGAAGCTTCATGATCATGCTTTCTGTACAAAGGTTCAAGAGGGCACAAAGTTGCACCACGAGGAATTAAAGACACGCTTTGTCCCTTGAGATTCTTTCATCATGAGAGCTTTAGATTGACCTAGCCTTGAAAATTGAAGTTCTCGTGGGAGAACTCCTTGACAGGGTTGTTGAACCGGTGCACATAGCTAGTAGGAGTTTCAAGAACTGAGGCCTTCCAAAGATGGCCTCGGATGAATGTACGGTGGGTATTTCAGAGTCAGCTACGATGTGAAATTCAAGCTACCAAATTGAATGGTAGACATCTCCTGTTGATGATTAAGTGATGTTCACCATGACCTGAACGGAAAGGAGTTTTTTGTAGATCCATTTCTAAAAAGTGAAAGATGGGGATTAGTAATTAGCAATTATTATTTCACCCCATACTTTCAAGATGCAGGTACTAACAAATAATGGTGTAATAAAGATACACTCTATGAATGATTCATTCTACATAGAGCTCATATTGAATTTATTACACACTTAAATCATCATTTATTTTGAATTTTGAATTTTCAAAATTTTATTGCTACTATAAAGCACATATATGACTAGCCAAAGATGGAAAGAGAATCCGTCCCCAAATGAGTCACCAGAATTGTGGGCTCAAAAAATTCACCACCTCTTTTGATAAAGAGTGGTTTAAAGTGTGTAATTTTAAGGCGATGGAATAGTAGATAAGACACTACCCAGAGATTTCTCTCATGAGAACTTTAGATCGATGGTTTCCTATAGCAAGCCCTATAGTTACCCTCTCAATAAGTGAGAGAGAACTTTCGACAAGGCTAGTCATTAGATCGCTTAATGCAAATGTAAGAAGAAAAGATGTGAGTTTCAAAATTTAAGATATGAAATTTATCATTTTAGCTTAAACCGATGGTTGGGGAATGATGACGTGTCGATCTAGATCCCATGGTTCTCATCCTGGGTCCCTAGTCTACTTAGAGAGGTAGTCAACCTCGTAAGGATCCTTATCAAGAAACACAGGGTTACGCCGCCCAAGAAATACTGGTGTTTGTCAAGGAGATAATCTTAAGTCTACCTTAGTAACAGAGGGTTGTTTGCCTATCAAGTATACCCTATGATTCACAACTCAAAGGGCGAGCCATTGAAAGCATACGGCTACGGATGATCGTAATAATGGAGCCATCGCCAAACCACCCGATCGAGGACTGGTCATAAGCATCGTGGAGCCCATCGCGCTTCCAGCCGAGGACACGGCCTTACCGGCAAGAGATTGATTGAGAGTGAACATAGCGTAACACTTGATTTGACATTGGCTTTTTTTGTGAGCTAGAGTTTTCTTAATTTGTCACCCTCGACAAATAGTGGATGGATTGAGTTTGGTTTAAGTTTTAATGATAAGTTTAAGATTGATATTTGAAAATTGATTTGATTTGATTTGATTTGAAAATTGAATTTGAATATGTTTAAGAACTTTAGATCCTGGCCAACTCGCTTAGCCGCTAATGAGATTGGGATCATCGTCACGAATATTTCTGAATATTTCGATTTGAAACTCTTATTATAGGTTTTAAGTTTTGTTAACCCGGACCCAATCTAAGACTAAATGGGAAGCAACCACATCCTCGACATTTGAATTTGCATTCGTGTATGGGGCACATGCGGGTGTATATAGATTAATTTTATTTATCTGACAATCTTGTGATGAGGATGTTTGATCAGTATAATGATTCAACTCAAAGGCGAGCCATTAGCATTTACATATGATTGTAATATAATTTATTAAAACCAATTTCATAATAATTTATCTGGAGTACTTGATTAAGACATCAAATTGATTGAGAGTGACATGTAATACTTGATTTGATTTGGCTCTTTTAGAGTTTAATTTATCACCTCCGATAAATAATTACGGAAGGTGGATAGATTGATTTTGATTTAAGTTTTTTTAATGATAGAGTTTCATTTGAATAGTTTTTTTTTAGATTAAAATTTGATTCCCCTCTTTTATTCAAATTTTATTTCCCCCTCTTTTTTATTCATATTTAATTTCCCTCTTTTTATTCAAATTTGATTTTCCTCTTTTATTCAAATATGATTTCTCTCTTTTATATTCAAATTTAATTTCCCTCTTTTTATTCAAATTTGATTTCCCTCTTATTCTTGATTTCTCTTTTAAGTAAATTAGATAAAATTTCAAAACGTCGTCATAGCTGGGGTATTTTAAACTTAGTGCTCCATGTTGAGCATGAGTGGTGCTCACAGTGGTTTTCATCGTCGCCTGTTGAGCACGCGAGGCCTTCAAAAGAAGATATACAACATATATATATTACTCCTCAATTTTTTCTAAGTCTAGAAATTAGACAAAATTTTTGACATTTCATCTAGGGGAGTGACATCTAACAAGTGGTGGCTTACTCGACGCCTCTTGAAGCGTGAGCGGTGTCTTAACACCACCTATTTTCATCGTCACGTCACGTTAAGCATGAGGTCTTCAAACGCAAAGCAACACAAGCATATATATACATTCACATTCAAATCTAGCTCGACCTATTTTTTGACTGCTGCAAGCTCGGTAAAATTGGGTTAGGTATGCGGTTGGAAATGTAAGGCAAGAAGAAAACCAAGGAAGAATCTTCTGAAGATGTTCTTCCCCGATTTATGGGCGAAAATGGATGCTAAGCGATGCTAGAAAATCGAAGGAAGAATTCATTGGCGATATTCTTCCCCAATTGTAATGATGAAACGGATAAAGCAAGGAGTGCGACAAAATCAAGAAGAATTGTCTGTTGATGATGTTATTTCCGATTTAGTGCAAAAGGAAAGGATTTGTAGGATTATAAAACAGCTAAAACAGTGGGATGTATTCAGAACGGCCAAAATAGTGGGCTGCTGGGCTGTGGCTGAAGGGAAAGAGGTCGGCGGGCAATGGGCTCGTGGGTCTGGATTGCGGCTGCGGGCCGAACGGGCTGCAGGAAGAGGCTGCTGGCGGGCCACGCGCGGGTCATAACAAGTCGACGGGTCGGTTCGGCGGCAACGGGCTGAACGCGTGGGTCGGTGCGCGGGCTACGGGTCGCGCGGCGGGCTCGGATCGGTGCGGCGGATCGGGTCGGAGCGGCAGAGCGGGCCACGGGAGGCGCGCGGACGCGCAGCGGCATCAGTGCGAAGACGGACCCGTGGAGTTGATTTTACCGCGCGGACGTCGCCGGCAGCGATTACGGGCGTAGCCGTAAACGAGCGGAGAGATATGTCCTTTCTCATGCATACGGTTTATGAGAGAAAGAGCCGAGGGCGGAGAGAGAGGGCTGCGGCTGAACGGTTAATATTTCTAGACAACGGCACCGCTCGCCGTTTATCCGAGACAAGGACATCGAACGTGAAGCAGAACCCTTAGACGAGAGGAATTATCATTATTATTATGCTTTGCGCTCGTGATCGAGAGAGAGAAAGAATCTTGTATGCACTCCATTCCTTGAAGGATTCCAGAGCTCTTCCAAAGTAAAGTACGGCGGCATTGGACATCATGTCCGGCATTCCATAGTTGTCGTAGAAAACTGAGCAGCAATTGACGGCGTCGTCGACTAAGCAATAAGTTACCAGAACGATTCTCCGACGCCAAAGGTGAGCACAAAGAAAGAAGTTGACGAAGCCGAAATGGATTGATCATTTGATGGGCCTCCTTCCGATTCAGTTCGATCCTCCGGCTCAATGCGTTCGGGAATGGAAGCTTTTTTTTCAGCAAAGCTGCAACAGGAAGTCCGTTGTAGGCTTCAAACTTGGATTTGAAATATGTGGCGAAGGAGGAAAATCGGTGTTGTTGTATTGCTCGGCTGCGCCACTTTCCTTTAATGGAAGGGGCCAAGAGGGAGAAAGGAGAACCATGCACGTAAGATCCTGCCTGTCTTTCACGTTCCATGCGGTTTGAAGAGGAGACCAGGAAAGTCCGTTCCTTGCGGTTTAGTTACCGAAGCAGTTTTTTTTTTTATTTTTTTGAGGAGCGGGCTCATTTGAACGGAGAAGATAGCTCGCGATTAGTTTGAACAGAAGAGATTTCTTCGGAACGGTTGAGAAGAGCCGAATAAGCTGAATTTTCAATTCTATTTAAGGAGACCGATCAGAGCTACTTTTATGAGGGGTTGTTTTATAACAGATATATGTCAATATCTTTTTTCCTTTTTTTTTCTTTTTTTTTTTTTATATTACAATATATATATATATATATAGTTTCTTTTTTTTATGCTTATAAATTTGAAAATTTTTTTTCTTTTCTTTTTCCTTTTTTTTATATTAAAAAAAAATACAATAGATCTCATAATTATAAAAAAACTTAAACTTTATCTTAAATAGATATATAGCGAACATTCTATTTGCTATGATTTTTTTTTTATAGATTTTTTCATATAAAAATTTTTCTTATTCTCTCTTAATATCTATTGAATTTCAAATTTAAAATGTAAATTTTTATTCTATATATAAATTTCTAGCATAATAATATATATTTAGGTTGTAGCATATTCTATTATAGGTTATTTATCAAATTCGAGAAATTTTTAATATATATATATATATTATTGTATATTTGATTTATATATAGTAGCATTATGATTGTTTTTTTTTATAATAACTGTTGTAAAATATATATATTATAATTCTGGTGATAAGAATTGCTCTCATTTTCATAAAGTAAATTAGTTTTAGTTCTTATCATGAATAGAGTTTTACAGCATAAATAAAAAGAACATTATATTATTTTTTTTAGAGATAGAGAAGTAATAGTTCAATAGATATTATTAAAATAATGAAATATTTTTTTAGAAAAGATATTGAAAATAGGTGGATGAAGATAAACTTTTTGATGAAGGATTTGAAAGATCGATTGATTTTAAAATAATACCCAAATAAAAATAGAGAATTTCATTTTTCATTAAGTATAGTAATCAAGTTAGTGAAGCTTTAAAGAAAATGAAATGTGGAAAAATAGTAGACCGGATAATATTCTAATAGATGTGGAAATGTTTAGGATCAAGGAATTTCTTAACAAATCTTTTTAATGTTATTTTAAAGACTAAAAAGATGATGAGTGGAGAAAAGTTTGTTGGTTCCTATATTTAAGAATAAGGTGATACAAGAGTGTGCAAATTATAGAGAATTAAGTTAATGTGCCATACATTAAAATTATGGAGAGAGTAATTGAGCATAGGTTACAATGTGATACAAAAGTTTCACTGCTTTGGTTTCATGCCGTAGATCTACTGGATGTTATACATTTGTTAAGAGGTTTGATGGAGAAGCATGAGAAAGTAAGAAGGATCGCATATGATATTTATTGATTTAGAGAAAGCTTATGATAAAACCTCAAGAGATGTTCTTTGGAGAGTTCTAAATGAAAGGAGTTAATATTGGTTATATTGTCATTAAGGATATGTATACTAGAGGCATTTTATGTCCAAACACAAGGAGGATTGACAAAATATTTTCCTATTTCAGTTGGTTTACATCAGGATCAATATTAAGCCCTTATCTTTTACTTTAGTTATGGATGTTCTTACGAGGCATTTACAAGAAGATGTACCTTGGTGTATGCTTTTCTTTGAACATTCTTCTTGTTGATAAGGCAGAGAGTGAAACTTGAATTATGGAGGTCAACTTTAGAGTCAAAGGTTTTTAGTTTAAGTAGATCTAAAGCGAATATATGGAGTGTAATTTTAGTTGTAGAAGTTTTGTAGTAGTGTTGTGACTTTGGGTGATCAAGTCATTAAGTGGCGATTGAGATATTTAGGTTCATTGTTCAAAATGATGGTGAAATAGATGGAGATGTTATTAGTAGAATTCAAGTTGGATGGTTGAAGTGGAGGAATGCATCGGCTTTATGTGATAGAAAAGTTTCACTTAAACTTGGGAAAATTTTATAAGATGGTAACACCAATGACTTATGCGAGAATGTTGGATAAAGAAGCGTAAAGCAAGTTAAGTGTTCTGAGAGATGCTCAGTGGATGAGTGGCTTTACCTTAGAGATAGAATGCAAAATGAGTATGTTGGGAAAAAGTTGGAGTAGCTCAGGGATAAGATTAGGGAGAGTCGCCTTGATGGTTTGGCATAAAGCGTCGCGTCCAATGACCCTATTAGGAGAGTAGATGATTAGATTCTTATGTTAAGAAAAAGAGACCTAAAAAGTCTTGGTTAAGATGTATAAAATGATCTTGTATAAATTAAATGAGAATTTGACAATATAATTGATGGAAAGAAATTCAAATATGCACCTAGTGGGATTAAGGCTTGTTGTTGTTATTGTTGTTGTTATTGTGTTACTTATTTATATAGTATAGTTACATTAAAATTAACTTTTAAAATAAATTTTTTTCTCAACAATTTTCATAACTTGCCTATTGTTAGTGGTTTAGAATGAAGAAAACTCGTTGTTAATTCCGATCTTTTTGATCCAAATGCAGCGTCAGATATATATATTGGTTTTGAAATTAACGGTCCACAGAACGCCACGTGGTCTTGCAAAATTCAACACCTAAAAATAAGGGCATTTCAGTCATTCAGGCGACATTATATGAAGCCCAGGAGGGTTAGGGTTTCTGACCCAATCCTTCTCCATCGGTCTTGGCGGCTATAAAGGGTCGCATTTGAGCATCCGTTTGCGACCCTCCTTTTCCTCTAAGAGACGGAGAGAAGACGAAAGAGAACGTACAGGTGAGAGGAGCCGTCAACCGGCGGTCTTCTCTTGGTTAGTTGCTTCTTCCATCAATTTCTTTTTTCTTCCGATTTCTCTATTCTGTTTCCCAAAGATCGATTTCTGTTTCTTGTTTTTTTTTTCCTTTTTTTCGTTTTCAGATTTATATGCAGATCTGGTAAATTGTAGGTATATATCATCAGGGTGTTATGTATTGTTTTAGATGATGTGTATGCGTTCTTTGAGGAATCTTGATGATTCTGGATGTTTTTAATTTTCTTTATATTAATCTAAGGTTTCTTTTTGATCTATATGTATTAGATCTGCTTCATCGTGGTTATATTAGGAGAGTGTTAAGCTTTATCTACTAGTTGTTTTATAATTTGTTACATCTCAGGTTTGTTATAGAAAAGGAAATATAATCATGCTCTTTTAAATTACAATTGGATGAGGCTATCATTTTCTCTATATGTTTCCAAGCATCATATTTGCAAAATATTCACCGTGAGAGGGGGCGATAGATCTGCATGTCTCGGGCAGTTGTGCAGCATCTAAATTCATGAAAGCTCTTGTTTTGATGGCCTGGATGCATCATATTCATCCTGGGTATAAGCGTTGTCATTGATACCATTGGTTATGTAGCCTTGGTGATAGAGGACATCTCAGCTTTAGGGTCTCGTACTGCAATTTATATAATGCATATAATGATTACAAGCAAATGAAGTGGAGGGTTTCATAAATTAGAAGTTGCCAAATAATTCAAACACCAATTTTCTTTAAATGACAACATGAAATATTTGAGTTAAAACCCGCCTTATAACTAAATGATCATAATACTCTAAGAAATTCAGCAAAGAATAAGAAACACACAAAATAAGTGAACAATTGGATTTAATTTCTGCAAGTTGAGTTTCTTGATCAAAATCAATACCTTTTAAACAATTGAACATCAAATTATGTAGATAAAATAGAACAAGGAATTTGATGCGAAGGAATATCATCCCTTATACCAATACAAGGAGATGACTTTCCCTATAATTATGTAGTAATCACACATTCATTATACACTCACAAGATTAAAAACTGTAAAGAGGAATTTTCAAAGCTAGAGTATTATGTTTAATATCAGTTCAGGTCCATCAATTGTACACTTAAGTTACTATTTTTTGTTGGCATAAATTTATTCCAGTATAGTTTTATTGATCCCAAAATTTGCACTTTTAGATTTTATTTAAAATATAAGTAACATCCATATAGAAGAAAGTCCCATAAAGTTCTTGTAGCTTTAAAGCTTGGAAAATTGTTCGATAAAATGCTTGTAGTGGAAGATAACACATATCCCAAATAGTGGCAACTATCCATTACGTTATCCTGTAACAATGGAAATTGATGGTGACATTGTAGGCCTTCCAATTAGCAATAGTAAAATTACCCACTCAAGTTATAATAGGGAAAGAGATATACTGCAACTGTTTCACAGTAATAATCAAACAATGCAAAGCTCATCATATGGCTCCGTTGAAACATAAAAACAGCGACAGACAAAGATTAATTCCAGTGGATTAATCCAATAGTTACCTCCCTAATATACTTGCAAGCTTCCACCACTCAAGGGCTTTAGAATATTTCCATGTTTTCACCGTTCAAGGGAAACCATATTTGCTCTATCACATTACTTGTTTGTGTGATTCCCATCTAGCAGGTGTTGGCACTGTTTTTAATGTTCAACCATGATTCCATATGTTGTCCATCGATATAGGCATGTGTAATGTCTTAATGTGTCTTCTTCTTGTGACAACACTTGTTAATATTCATTCATGTAGTTGTTTCTTCTTCAACTCATTGGAGACTGGCTGCTGTACTTTCTATTAGATTTTGGTTGCATGTCTTCTATTTGGCTTAGACTTTTTGGACTATTGTTTGTTCCGAATGGGCGTGCACCAATTTTGGTTACACTTAATATACTAAATAGAAGCCTATTAGAAGTAAATAGAAATAAATAATGCATATTTTTTGAAAATCAAACTATTAGTGTTACTTCATTTGCTTATAATTTGATCAAAATTCAGTTGAACATCTAAACATACACCTGAAGAATAATAACAAACGGATGAAGACATTACAACTTAGGAGGAATTTTCTCTATTATATTCGTTTAAGCCAAATAAGAGTTTGCAGATATGTTTGTTGCATACATCTGTATTAGTATTTAATATGTATGAAAAATACAACAATTTATTAATGAATGATCAAATGTGAATATTATATAACATGTCGAACTAAAAGCTAGCAGTCACAAATGGATCTCTCACAATATATAGATTGAAGGTGCGCTTAAGCATTAAATTACACTAGTTGGCATAAATAACAGTTTCATCTAAAACAATATAATTACCAAATTAATATATCAATTAATCAATAACTCACTGGCATTAATCGTCTAGGATGAGTAAATGGAATTGTAAAAATCTTGATTAAAATGTATGATACTACATGGAGTGGTGCGTCTACTCGCTCACCTAATGAATTATGTCTCCTTAAGGTAATTGATTGGGATTCACTTTCATTATGTTTGATTATTAATTTCTTTAGATATAATTTTTGGTTGCACTTCTAGATTTTGGAAGAGTTTGTCAAGAAATTGGGCATTGAAATTTATTCATGCTTCTCTTGCTACCCTTAAAATTATGGACAACAGGTAAAAAGTGCTCTTTGAACAATTTTGGAATCTTTTTAGAGTTGTTTAGAACTTTGGAGGCAGTTCGTATTCATACCTATCTGGTTGAGTCCTAGATATGATAACTATGATTTAACATTCTAATTGCTCCTCACGAAGCTTTTTGTAGAAGAAAATGTGGATAAGCTGTTTGTTGGGACGAAGTTTGCAGGAGGAAGCTCATAGGGTCACCATATCTTGGTAAAGTAGGTTATTGAGAAAGTTTAGTTGATTTATAAGACATCTTTATTTCTTTATGGTATCAAAAGCATTTGTTGGCAACATGAAATGGTGTTAAAAGATAGGGATTCCTGGAAAGATGATCATTTACTTGTCAGTTATAGGTGTGATGTCTTTTGGTATCAAAGTGAACTAAGAATCTGTTTTTATTGGTCTTTTGAGGTTGTTCTTAGAATGGTGGTCTTCTCATTTGGAATTTATCAAAGGGTGTTTAGAAAGTTTTCTATTCCATTTTAAGTCCAACTAGGTAATCATGTCCTTTTGGTCACAATCTTTAGCTAATAATAAATATATAAATGACATTGCATTTAATTTTGTTGATATGTTGCTAAATTTAGACCTCTGAATCTCAAGGTTATTTCAACACTAACTTAAACACAATTTGCACTAGTCAAATATGCGTTCTTGTTGATGAAATGATATTGATATATTAATATGACAGACTGCTGAGTGAAGAGTGTACAGAAAACTGGCTTTTAAATTGTCATTATTGTTTCAGTAACCAGAAAGAAGCCAAAAATGTTTTTTTTCTAAGAACAAAATGCAATATTTGAAAGCAGCTTAAGTAACTATATCGCTACTATAAACTGTTTAAAAAGAGGATTTATGCTTTATGGATGACGGTATTCCTTAGGAGGCCATGTAGAGGGTTGGCCTTGAGAGAATCTTAGATAACATGTGCCGATATGAGAACTTCCCAATTTTTTGTCTTATAACATGTTTTTTAAAAATTTATTTTACCCATGGGGATTTGATATTCTAGAGATGTTTATTCCTTTTTTTTCCTTTTATTTTAGGCTGTGCTTGCAAATGATTGTGCAGACAATTTGGCTGCCACATTGTATTTCCAATTTTAAATAAAATGGAAAAAAAAAAAGAAAGTTGGTCCAAATTTATAAGAATTAAGGGGGCGTTTGGGATCAATTTTTTTTATAATTTTATTTTATTGTATTTATGGTTTGTTTCGAAGGACCACATGTTTGGAAGTAATTGTTATTTTAAAAAACGTTCAAAACATCTAAAAGTTATTTTTGAGTGTTTTTTTAAAAAATAATAGAACACTTTAGAAACACACTAAAAAATATGTTTTAAAAGTAGCTTAAAACAAAATCAAAACTGATCCCACACAGCCCTCAAGTTTTTAATTTTGATTGTTAGTTGCATTTTTTACCAGCATGTATTTATGTTTTTGCACTCTGGCTGTTGATTAGGTTCGAGCTCATGTGATCCTTTTTCTCGATTTCTTATCTGTAATTTTCTTTTGTCCCTCTCTTCGTTTATCTATGCGTGCACACCTTGATTTTTAGTTGTGATTCTTTGGTTATCTGCTCGGCAATCCAGATTTTGCAATTCTTATCTGTTTAAATTTATATTGTTAACCATTGGTAGGTGATGTGCAGGTCAGTTAATTATGGAAGACCAGCTGAGATATCCGTCTGTCCTGCAGAAGTTGAATGGACAATCTTACTTTGTCTCTAAGGTCGCACCATATGCCAATGTTAGGAATAACAGTTTCCATAGATTCCCTTGCTCCTATGGCAATGGGGGACTCCAGAGCCCAATCCTGCAAAATAACCATGGAATCGTTGCTCCCATTGGTCTATCATCCCTTTCTGTAGTAGCCTCCGCACCAAAGGAAGCTGGTGCTACTGGATTCCTCATTGATTTTCTCATGGGGGGAGTCTCTGCTGCTGTCTCAAAAACAGCTGCAGCTCCCATCGAGCGTGTCAAGCTCCTGATCCAGAACCAGGACGAGATGATCAAGGCTGGCCGTCTCTCCGAGCCATACAAAGGAATAGGTGATTGTTTTGCCCGAACGATGAAAGACGAAGGTGTCGTTGCTCTCTGGCGAGGCAACACCGCCAATGTCATCCGTTATTTTCCCACCCAGGTTATCATGCATTAATGCCCTGATTGTTAACTGCTTTATATCACCTCTTTACTTCTCCTGTCTAAACATCCTGTCTTCATGCACAGGCCTTGAATTTTGCTTTCAAGGATTACTTCAAGAAGATGTTCAACTTTAAAAAGGACAAGGATGGCTATTGGAAATGGTTTGCTGGTAACTTGGCTTCCGGTGGACTGGCTGGCGCATCTTCTCTCCTGTTTGTGTACTCTCTGGACTATGCCAGAACTCGTCTGGCTAATGATGCCAAAGCTGCAAAGAAAGGAGGCGAAAGACAGTTCAATGGTCTTGTCGATGTTTACAGGAAGACCATTCAATCTGATGGCGTCGCTGGGCTCTATCGAGGTTTCAACATCTCATGTGTCGGTATCATCGTGTACCGCGGGCTCTACTTTGGAATGTATGACTCCTTGAAACCAGTCGTATTGGTTGGCCCCTTGCAGGTTTGTCGAAGGAGAAGGAGAAGTATATTATTCAAAATTTAGTTCTTATAACATCATTATAATATTTCGTATTTGGATCATTTGCAGGACAACTTCTTTGCAAGTTTCTTGTTAGGATGGGGTATCACAATTGGTGCTGGTCTTGCCTCCTACCCCATCGACACCGTTCGCAGAAGAATGATGATGACATCTGGAGAGGCTGTCAAGTACAAGAGCTCATTGGATGCGTTCAATCAGATTTTGAAGAACGAGGGTGCCAAATCCCTGTTTAAGGGTGCCGGCGCCAATATCCTGCGCGCCGTCGCCGGTGCAGGTGTGCTCGCCGGTTACGATAAGCTCCAGGTGATCGTCTTTGGAAAGAAATATGGTTCCGGCGGCGGAGGCTAATTTCCAGAACTCTTTTTTGGATTCAAGAGATGAGTTGATGATGATGAACAAGTATGGTAGGATATTATTATTATCCTCTCTTTTTTTAATTTCCAATCTTCAGTAAGAATAATTCTTGCAACTTAAATCACCCATAATTTTCCCTTGGGTTCTTCCTGGGGGCAATGGGTAGCGTTGAACTTTGTTTCTTTTTTTTTTTAATTGTTCTTTTGAACCGAGAGAAGAATGATCTTCTTTGTTTGAGAATTGTCTGTGTGTTTTAGATTTTTGCAAACATTATATATCAAGGAATGACTACCAATTTATTTGATAATATATGTGAACATTTAGGCTTCATTTGGAACAGTGCTTATTTTATGTTTTTTTTTTGGTTTTTTCAATAATTGTTTCAAAACAGCTTTTTTTTAAATAAAATTTATGCAAAGAAATTGCGAGAAAACTATCATTTAAATGAGCATAATGTTTTGTTGGCTTGTTCATAACTGTGCTTCTACAACGGGTGCTTAATTGGCCTGGCCTGGCCTGCCTTCATTTGATTGTCTATTTCTCTCAAGATTTGTTGAGATAGAACTTGCGATTTTATCGCCTTTTCAACTTTGAAAGTCTTATATAGTTATGAACATTATATGATGTGATGACTTAGCTTATTATTATGATTGTTCGTATCAAATCTTGCTTATAGATACCAACCTTTCATGATATTAAGATTGTTGGTAGATGTGGTCATGATGGTGTGATAAGGGGGTGGTGGTGGTTTATCCAAGATGGTTATAAAGATTGATGACATTGATGAAACAATTAGTTATGATGGTTGTTTAAAAAATCATTGAAAGTACTTCAAAGTTATCTTAATGTTTTAAAAATAATTAAAGGTGCATAAATATATTTTAAAAAATAAAAAATAGGCCTAAATAGTCTCTTACTTGATGTCTCATTGTTTAATATATTATGCACTCGGTTATTAAAATTGATAGTTAAGTTATTACGGAGAAATTAGTTTTTTAAAAAAATTGTTGTGCTTGTTATAAATATATATATATATATATATTTTAATTTTAAAAATAATTTTATTATAGTCAGCATATTTTAATAATTTTTATTTTAAAATAATTAAAAAAAAACTGATAGTCAAATAAAATTATTTGTCATCTAATTAAATTTACTTGAGTGCTTGATAACTTACCTGACCTCTTTAGGCTGCCAGTACAATGGCCTATAATTCAATACTTTATCACCATTTCTCAATAAGCCTTCAAGAGAAAAGTTTTTGACTAACTTTTTAACAAATCATTGATTCCTGTTGATTCACCACTTACTAATGATATGCTGGATAAGCAAGTATAAGTGTTAAGGATTTGGAAGTCTCTACTCGAGATTTAGGATGCATTTTGGAGAGTGGTGAGTTTTTATATTATTATGTTGTCTCATTTGATAATCTTATTTTAGTTATATTTTGATTATATTTTGAAGAATTTATGATACATTTTTCAAATTGATCTGATTGTCTGAGGTGGCGATTAGAAAGTTATGATTTATTTCTATAAAATAAAATTAAAAATTATATATCAACCGCAATTTTTTCATATAGATGATTCTATTATAATAGCTCTAATATTAATTTTTTTTTAGATAGCTACAATTGCCCCCAAATGTTGTGGTAGACTTGAGCTTTATTTCGTGATGCGTGAGCATAAGAACTTCTATGACTCTTACAACATCTCATAATCATATACCAACATTAAGCTCTTCCCATACAACAATGACTTATGAAGTTCTTGAGTGTTATTTTTAATGTGATTTTAGAGTCTTTGAGACAGCTGTAGAAGAAGTTGATAATAGAAGGTGTTGTTATTGAAGTTGTGATTCTGTTTAAAAATTTTAGTTAGGAATTTACTGTACTGTAATTGTTTGTGCAGAAAAGATTAAAATATACTTATGTGCTGAATAGTATGAAATAAAATGAAGAAAAATAAATTTTTTAATATTTATTTATAGACATAAGAATTAATTTGCATTAAACGTTCATACATCACATAATATCGAATAACATCAATATTTAAATTATAAGTGTAATAACTTATGATTTAAATGAGTAAGAAAGAATAAATTATATGAATAATTTAGTGTTTTAAATGAAATAGTATATGTAGTTAGTGATTTAAGTTGTATGAATAATTTAATATTTTACAAAGAAATAATATATGTAGTTATAAATTATATATATTGTCAAATGGGCATGATGGTATCATGCCTTACTTTATGTATTAGCATGTGATAGTGATTAGGTTATATTTTATGTTGATTAATACATATGTTATTATATTTTTTAATATAAAAAATTAGTGTTAAATATGATATAATCTATAAATGAAATTGATGTTATTAATTTATTTAAATAAATATATATAATTGCTATATGAATATCACTATAATATATATATATATATATATATATATAAAAGAAAATATCTAAGATAATTTAACCAAAAATTACCTATTTTATGTGCATACATACATCATAAAAATATATTTTAAAAGTTCATGTAAATGAATAATTTAATATTTTACTCTTTTTTAGTCAAATTATAAAAAATATTTAGCAAATAAAATCACAATATTTAAATTATTATAATTGAAAAAATGGCAAAATCACTTGTATATTGTGGGAAGTCAAAATTAAATATTGAGGGATATTTTTGGAATTGCAAAAATTGAACAGCCCAATGTGATAAGTCTCTCTGGATTGTGAAATCACCGCAAATACATATACATACATACATATATATATATATATATATATATATATATATATATATATATATATATATATATATATATATATATAAAATCTATAGATTCTCTTTTATCTAATTATCAAAATTTATTTTTTTATCTAATATTACTTATGAGTGTAAATGAGTTGAGCTGGGATTGAATAATTATTATGATAAAATGATAAAAAAAAATAATTTAAATTAGAAGAAAAATAATTAGGAATTACTTAATATAAGAGAACGAGGTATAATTTTTAAATATTTTTAATAATTTGATGTTTAAATTATTAAATTTTAATATATATTAAGTATATTTTCTATTAATCTTTATTATTCAAGCTGACTCGCAGTAATGAGTTGAGTCATTATTGATTTGAGCTTAATTTATTTTGAATTATTTGTAGTTTTATATTAATTATTAATTGAGAGATTTATATATATACCACAAGATTCTTATGTATTTACATATTTAATATTTAAACTTAAATTTTATATATATAACATCCTAATCTTTTATATCACATCAAAAATATCATCATTTATTTTTTTAAAGTGAAAAAAATATTAGATAAGTAAATATCACATTTTAGGTATTAGATATGTAAATGCATAAGAATTATGTGGTATGTATGTAAATCTTTCTTTATTTATTATTTATTTATATAAAATGATTTTTCTTAAATTACCTTTATCACAAAAATTTTATTTTATGACTTCTATGGAACTCTAGCGATAGTAAATTTCATTTTTTTTTCGAGAAAGTCATATAAAAAGTTATATAATTTTTATATATTATATATATAATATCTAAAATTAGATATTTATTTATTTAATATTTTTTTATATTTAAAATAATGTATTTTATTTTTAAAATTGAATAATAATGATATTTTTGATGTGATATTAAAACTAAGATGTTATATATATATATAAATTAAAATTTATATGTTAGATAGGTAAATATATAAGAATTTTATGATATATATATATAAATTTCACTAAACAAATTTATAAAATGAAATTCAAAGGCAAAGATAAATTTTTCGCGCAAATTAACAAACCTCACGTTTTGAAATTAAATTAAATATTTTTAAAGTACAAATGAACGAGAAAATGAAAAAAAAAAACCAAGAAAATAAATATTATTCTAAATAGTTATTCTCAGCTTCAAACCCCATTGCTGTGAAATGAAAATTAGTGCAAAGAAGAAAGATTCACACCTCCGTCGCCATCCATGAGGTCGACCTCGGCTGCGCCTCTCTGGTGACAGCAAAAACCCTCGAATCCCGTTTTCCCTTCATTTCAACCTCGCGACAGCGATTTGTTGCGCCTACTCGCGATCGATCCGTTCATTTCCTTGTCTTGGCGTCCAATTTACGGTGACGAGCTCTTCCACTTGGTCTAGTCGTCCCTAAGGTTTCGGCCGGCGAGTCAAATCGGGTGGAATTGGCGGCAATGGCTCTGGCTTAAAGTTCGGATTATGAGCGCTCTGTGGTGGGTCTTATTTGCCGTCGTCCTCTGGAATTCAAGGAATAAAGATGTCGGATTCGTCAGCTTTGGTCGCTGCCATCGAGGCGAGGTTTAGCAATTTAGAGCTGATCGGGAGGGGTTCCTTCGGAGATGTTTTCAAAGGGTAAGTGCTGCTTAATTGGAGATAGACTCTGCCTTTCTTTTGTTGATCATGTTATGTGCCTTGTTTGCTGTTTTTGTACTCTTATTAGTGAACTCAATTTCTCGCACTAAATATTGTCGCAATGTACAATGGGAACAAAGAAATTTATTTTCTCCTTTTCGCCTTTGCATTTCTATTTAAATGCATGTGCTAACTGAATTTTGTTGTTTATGAGGACATAGATCATATATGGAGTTGGTGATGAATTGAAATATTTAATGTAACTTGATCGTCCCCAGTTGCACTCGCTCTCTTCACATTTTTCTGAAGTTCTAGTTTAAGTTCTTCTAATTTTTTGTTTTTGTTGTGAAGAAGGTTTAAACATAATACAATAAAGGGAAAGCAGATTTTACTTTCAGATATTATTATTAAAGGCCGGATAACGTGAAAAAAAAAAAAAAAAAAACTAGAGAGCAATGTTTTCAAGGTAAAAAGTTCCGGATTTTATCAGTGTTTTAACGGATCAAGCAAAACCAAATAAGATAATTTAAATTCATTACATTGGGAAAAGATAACTAATTGCAAGTTGCTAGAGCTAGTGGTATGAACAAGCATGTATAATTCTTTGTTTCAGTATTTATTTATTTGTAACCAAAATGACGCTGGTGATACTTGAATGCCTAAAATTTATCATTGTTTACTTGGCATGAATCTAACTTCATTTTGTTATTGGAAGTTATATTTTTAACGTAAGCACTTTTGGTGCTCTCTGATATGGGTATCTTGTATTGCCAAATGCATAAAGCTTGAAATTTCTTAATATGAAGGATGCCACTTAAAAATGGATTATCTTATCCCTTGAAAATGATATTTTCAAAGTTTTTGAGAATATTGATGTAGGATTTGAACTTTGAAGTATATGGGGTGTTAAGGCTCTTAGATGAAATTCCTGGGGTATTTATATAACATTACAATGTATGTGGGAATCAATAATTTTCATATAGATACAAGTTACCTGGGATACAACAACAACAATGTGGGGTCGGCTATGTATATCCTTTTTCTGCTATGTATATCCTTTTTCTCCAATGTGTCCTATTAAGTGTCATATTCTCATTTAAACATAATAAATTAAGGCCTTTTGTATACTTCATAACCAAGTCTTTTTATTCCACCTCTACCTTTCTTAACATGGGTCGAATCTAATACATGAACTCTCCTAATTGGATCATCGTATGGTCGACATTTTGACCAAACCATCTAGACAACTCTCTCTAATCTTATTTGCCATTGGAGCTACTCTAACCGTATCACACATATATTCTTTTCTCATTTTGTCTCTTAAGTGTAAAGCCACTCATCCACTTGAACATTCTCATCTCTGCAACACTTAACTTAATTTCATGTTTCTCTTTTATTGGCCAACATTCTATGCATAAAGCATTGCAAGCCTCACCACCATCTTATAAAATTTTCCCTTGAGTTGAAGTTGTACTTTCCTATCATACAATAGGCCCGATGCATTCCTCCATTTCAACCATCCAACTTGAATTCTACTTATTACATCCCCACCTATATCACCATCACTTTGAACAATAGGTCCAAGATATCTAAAACATTCACCCATGGTCGCCACTTTGCCGTTAGATTTTCTACAACTAAAATTATATTCCATGTATTTAGCTTTAGATCTACTCAAACAAAAGCCTTTAAACTCTAAAACTTCAAATATTGTTGTTATCTGGGATATCACTTTTAAATGCATTTACTCTATTATTTAGTATCTATCATTAGAAATTAAAATTTCATCTTGGTTCTATTGAAATGTTAGTATTTTGTTGAAAGAATCCATTGATTACCAACTTTAAGTCTGTAGATAATTGGAGCGTTAGATGAACTGCCATTTTTTTAGGGAAAATTGAGATATCTTTGCAGGATCATCATTTTGATAAACTATGAGATAAAATATTTAAGAAATACACAATATGAAAATAAAGATCATGACATCTACTGCTTTCAGACTTGGGTATGGTTATGCAGAGCTACCATGGTTGTGTCATTGAAGTTTGGACACACTGAATGAGCTAATTTTCTGTATGTGGAATTCAAATCAGTATATCTTCAAATTCTCATTTGTACTGCTGCCATCATTCAGGTTTATCAATATTTTATACTTCCCCTACAATAAATAGGAAATTATGAATTACTTGTACAATGAATTTGAATTTTGGCTTTTTGTATGGTTGAATAGCAGATAACACTTACCTATTGATGCTATATTTGGCACCTCCTCTTATAAATGTAGAATTTCTGACAAGTTGCCTAGTTTGCAGGTTTGACAAAGAGCTCAATAAAGAAGTTGCTATCAAAGTTATTGATCTGGAAGAAGCGTAAGCACCTCTTTCCAACAGCCATTTAAACTCACTTATTCATTTATTGGACAGCTGTTTCTCATAAGAAACTGTTTTATTTCTGTTATGGGAATGTTTTCTTTTAGTGGGATAATGATTCCGTTAAGAATTATGCCATTAGGTTTTTAGTTATGTTATTTGGTTGTTGTCCTTTTATTTCATTTTTTATCATCCTGATTCTTCTGACATTATCCTTTGAGCCTTATTGTGATCACAAGTTAGGATGCTTGTGCGGCAAGTGTACATTCCTTTAATTGAAAGAAGCTAGCAAAGAATGATGGAATCACATTACCCTGATTTATTGGCAATGG
This sequence comes from Cymbidium sinense, assembly GCA_021442155.1. NCBI lineage: Eukaryota > Viridiplantae > Streptophyta > Magnoliopsida > Asparagales > Orchidaceae > Cymbidium > Cymbidium sinense. The sequence continues at coordinate 58,181,170 of CM038222.1, forward strand.
AAAAGGTTAATAACAACTGTTGTCATTAAGTCATTAGAGCAATACATAGCTAGTGTCATTTTATTTAGGCCATGATTTAGTGTTATAGATAATACAATCTACCTGGTTTTGAAATCAAGAATGAAAGGACACAAAGTCATCTCCCATCTGAAGTTCTTTTCTTACAATAAAAAGCAACTAAGGAATTATTGATTAAAATTTATTACATAAACTCCCATAAATAGCTACTATAATTTTTCATTAGGAGATACACTTTCAGTGAGAGTACATGAACCTGAGCTGAATATCATAAAATGTAATATTGAAACTACTAATAACTATGTTGTATCAGATATAAGGAATGTTTTGTATTGATATCTATATAGTCAGTCATTGATTGAAGACAATTTTCTTCATGTTAAGTTTATTTATTTTTTATGTTTTTGCAATTACATATTTTCTTGGCAGTTTTTCATAATTTCTCCATTTTAAACTTGCAAACCGTAGAGGTGTGTTTCAGTTAAGTAGGCTAGAATTGTTAGACTAACTTAATTTAAAAATGTTCAATTGCTTTTATTGAGTCCGATCGATGTTATTGAAGTACCATAATCTATGTACATCGAATTACGGATGAGAACACTCGCGCATTAAATGGATTGCTACATGCAAGATCGATGTTAAACTCTTCCCATTTTTGATTAACACATCTCCAAAGCTCTTAGTCACATTATATCAATACTTATTAAATCAAATGTGAATTTTTTTAGAAGTTGTCATTCATTGAAAATGATTTGGAATCAATAGCAATCTTTAGGGTATGTCGTTCATTTCATTCACTTGCTTCCCATAGACATTCAACCAAAGAAAGTTGAATTTGCCTTGAGGATGTTTCTTCAGGGTTTCGATGCTTGTGAAAAAGCTTCTGTTGTCATTGATGATTCATTGGAGGAGGGATATTTGTCGAGTGTCCATTCCTCTGGCGCTTAGAGCATTGATCTAACCTCTCTTATCAGTTCTTTTTATGTGGTTGTTGGGAGATTCTTTGGAGGTTTGCATTGATGCATTCATCAATGTTGATTTGGGCTAATGCCATGTGCAAGGTTGGGTAGGCTTGAACTATATCACATCCAGGGTTCAGTAAAATAGCTATGGATAAATCTCTCCAAAGAAGGCTCCTTAGAGGAATTCTGGGTTGTCACCTAGAATATTGGACGTAGTTGAAAATCTCGCAAAGCAGCCTTTAAGGGACTCATTTTCATTCTTGCAGATTGCAGATAAATGAGAAGAATTTTCAATAATTCTTCAATTGATAATGAATAAGTCGTCGAAGATCTTAGTCAATTCAACAAATATGTTTGTTGTGCTATAGAGAGGGAGTACAATCACTTGATTAAAATTGTGCAATAAAAAACCGCCTCAACACTTTTTTTAAAAAATCGCAATGAGGCTTTGCCTCATTGGTATTATGTGAGGCTTGTCTCACCTTATTTTTTGTGAGGTTTACGCTTTTATATTTAGGTTTAAAAAATCAAATATAAATTTTAATTACCAAATAAGACACACGCTCTAATATACACACAATCGATCTCGAGATAAACATTACCCAAGCATCTTTCATCTCATGCCCTCTTTGCTCCTTATGCACAGTGTTGACCACCATTGCCACAATTATTACTTGTGCTGCATTTACTTTGATTTGAATAATTAAAGTGTGAGAGAAAATTTTATTATTTTAAACTTATTTTGAATTGTTATATCATTAGTTCTTAATTTGATATCTTATGTTACTTTGATATTAATTTAATACTTTTACTTCATGATTTAATGTCAAAATATTAATATATTATTTTTTATTTTGTGCAATTTATTACTTCCTATTATATTAAGATATTAATGTATTACATTTTATTATGTTAATAGGTTAGAATAATAATATATTATATTTTTACTTTGAACTTCGATGTGTATACTATGCGTAATTTATTGATTTTGAGGCTTATGCCTCACTCACAGACGGAAAACTCTTCAATACCTAATTGCACTGTTTTAAACCTTGATAGAAAATATTTGATAATAGAGTTTTCTAACATTTGACATGTATAATTGGTTGGTAATGGTCCTCATGCTCAGAGGGATTTATGAACTTTTCCGTATGAACATCTTGAATTCAGGATGGATCTAGTAATAGTGACTAAAAATGGTAAAACTTATTGAAGGTCTCATCGGAGAAGAGGTTGTCTTTTGTTCCCCTCCCCTCTCCTTTCCTTCTCTCCCCTCACCTCCCTCCAAAGGGATTTCTTCATCATGTAGGAGGTAATGTGGAAAATCTTTGTTTCTAGTATTATGAATGTTCTTTAATTGATAGTGTTCAATTGGTCATTACCTCATGATTGTGATAGACTAGGTGGTCATAAGTGAGACATTGGTATGAATATTCTCAAGATGATGCTCCTTGACTTACCTTGGATTGATGATGAGATAATTGGTGGGAGTAAAAGGGTGTGGTAATCTTCTTTGAAAATATTGTCGAAGCAAGTGTTGTACATTAATTTTTTCCTCTGTTTGTTGCATGCAATCCTCTTGACAAGGGTGAAAGCATCTTCATATGGCATGCTTCTTTACTTAATTGAAGCTGAAGGTAGATGTTTGTCTTATGAAAATTGATTTGTTGAGTGATCATATTACATCAGCTGGCCATGACATGATTAAAATTTTAAATAGAGATTGTTGAATTCTCTGTCTTTGAATGATTGTAGACTCTCAATTAGTTAGTAGTAGTGGGATAACTTCTAAAAAACAATGTCGAATTGATACTTGTTGAAGTTAGTGGAGATCTTTAGGCATTCCTTTCAAAGTGATCACTCACTTCCTAAACATGCAACCAAATAAAAGGTAACTTTGTCTTGAGGATGGTTCTTTTGGAAGGCACTTCAATGCTTACTTAAGTTAATAAGTTGGATGAAATATTAGGAAAGAAAGATTAAGATTCCATTGAGTTTTTTCCAAGAGATTTCATAAGATTGTAATAGTTTCAAGGGCTTGAAGTTACCTTACCTTTTTGTAGAGTGGGGTATTTTTATGGATGAGGGTGGAGAGTGGTTTGATACTTTTGGTGATTTGAACAATGGATGGAGGTGTCACTTCATCCTCAAGATTAGTAGTAGATGGAACAAACCCTAACTAAAGTGTATTTTGGTCTTGTAATCGATTAAATGGTTGAAGAATGAGACACTTTTTCTTTGACATTGGTGGTGGATTATTTTGTCTTTTGGTGATGGAAGGATAGATGGAGTGCTTAGGATTTGATATTTATGTTACCAATAGATTGGAATTAAGTCATGGGATGGCTTTTAGCTTGGCGTTAGGCAATATTTGAGTCGAACTCTTGGATTTTGTTTGGTTTCTCAAGGTTTGTGCTTGATTCTTTTGATTTGATTGAAGGGCCTTATACATTTTGAAGCAATATGATGGTCATTAATCTTGGTGTCATAGTTTGGACGATCAAGTTAAAATGGTATTTTATAATTTTATATGAAAATATTAGTAGTATTAAGCATTATAATGGTAATATGGAAAATTTGTTGTTACTATTTTCTTGAGGCATTATATTGTGAAATATTTGGACCTTGATTGAATGATTTTCTCTTAAGGCACAAATTGATTTGCAATATCATTTAAAGTTGTGCAAATAATCACTAATATTAGATTTGGTGGAGCACTATATTAAAGAATATAAAAAGTGACATAGTAGGATAAATTGTATTATTGAAGGGACTAGAATGTCTTAGGCACATAGGGGTTCGAGTTGAGCTCAAGTTACAACAAACTTGAGCTCAACTTGTTGGTCAAAAATCAAGCTCCAGCTCATAAATTAAGTTTAAACTCGATTCAGAAACTTGAGATTGTCGAGAATCACAAGGAAGTCGCAATTGGAGATTAGTGGAAAAAAGAGTAAGTTGCGACGATGCCATTGGTTTTGAAGATGAAGAAGTGGAAGTCATGATGACAGCTTTGTAGAGGGGATCATGTAACTTCCTCGCATTAGGAGATTGATGGAGAAGAAGAGGAAGTTATCACAACTTCGATGGAGATGGGATTAATGGGATTTGCATATGACAAAGAAGAGGAAGTCATGATGGCAACTCGACGATGATAGGTGCTCGAAACTTTTTTTGTGGTGAAAGTTGTGAATCATGAGTCTTTAGACAACATTGGAAGAAGAAGAGATAGTCATGATTGGACAACATCTTTGGTCGGCAAGTTGCGATGGGATTTGTGGAGTGAAATGCCTAATGTGATTTAGTCGAGCCGGCTTGCTAGTCAAGCAAAGTCATGTCATGCTCGAACCTGGGATTACATATTATTTAACTTGTAATATGAGCTCAAGTTTGAACTCGTGGCTCTATAAGCTTGATTTGTGAACTCATTATCAATTTAAGTTCAAGTCAGACCATGAGTTGGTTCAGCTCATTTACACATAATGGTACTTTGTCTTTTTGATTATAATTTTTTTGAATTATAGTCTTCATAAGAGCACAAGTTGGTCCATTTTAATGATGTTGAATTACATTATTTGTTCCTTCAGGAAATCTATTTAATTCTGTGGCAATATGGACTTGTGATTTTAGCCTTATCTTTTCCTATTAATTCTGGTGCATTCATTTGTTATTCTTTAGTGATCTACCAGGAATGCAAAATTCATTCATAAACAATACCTCCAATCTTTACTTTGTTAAGTATGTTTAACGTTTTACCTCATCTGTTTTTATCATCTTATATTATGTTATGTATTTATCTATTAGCGCTTAGATTTTCAGACAAAAGCATTTACTATTCTCTAGTGGTTTGCTTGGAATGCAATGATTATTCAAACTCAGTACTTCCAATGGTGGATAATCAGCTTATATATTATTCATGGTGGAAACAGAAATTTCCTATGATTAGAAACAAATTGCATGATCCTTCTAATACTTTCTGTATCTTATCTTTTTTGTTTGACTTCCTTTGCTTTAAAAAAAAATAGATGAATGTGATGACCAGCATTCTACCAAGTCATGAGCTTAAATGCTTTCTAGTTGTGTTAACTCTGTTGCTTTTTTGTCTCAAATTTTTTTTTTTTTTTACACTGCATATATTTAATTATATGGGTGATTACATGTGTTCATGCCATGCTATTTGATGGTTTGATGTGATGTTTATAGTTGTTATCTTCTCCCTCCTTTGGTGAACTGTTGATTCACTTTGAGATCATGTGCATGCAGATGTTATGAAAGATTGTATTTATTTTTGCTGTTTACCCTGTTTAGGTTAAGTTTTATTATCTCTGTAGAATTTGAAGTTCTTGGTAACTTTTTAATAATTTAATCATTTACCATTTAAATTACTAACATCCAATCTTCTACTTTAGAGAGGATGATATTGAAGACATTCAGAAGGTATTCACAAGGAAAATTCTATTTTTAGGCCTATTCAATTAGGAAATAATTATCTGAAATATTTATGTTCTTATGCTGCCAGGAAATTTCAGTTCTGTCACAGTGCCGCTCTCCATATATAACTGACTATTATGGTTCCTATCTTCATGAAACCAAACTATGGATAGTTATGGAGTACATGGCCGGTGGTTCTGTTGCTGATTTGGTAGGTTCATGTAATCATTTTAACGTTTATAGTTGTGAATAAAAACTGTTTGGCTAATTTCTATAGTATTTGGAAGACACTAATTACAAATTGTTTTAAAAAAAAGGCCATTTTAAATGAACAAAATTTATTGATTGTGTTTTTGGTTAAATTATGGAGAGATTTTCAAATGCACATATGCTTAAATTGGTTGATTTTAATGGAGTATTTGAGGTTTCTTATGATTGTTCTGATATAAATATTTGTAGGATTGCCAATATCAATAGAAACTTTTTAATAAAAAGTTAAATAAAGCTAAACAAAAATAATTAAATTGTGATAGAGAATTCTATGTTGTTCTGTAAGCAATTAGTTAATGGAATCATCACTTATTTTTTAAAGATTTTGTTTATTATTCTAACAATCAACTTATAAAATATCTAGGTTCACAAAAGAATTTAGGCATGCAAATAACTTGAGTTTGTGCAGAAGTATACTTTAGGATTGTTGTTATTTTACCTATGATGCAAGTTGTAATGATTAGTTTTGATTGTATTAAAAATAATATAGCATTTGTAAGAATTTTAATGCGATATATCAAGATCTTAATAATAGCTTATCACTTAATGAAGATCTTATGATTAAAGAGGATTATTTATTTAAGGTTACATTTCTTTGTTTTCCTTATTCATCTTTGAGGGACTATAATCTTAAATTTGCATGTTGGGAATGTTGGGGGTAATAAAGGGCATTTTGGTAGAGATGAAACTGTAGCTGTGAACAAGAATAGATATTACTGGTCTAGCTTAAAAGGAAATGTAGCACACATAGTTTTACAATGTAGAACTTGTCAAACAACTAACAAAAAAAATAAATTATAACACAGATTTGCACACCTTTAACTATTTTATATATGCTTTGGAAGAATGATACCATGGGCTTTACATTTGACCTAATATGGATGTTCAATAAGTGTGATTCTATTTTCGTAATGGTAAATTATTTTTTGAAATGTCTTTTTTCATTTCATGTCATAAAAATTAATGATATTTTTTTTTGCTTATTCACATTTTAATGAAGTGATAAAAAGATTGATTACCTAAAACTATTGTAAGTCAGGAATATAAAATTCACTAGTTTTTTGGGACAACCTTTTAGAAAAAGATGAAAACTTAATCCAAATCTAACCATTTATAACTCAAAAATTGATGGAGAAATTGAGGTACTTAGTAAGATTTTGTTGATCTGTTGAGATGTTTGATTAAAATGCTTATGGTTGATATTTGATATTACCTATGGCCTTTATATGTATATGAATAATCTATCATTATGTTTATAAGTTATAGTCCATTGAAATAATTAGAAAATAGATCTTGTTGAACTTCCCGTTGAGCATAAGCCTGATGAATTTCCATAATTATTATATAACATATACACAACTTATATGAAGATGAGTAATCATAGTAGTTTAGTTGGTATATGTTTTTGTTAGTTGTTATGAAGGTTTTGGGTATGAGTTTTGCCTTCATCAATAAAACTCCAAACTTTGAGTGTGTGTATACACACACATGAGAGAGGTGAATAAATTGGTAGTTCATCGCTTTTATGAATGCTATTTGTCAAAATAAGTAATTTTTATGATGAATTTGCTATAAAAATCAACTGAAAGTGATGCTTTTTAACTTATATTATTTATGATGTAATTATAACTACTATAAAAAGTATTTAAAACTATAATAATCATATTTTTACTGTATGTTTTGTTATTTTAATTGCTTTAATTTATATATTAAATTTAAATCACATATAATTACTTGTAGAATAAATTATTTGTATAATAAATATACCTAGTGTACTATTAAGTTTTTACTTATTATATAGATAATCAACAAAAGAAGAAGCAATTATAGATTGTTTGTCTTTTAAAATATATTTTATGTAGATTTTTTTAGTAATGATAATCGGTTATTTGCTGAATATTTTTTTTACTCCTTTTATTATATTATTTTTTAAAGTAAAGCTATAGTTATTTGCATGTATGCTATAGATTATTGTAAAAAGTGTCTTGGAACTTGGCAATGAAACTCATGCAGATCTCACTAAGATCACTTATCACTTGGTTAATAAACTTCCACTTGGTGGTTAAAGAAAATGCAAAAACTTATATTGAGCTATCATTTCAGAAATAATAAATAACTTGGGATTCTGTAATAGTGTTATTAAATGGCACATTTTTGAGGAATCAATTTTTTTTTTTTAAGTAGAACTTCTCATGTACAAAAGTGGATGCAATTCTAGTGTTTTTCACATTTTAAAAGAACTTTAGAATCAGCTTAAGTTTTGAATTAGCATATTTGTGAATGATATTATTGATTTCTGTGTTTTAAGTGTAAATACAAACAAATTGGCCTTAAGAATTTGTTACCTTTTCTTTCTCCTATGTGAAAATCTTGTTATTAAGATGTTTAATATCGCTTAATTTTTTGTTGTTCTTTGCTCTTGTAGCTTCAGGCTGGTCCTCCACTGGATGAAATGTCAATTGCATGCATTCTGCGAGACTTGCTGCATGCAATTGAATACCTTCACAGTGAAGGAAAAATTCACAGAGATATCAAAGGTAACATCCTAAATTCTTTTTCCATTATTTTTTTGTCTATTATTTACCAAACAAGCATGCATGCATCATTGTCCACAATAAATTAAACCATGTACCATTGTCAGCCTCTACCTCTTATGATTGTCTATTTTTCTTAAATGCCTAAATTATGCTCCGAATATCATATGAAAATCAGTTTGTTATTTTGGCAGCTGCAAATATTTTGTTGACGGAAAGTGGAGATGTTAAGGTATGTGCAACATTATTTGGTCGTCAGATTAAGGTGTTCAACAGGAATTGAAACGTTTTTTGTCTGCCCATTTACTCACCTGATTTGTTTGTCTTAGGTGGCAGACTTTGGAGTTTCTGCGCAGTTAACAAAGACAATTTCTAGGAGAAAGGTGACACTTTTTTTTCAAAAACTTGTGTTTGTTTACTGGCTGCATATGCTATTATTATTTTATTTTAGTTTTTTGATTGTGGTACATTTTTGGTGTTATTCTAGGCATATTTAACTTCAGTACATACACATATTTTCTAGTTATATCCAAATTGTTTTGAGTAGTTATGAGTTTTTTTGTGCATCTTATCATTGTTTAGATAATTTTGCAAGGGTTGTAACTAATGTGGCAAGAGCATATAATTTCTTGGGCTTGGGATCTGGCTTATATTTAAAGTATAGTGTATCCACGCTTGAAACCTGTAACTTTGTCTCTTCAATGTGAAACCTCTTTAAATAATTACTCTTAGGGGTTGGAAGCATTAAAAGTATACTATATATTTGTTTTCCTTTGTTTTAACTTTTTTGGTATTAGGTTTAAAGCAAAATAAATACAAAGCTTGGTTTTGAGGTATTAGAAATATCTTAAGCACTACATATTTCTTGCATTTGAAAATTGGGATCGAACCATTAGGTGTGTACTATATTTTGTTTAATTTTATTTTAACTTTTTTTGGTGTTAGGTTTAAAGCAAAACAAATACAAAGTAAAGTTTTGAGAAATTAGAAATACCCTAAACACCATAGTTTTCTTGAATTTAAAAATTGGCCAATTTTCAAATGTCGAGTTATCTATTTGCTCAGCATCATCTTTGTGGTAACGACCTCCTCAACCTACCTCGAGCTACTCCTACATCATTACAACCATCACTATTATACTCAATCCCATCACATATCTAGGTGTCACATTTAGCCTTATTGTGCTCACTCCAGTCTAGCTTTTGGCATTATTACACTCAACCGCACCCCTTCTTGATGGTTTCCTCTCCCAAACTCCCTTGTCGCTAGTGACTTCTCTCATGCCCCCCACCATCACTGGCAACTTCGCCTCAAAGAGAGAGAGTTTAATGTATTTGAAGATATCTTAATTTTAATGCATTTGATTTGCATTTAATCAAATAACTTTTGAATTTCTAAAATTTATGCATACCAATTACATTTCATTTCTAAAATGTTGTATTTTAAAAGCATCCAACCAAACAACTCCTTAACATTAAGGGGATGTTTGGCTGGGTGAGTTAGGAGTGTAAAGTGAATACAAGGATTTTATTACCATGAAGTATTTGGACTGTTGCAAAACAAATATACTAAGCATTTGTAGTGTATTTGAAATCTTTTGAGAGAGTGATTTGTGGTGTATTTGAATTCGATCTATTTGAGCGAATTTCAAATACACTGATTGATGCAAAGTGAGGACTGCCTCGTCTACTACCGCTTGCCAAACCACCGCCTTGACCCTTTGTCGGCCATTAATCGATCCCGCTCATTATCGCCACCACCATTCTCACCTTCCGCATCACATCAACCACATCGACACCGTCATCACCATCATTGGCAATCATTGACTGCCCAACGTTGATCACCACCACCGCCGTCGTTCCTGATTGCCGCCATTGACCATCACCATCGTTGACTACTGCTTCTACAGACCACCACCACCAACCACCCCATCACCACCGTCGGCTAGTGTTTGTTCGAGTTCAAACTTGTTTATCATTATCGAGTTCGATTCATGCTTTTTCGAATGTTTATGCTCAAGCTCAGTAAGAAAAAATCATATTTGAGATCAGCTCGAGTTTTTCCATGAGCTCGGTTCAATTGGGATTATCGAGTAGCTCATTTAATGAAATAAATGAGCTTTAATTAAGTCTTAGTCGAGCTTGTTCTCGAGCAAGTTGTGAAATCTACATGAGTTGTATCAATTAAATCTTATTAAGCATAAAAATATAAAAATTTAAATAATATTGTTTATGAACAAGCTTTAATTGACCCATAATCAAACCATAACTGAGCCTCTTAAAAGTATTTTCATGTGTTTTAAATGATATTATTCATGAACATAAATAAATCGAACAACAAGCTGTTCAAGCTCGTTCGATTAGTTAATCAAACGATCATGAACGAGCTCTAATCGAGCTGAGTCATGAGTAGCTTATCGAATGTTGGTTCATTTGCAACCCCACTATGCCCGCTGCCAACTACTGCCTACTTCCTATCATCAACTAATGCCAAATACATTACATTATGTACACTTTTCCAAACAGGAAAAAATAAATCTCCACATTTGTAGGGTTTTCAACTAAATAAAAAAGTAATCCAAATACATTGCATTTTTTTTACTCTATATTTTTTTTTTCAAGCAACCAAACACTTCAGTAATTTTGAGTTGTCCTGTTATAAATTATAATCCATTTGCTCATACTTTAGCTTTGAAGGTTATTCTAGTTGTTAGTCACTACAAGATTTATGCAAGCTAATAGATTTGTGTAGCCTTTGATTGGACTTTTGATGTGTGATACACGCACGTGCATACTTATGCGAAATATATTTCTATGAATCTAAAAAATTGAAGTCTTTTTTAACAATTTGAAAAGATTGATGATAAAATTGTCTCTTACTGTTAAAGAGAAATTAAATATACATTATGTCAATATGATTGCATTTTAGGGTCAAATTAGGCTCGATAAAGTATAATATGAGAAACTACAAGAGGGAACATTACCTCTTTGCCCCTGGCTTTTCTTCCTCTGTGACTGACTTATTACAGTTATATTTTTTTATAAAAATAAGGAAAGAAAAGATAAGGAAAAAGAATCTTATCACCTTTAAAACTATGATGCTTTAGTCTCTTTACTAAAGCTAAAAAAAACTTTTTGGTAATCTTAAGGGAAATCTTTCTCTAATCTTGGCTGTAGTAAAGTATGGAATTGTCTTTGGAGAATGATGAATCATTAAATAGTTATCACACAATGAAAGCAAAATAATAAAAAGAGAAATGAACTAAAAACTTTGTTTTTATAGACAAACCATTAAACACTTTCTATGTAATAAGAACCAAGCATTTTAAAGTTTAATGAAAGTACATGGGAGTTGATCCTTCAAAGTATTAAATGAAGGGACACAGATGTAAACTTACTGCTGGCATTTGTTCATGGGAGCTGATCCTCAAAAGTTTTTTCTGTTATTTTAATGAAGTTTGGAATGAATACCCCCAAAAGTTGAAGTTTCATATACATGTACTTAGCAGATTATATATTATTTCATATTTGTAGGCCAATCTACATTACTTATAGGTCGAAATTTGCACTGTTTGAGGAATTATGTTCATTAAAGGATGGTTGTATCAAGATTACATTTTCCCTTGTTCAAGAAGTGGAATGGAACTTCAGATACCAGTTCCTTTTTGTTGTGGATCTCCTGGGGATTGTGTAGTGTATATCATTTTTATTATCCTATTGTTTGGTACCTTTTTGAACATTCAAGGGAAAACTTAGTGAATACAGCATGGATGAGCCTTAAGTACGGTAAGCTAGCTTGATGTTGGTTCATTTGCTCTGATTATCCTTGAGAAAATTTCCTTCTAATAAAGCCTCTCAGTGTTTCATAGTTAGGAAGAAAAACATGAGCAAAATATTCTTTTTGTTGCCTTGTGGTTACTACTTTCATTACTATACTAAATACCTATGAGGTTGAGTAATCATCCCTATGCTATTTAACTTTTATCAGCTTTATAAATTCTTCTTGAGCATTAATTCCTTCAGAGATCTAAATTTGATATGAAATATATTTTTACCCCAATTTTTTTGGATGACTTTTACAAAGACATTGTTTGTTTACTCTTCTTCCTCTTTTGACTTGCCTACATTTTGCTGCACGTCCTACTTTATTGAACTGATTTATGTCATCTCAATTATTTTTTATTGAAACCTTGTCATTTTCCTTTAAAGGGTGTTAAAACCAGCTTGCAGTTTTTTCTCAGAAACACCACAGATGGCCTAGTTCAATTTTGATAAACATTTTGGAGTTCTTGTTTTCGTTGCAACCATCTTGGTTTTATATTTGTGGTTTTGAGCGCATAAATATGTCAGGTGATATTTTGAACAGCTTTTCTTTTAGATTTTTATGAACCATTGAATTATGGTTCATCTTACTTGTATCTGTTTACCTTTTCCATCTTTATTTGTTTTCTAGCATAATATTAAAAATCTATGAGGATATCCATGCATGTCAAGTAAATAGATTTGTAAACCTAGAACCTGTTAAGAATAAGCATAAACGGGGGATAGTCCATTATTCTAGCTATAATCTAAATGCATGCCTTCAAAATATTTTAATCTCTGCTAGCAACTACCTTAACTTGAAACAGTTGTTTCCATCTGCTTGTGTTAGATTGTGTCTAATTAATGTTAAATATTTGTGGTTATCTTTCACTGATTTCTGTTTCATCTGTTATCTACCTTTATTTCTGTTGGATCCCCGTGCCAATTGCTTAAAATAATATAGTTATGACCTAAGACTATTAATTTCTCAATATTATTATGCTTTTGTGTTTCTTTGTATGCGTAGTGTCTCTATTTGCTTTAAGCATTGTGAACTTAATATGTATCAACGCTGTTTGCTGACAAGTTGACCCTTTTTTAGACTTTTGTTGGAACCCCCTTTTGGATGGCTCCAGAGGTCATTCAGAATTCAGATGGGTATAATGAAAAGGTGTGCGTGCAATTTGTTAAAAGAGCCTAATTTATGCATGAAAAATTTGTGATATATTTTCATGATGCAGGCAGACATCTGGTCCTTAGGCATAACTGCTATAGAAATTGCTAAAGGAGAACCGCCTTTAGCAGATATGCATCCAATGAGAGTGCTATTTATGATACCACGAGAAAATCCCCCTCAGGTTTGACTGCCGTCTTTGTTTCTGCTATAGTAATAAATTTCTCTTCACTAGTATATTGGATGATTGTGGATTTTTTTTTTTCTTGATGCAGTTGGACGAGCATTTCTCTCGACCTTTAAAAGAATTTGTCTCATTGTGTTTGAAAAAAGCACCTAATGAGGTATTTTTAAATATGAGCAATTCCATTTTGTAATTATCTACTTCATATGTACTATTTAGAAACTGCTTCACAATATGTATTGGGCCATGAAATTTACCAAAATGATGTTTCAGACTCTAATCTATAAAGTTTTATTCCAGAAATCTATGAAGTATGGATATTGATGTGAGACGTAAACATGACATGATCCAACATAATAGTTAAAAATATGACATGATACACTATTTGGATAATGTCCTTTCTTATAAATTATTAACTTAAAAGGTGTTATTAAAAAATTTAAAAATTATTTTTTGAGAAAACCTAAAATATGTAGATTTGATAGATATCAGAGATAATTGAATCCATCTTTGTGAAAAGCAAAAAAAAGTTAAAAATATAGATTTAAAATTAGGGTTCCCAAGGAAAAAAATTAGGGAGGGAAAGAACTGCTTTGTCAAAGAAAAGGTCTTCAAAAATTCTTACCAGTGGAGATGGAGAGTTTCAATGGCGTGAGAATTGGTGGAGCAATATTGCATAGGCTTGACAGAGAAGGCTTGATGGAGGAGGAGCAACGTGTGAGGGCTCATTGAGATGGAAGACGACCAAAATAGAAGAGGTAGCATGTGAGTATGGAATATGTGAAATGGCAAGAGTGAGAAGGAACCTTAGCTAGCCAAAACTAATGGGAGTTGTCATGGGGTTTTAAATAACATGGAATAGGCCCAACATTTTGGAGGCATGCCTTTGTTCTTAACCCCAAAATTTTTAACAAAATATCGCTTAAACTTTGTTTGTCGTGTCTTTTGTGCTTGCATGTTTGACTCTGATTTTGATAACAAATATCTTTGACGTAAGTTTAAGCTTATTGAACAGACGTCTAGGTATGTTGGAGGCATGCCTTTGTTTGGTGTTTGTCCAACACGTAGATGAAATACATCTTGAAGTATTTGTGCTTCATAGCCATAAATTGAATTCATACTTAAAATTGTTAATAATAATAATGGTTTCCACTATTATAGTGTGGAATAAAGAGAACCTATTTTTCAGATAGCACTCAAATTGAGGATACCATACTTAAATATGCAATTTCCAGTACATGACATATAACCTATTGATTCAGGGATCAGTCTCATGATATGTCATCACCTATTGATGTTGGAGTCAGTTTTATGTTATGCCATCACCTAATTATATTGAATCTGCCATATTTGGATTATTTGTATGGTAAAGCTGTAATGAAATTTTGTTTTATTTAGATTATTTTTTTTATAAAAAGGCTTATATTTTATAAAAGATTCATAATTTGATTTTTTTTTTTTCCTTATGTAACTTGACATTTTATGATTTCAGTTTATAAGAGAATTACAATTATATAAATATTACTACATTAGCAAGAGAATTTTAACCCCCCTCTCTCTCTCTACCATCTCTCTTTTCACTCCACTCTTCTCCCTTCTCAGCGAATATTGGTTCTTCCCTCTTTATTGTGTTCTGGCCTGTATCAAGTTGTACCAGAGCTAAACAATCCTTTTAGTTCATATTGATTAAAAGATTGAAACATCACTCTGACGTTTTTTTACTGAAATTGCATGTTTGTGTGATGAAACTCTGGATGTTCTGTGTCCCTGTGCTATGCCATGCAGAAAACTAGTACTCTACTGAAATTCTGAACTTTTGTTGTATGCCTGATGTCTACCTCCAGGAAGATTCTACATGTCTAATTTGTTTGTTCAAATGCTGAACAAGCTTCGCACTTGTGAGCCTCCATTTATTGTCAATCCTGTTAGCACTCAAACTGATCCTGCTGCCTCAAAATCGTGAACCTATACTCCACGTGGAGCTCAACACAGGTTCAAACCCTCTCCTAAGCCATCTCAATGTTGACTTTGTATTTCTAAATTATCATCCAATATTTGTTAATCACTTCTTCAAATCATTCCTAGGGTATAACAATATCTTTTTTAATCTTTTACTGCCAAATCTTTTCAAATGTATACCAAAATTTAACATAAAACAAATCTTTCCTAAATCTTTTTGCATAGATCTTTTATTGAAGATCATTAGCTGCTTGTTGTAATACTTTATTTAGTTTTTAAAGAATATCTTTTTTTCAGCCTGCTGCATGTATATTTTGTAAAATGTACTTAACATTGTTACCACAGAGGCCAAGTGCTAAGGAACTCCTTAAACATCGATTCATCAAGACTGCTCGAAAAAGTCCCAAGCTTCTCGAAAGAATAAGGTATATAAAACTTTTAATTTCTTATCTCTAGATGCATAATCGCCAATTAATCCATGGATGTATAAAAGTCAGTGTGTGCCTTCTGTAAATCTTTTAACATGATAGAGAACGACCAAAGTTTCCTGCAAAAGAAAAGATGGCCACTCAGAAAAATGGCCCCGTTCAATATGATGGAGGAACTGGCACCGTCAAGGTTGTCAAAGACTCAAGAGCTGAAACAACATTAAGGTATGCTATTATTTGACATAGTGTAATTTCCATCTGTTAAATTATTTAAGTTTTTATGATCTGTCTTTATTGCGGTGCAGTCAAGGGACGGTTACAAGGAGCATTGGTGAGGATTCTGGCATGGATGCCTTACAGGGTAAAGGAACTGGCACTGCCAAATTAATCAGAGATTCAAGCAATGAAACTGCACAACAGAGGCATGAAAATTTTATTTTGTGCAAGGTTTTTTTTATTAAACTGTTTAATTTTTCATGACCCAATTCGAATTTTTGCAGTCATTGGAAAGTCTCAAAGAACATCGACTGGGATTTACAACAGGGTACAGGAACTGTTCGTAGTGCTGTAAGACCACTCCAGGAATCCCATGTTAGCGAGAAGAGATCTGAGGTTCGATATACTTCTCACCTTTCAAGAGAAGCATTGGATAAGAGAAACAGAAGCCTGCCATCATCAATTAGTGCATTTGATGAGCAAAACTCTGAGAATTTATCCATTAAGGATGAAGAACTGACAGATAAAAGACAGCAAATTTCTACTGAAGATGTAATTTCTTATGCTTAATAATCTTGTTACTTCTCATCTGCCTTCAAGCTGACCAATGCTTCATGCTTATAGGATTATCAACCAGTGGACGGGTCTGGAACTGTTGTGATTCCGATCTCCAAGAGCAAATTTGATACATTCAGCTGCGAACCGTTTGGGCTCAAAAGTATACAGTTATTCTTTTATTTTTGTGGAATTTTATTTGAACTTTTCAATATTATTTGGATGATGAAAGACGTTTACTGATCTTCTAAGCAATCTACTTTGTTAGCCAATGAGCAGACATGATTCTTTTGAAGAGGTTTCTAGCAGTGGCACAGTTGTTCTTCGTACTCAACATGATGAAGCAGACATATCTCAGGGTTCAAAATCTAGATTGGGAATCCAAGAGAAAACTTTCGCCGCCCTTCCTGAAGATAGTGCAACTAACCTTGCAGAGGTTCTCCCAGGCTCTATTTAAATACTGTGGATTTTGCTCCTGACCATTTTTCTTTTCATTTAACTTTTGACATTCTTGATTTTTTTGCCGGAAATTTTAGGCAAAGGCTGCATTGCAAGCAGGTGTAAAAAAGGGAAGTTCTCGGCCTATGGCCAAATCTTCCAGGTATGTTGTAGGTAAATGGGCATGATTAAAGCTATCATTTTATTTTCTTTTCCTCTCACCTTTTGTATATTTTTTCAATCATGAACCTGTGTTTACTGAAATGCTGTTTTTGTGGCACTTAAGATCAATTTATTTTTATACAGAGATACTTCTGAAATCTCTGATGTTCAAAAAGCGTCTACAAAATCACGCCACAGTGATGGTGATGGAAGTGCCCAGGCTTCTGCTGCAGCAGCCTCTCCTACATTGTCATCACTGATTATTCCTTCATTGAAAGAGGTAAGAGCCAAACGTTTTTGGAAAATATGTTAAGGAATATGATGAATGTGATTATATTATAGTTTTATACTAAAACTTTTTTCTCATAAGGGTTTGACATTTAATAAGTACGATATTTTTGTCCATGAATCTAATTATTTTATATGGCTGCATCTTTTATAATAAGCCAAATCAAGAGGGCATCTGCAAGGTGCTGGACAACTTCAAACTATAATCACCTTTGATATGTGTGCACGTGCAGGGGCAGGCAGGCAGGCGGGTGGGTGTGCTCAAATGAGCAAAATGAAATAAGACATCTTTGGACAATGATCGACTAATTATCAAACAGTCATTGAGCCATATTTGAACAGTTTTCAAATAATAATCATATCATATTCAAACATTTGAACATCTTTGAATCATATTTGAAAATTTTTCAAACAATGATCATATTATGATAGAACTATGATCAAATCATCTTTGAATCACATTCAAATCAACTTCAAACTATGATTGATGTATAATTGAATAATGATCAAACTATGATCAGACATTAATCTAACTACCTTCTAAACATGATCAATCCAGCCTATTTACTTAGAACTTCTAATCAAAATAAAATTTGTTAATTATTTACTTATAAGAAATAATTATCTATGAGCATACACTGACATTTTATTTTAAAAATTTTGCTAGGCCATGTCTGACCAAACGTGCATGTGTTGTTTTAAGGTCACTGCAATCACTATACACTGGTCTTCCTTCAAAGAATATAAGAGCTACAACCTTTTATCTTAGATTTGCAAAAGCTTGATGCTCAGTGATGATGGTGCTCTCTGCAATTTTATGTGAATTTTTAAATGAAAGATCTTCATTGATTCAAGTTTGATGTTCCATCACATTAGTCCTTACTCCTTAATTATGAATGTCATGAGTGATTTTTCCTTGTTAGGGGAGATAATAGGCCAATGATGAATTAGAAGAAAGTACTAGCGAAAGTTACTGAAGATGCCGATATATTTATAGAGGGATAGAATATGCACTAATAAGATGAGAGTTACAAGTAGTATTGAAGGATTGGGAAGGAAAAAAAAAAGTTGAACAAAAGTAAAATGGATGAAAATTGTTTAAAGTGATTTGATAACAATAGTTTTAACGTCTCAGTCAGTGCTCAATGGGGATAATGCTAATGATGATTGTTGCCATCGCCATGAAAGACATAGATGCCTTGTAGTCATTATAGAGCAGGGTAATTGGTTATGAGATTGTAATGCATACAATATTGGTGAAGATGAGCATAAGTGCATTGTATCCAATACACTTTATTCTGAGTCTTGAATTGGAAAAGTAGTCACTTGATTGAAAATGGCGTGAAGCCAGAGTTTGAAAATGATGTATACAATGATAATGTTTAACATATAAGTGGCTTTGGACAAGTATAATTGTTAAGTATTGTGGGCCAGTACATTACCAAGGGCAGCTCTGTGGGACTCTTTAGAGAATGAATTCCTTCAAGGTTGACCACTGTAACCAATGCTTCTTTTTAAGGGTGTTCATTGCAAGGGACAGTGTTTTAATGTAATTATTCTATCTCAGGAACCATTCAACAATGATTCACTAAAAAAGAAATGGCCACAATAGTCCTGATCCTTAACATTTCATACTTTTTTTTTTGAGTCTTGCTCTATATACCGCTGAATTTTCTTTTCTCATTTCTGCTTTGTCCTCTATTGTAATGATACAAATATCATTTGACATTGCCTCTAAGCTCTCATCAAATTTCCAAATCTTTTGATCATTATTTCCCCTCTTATTCAGCATCTATTTATAAGTAGTGTTTCCATTATAAGATTTATCAAAGCACTAATTAACAATAGCTTACCAAATCAGTCTAAATGTTGTTATTGTTTCGATTAGATGAGGACCAACTTACCTCTCAGCATGTGCAACAATAACAACCCTTTATCCCACTATGGGTCGGCCACATGAATCATTTTTCTCCATTGTATCTTATTATATGTTAAATTCTCTTTTAATTCTAATAAACTAAGGTCATTTTTTATGCATCTTAACCATGTCTTTTTAGGTCTATCTCTACCTCTCTTAACATAAGGCAAATCTAATACATCTACTCTCTCGGGTCATCGGTTGTAGGCGCTTTATGTGGCCAAATCTGAAGGACTCTCTCTATTCTTATTTGCCAGCTCCCAACCTTTTCCTAAACATATTCATTTTATCTCTAAGAGTAAAGCCACTCATCCACCTAAGCATCCTCATCTCTGCAACACTTAACTTAGATTTATGGTTCTCTTTTACTGGCCAACATTCTGCATCATAAATCATTGTAGGTCTCATCATCATCTTATAAAATTTTCCCTTAAGTTTAAGCGGTACTTTTCTATCACAACTGGCCATGCATTCCTCCACTTCAACCATCCAACTTGAATTCTATTGATAACATCCCCATCTATTTCATTATCATTTTGAACAATAGAGACGAGATATCTGAAATGCTCACTCTTTTTAATGACTTGATCACCCAATGTCACACCACCACCACTGTAACTTCTACAACTAAAATTATAGTCCATATATTCAATTTTAGATCTACTCAATCGAAAATATTTAGACTCTAAGGTTGATCTCTATAATTCAAGTTTCTCTTGGAAATGTCATAAGCAAAAAGCATACACCAAGATACATTCTTCTGTAAATGCCTAGTAAGAACATCCATAACTAAAGAAAAAAGATATGGGCTTAAAGCCAATCTTTGATGTAATCCAATTGAAATAAGAAAATATTTTGTCAATCCTCCTTGTTTTTGGACACGAGTAATAGCTTTAGTATACATATCCTTAATAACTTGAATATAACTAATATTAACTCTTTTCTTTTTAGAACTCTCCAAAGGACCTCTCTTGGAACTTTATCATAAGTTGTCTCTAAATTAACAAATATCATATATAGATTCTCCTTACTTTCTTTATACTTCTCCATCATTCATAATAGATCTACCCAGTATGAAATCAAATTAATTTTGAGAAACTTTTATATCACATCGTAACTTATATTCAATCACTCTCTCTCATAATTTTAATGTATGGCACATTAACTTAATTCCTCTATAATTTGCATAATTTTAATGTATGACACATTAACTTAATTCCTCTTTAATTTGCACACTCTTGTGCATCACCTTTATTCTTAAATATAGGAACTCTTCCTCCACTCATTTGATATCTTTTTAGTCTTTAAAATAACATTAAAAAGATTCATAAGCTAATAAATTCCTTGATCTCCTATTTATTTCCACACTTCTATTAGAATATCATCAGGTCCTATTGTTTTTCCAGACTTCATTTTTTTTAAAACTTCTTCAACTTCAAATTTATTAATACCATGATAAAAATAATTTTTTTTATTTTTTTTAAGAGTACTAAGATTGTTAAAATCAATCATATTCTCAAATCCTTCATTAAAAGTTTATCAAAATAACTCATCCACTTATTTTCAATATCCTTTTATAAGAAAAACAGTTTATGAATTTCATTCTTAATACACTTCAGTTGAACTAGATCTTTACTTTTCTTATCTCTTTGTTGGACTAATTTATACATACATCTTTCATCGTCTCTGGTATATAATCTATTATATAAATTATTAAATATTAAATTTTCGCATCACATATTATTTTCTTAGAATCTCCACGAGTCACTTTATATCTTTTCTAATTCTTTGAGTTTTTATATTTAAATTAAGTTTTATAACAATGTTTCTTATTTCTTATCGTTTCTTGCACATTTTGACTGTACTACTAACTATTTTTATTAGAATTTTTTTTTCTTTTGATTCTTCAAACATATTTTTTGCAATTTGTTTAATTTTACTGACTACCTTTTTTCACATAATATTAGCTTTCTTATGAGCATCCCAAATTCTAAGCTCTTACAGTTTGTTTTTAAAAATATTTTTTTTATTAGTGTTAATGCACATCCCAATTAGGATAATAATTTGATTTATTTTTCATCTTCTAATCCTTCATCTTAAAATCTAAAACTAACAGTCGATGTTGGGTACTTAAATTTCTCGAAATGGACAATCTTTCTGATCTAAAGCGATCTATTTTTTCTTATCGAAAATAATCAATCTCGTTTACTAGATCCATTCTTATAAGTAATAATATCATCTTTCTTAAATAAAGTATTGCATTTATAAAATTATAAGTTAAAAGCGAAAATCTAATATTATTTTAATTTCTTTTTAATTACTCGAATCATGTGTGAATCTTTTAAAATTTTGATCACTTGTCTTATAAAAAATCTCTAATAAATATATTTTCTTCCAGAGTTATCTTTTGTATTAATCTTTTAAGCCATTATAAAATTTTTCTTTTGAGCTTATATTCAAATCTATCTGAGGAGCATAAACACTTATAGCATTGATAATCTTAGTCTTAATAAAAATCTTTAAACCTATAATTCTATTTTCAATCCTATTAATATTTATAATATTATTTATCAATTTTTATCTATAGTCACATCTATATCTCTTCTAATTGGACTCCTACCTGAATACCAACATTTAAAAGCTAAATTATCAATCTCCTTGGTCTTCTCTCCAACCCATTTAGTTTTTTAAATACATAAAATATTTATCTTCCTATGAACCATAATATCTATTAATTCTATTAGTTTACTTGTAAGAATACATATATTCTAAGTTCATAATTTAATTCTAGTTTCATGGACTAACTTCTTTGTCCGCATTATATGCGTAGACTCTTACTTTTTAATCTGCGCTCGGCCGATCGCGACCCTTACACACTTGTCAGTATTTGGGTTTATCTGATTGTGTCACTTCAGAGGGAGATAACACAACTTTAAAGATTCATGTCATGATTATTTCGCCCTGAGCATTACCTCTCTGCATGTGCAAACCTCAAAAGTTTGGATCATTTGATTGTAATTAGATCTAATGGATGATTGAGTATCCATGCATGATTAAGTTATTTTATCCGCTTTTTTGTATTGTTGGAGTGTTTTTATGTTCCTATCATTAGTGTTTTATTGAGAACTCTGTATTATAGAGTGATTTATAGAGACACTGTGTAAGTGTATTTATGCTCTTATGTACTATGCTTTAAGAAATGCTTTGCACTGTAAAATGAATTAATTTTATGTCTACTTCGAATTTAATAGGAAGTTGCTATGGTTCCATCTTTTTTCTTCCAATTTTGATAGCCACTGCAAATTTTGTGGACTTCCTTTTCACCAATATTATTTGTGTTATCCCAACTATTTAAGTTTATGGTTTCTCTTTTTTCATTCCTATTGAATGCTACCTAGGTTTTAACTTTTATTTAAGCCCAAGTCTTTCGACAGAACACCAAGCATACAGGATGATATCGAGTCAAGTTTGAACGAGCAACCTTAATTTGAAATTGAATTTTTGTATTCCAATTTTGATTTAAGCCGAGTTTCAAATCTGATTAAAATGATTGATTTTGAGCAAAAGCTGTCTTGTTAAGGTATAAAATATTTTCTACATTTATAATTACGATTATATATAAATATATTTATATTTAAGATTTTTTTCTAAAGGTATAATTTATTTGTAAAGAGAGGGAGAGAATGTTATCTATTTAGAAGTATAGAAAAATTTATGTTCAAATATCTGTCTATCATCCATCACAGATTTTGACTGGTTAAGATTCAAACTAAATAAAAGGCAAAAGATTAGCTACTTAGAATCTTAGCTACTTTCAAAATGATGGTGAAATAGACGGAGATATTATTAGTATATTTCAAGTTTTGGTTGAAGTGGAGGAATGTTGTGTGATAGAAAAGTACTGTTTAGATTTAAGGAAAATTTTTATAAGATGGTGGTGAGACTTGCAATACCTTATGGCTCAAAATGTTGGCTAAAAGCATAAATTTAAGTTAAAGTGTTGCAGAGATGAAGATACTTAGGAGATGAATGGCTTTACACTTAGAGATAATATAAAATGATCATATATGTGAAAATGTTGGAGTAGCTCCAGTGGCAGCTAAGATTAAAGAGGGTTATCTTAATGGTTTGATCGCATAAAATATCAACCATCCGATGACATATTTAGGAGAGTTGATGTATTAGATTTGACCTATGTTATGACAAGTAGAGGTGAACCTAAAAAGATTTCATCAGTGAGTATAAAAAATGACTTTATTTTATTAGAATCAAATGAGATTTTGACACTTAATAGGACATAATGGAGAAGAAGGATCCACGTGGCCGACCCCACATACTAGGATAAAGGCTTGCTGTTATTGTAATGTATAAGATGCACTAAAATACCTAATTTAGGCTTTCTTTTGAAATCATCTTTAAACCTATATTATTAAGATGTTATGTGGTTCATTCTTGATTTAACCCTGATTTGAAGTTTGTTTTGCTAGTAATCACTTTCATTACTCCATACTTGAAGAAGCTCCTCAAAACATCATTCTCTGATTATCTTACAGGCTGCTGGTGATAGGTTAGATGGATCCATTTCTCGTGCTGCAACTGAAGCTCTCATCAACATGGAGCTACAAAAACCAGGCGTTTCTGAAGCTTTTATGTGCAGATTGATTCAGCGACTTGGAAGGTCTTCTTCTTCCATCTCTCAATTCAACCATTACTGCCACTCTCATGTCAGTCATACAATCTTTGTGCTTGTTCTTGACCAGAAATTCTTTTCTTTACAGCTCCAAAGAAACATCCATGAAAAATCTTCAAGATCTGGCTGGCCGAATATTTTCGAGATACAGTGAGGCCTCGCAGGACTCGACGGAGAGCAGATCGAAACCAAATTCGCAACCAGCAGAGAGTTCGAGCGTCAGCCCACTCGCAAGGTTTCTCATTTCAAGGTTAGCATGAGATTCAAATTTGTTATTAGCTGCACTTATGGTCATATTTGGCTTCTTTTTAAGCTAATTGTTCATCTGATTTTATTTTTTGCATAGGTGGCAAAGCCAAATTGAACATGATCTTAATGCATTTTAGTTGCATAAAGGTGTTTTTTTTATCATCATTTCATACTGTATTCTGAGTATGTAATCAACTCTGGCTATGTACATATCATATTAGTGCTTGATTTATTACCAATTTGATGTTGTATTATGAGCATTTTCTTGTTTTTTTTTATTTTAATTTTTAATTTAGCATATTCAGCTTTTTTTTTATGCTGCTTTAATTGATATTATGAATTCAATAAAGGAGAAGTCTCATGGATAAATAATTGTTATTCAATGTATGTTTTCATTCCATAAGCATGCCTGTAAGTATTTCCTATCGTTATTTGAAGATGGAAACCCTGAAAATTATGAGCTTGGGTTGTCTTTTTACAATTAAGCAGCTGTTTGGTTTCAGTTTTATTTATTATTATTATTTTATTTTGTTTATATTTTAAAATATATATTTGATAGTAATAATACTTATTTTTAAAAAATACGTAAAATATTCAGAGTTATATTTAAATGTTTTTAAATTAATATAATTTATTATACAAATATATTTAATAAGCATTTTTTTAATATAATATAAAATAAAGTAAACAAATTAAAGTTTATAGACAGACTGTAAATGTTATTACTTTTCTCAAGTTGGCCTCGATATGAAATCTAAGAAATTTAATTTTACAACAACAATAATAACAACAAGCCTTAATTTCATTAGGTGGGGTCGGTTACATGAATCCTTCGTCTCCATTGTGTTTTATTATGTGTCAAATTTTCATTTAATTCAAGTATATTAAGATCATTTTTTATACATATTAATCTTTTGGTTACCTTAACTTTCTTAACATAATGCACTCTCTGTCATCTGATGGCCAAGCATGTGGCAAACATAAAGACTCTCCCTAATCTTATCTACTAGCTACTCTAATTTTTCCAACATACTCATTTTGTATTCTATCTTTAAGGGTAAAGCCATTCATCCACCTGAGCATCCTCATCTTTGTAACATTTAACTTAGTCTTATGTTTCTCTTTTATTGGTTAATATTCTGCACCACCATAAGTCATTGCAAGTCTTATCACCATCTTATAAAATTTTTCCTTAAGTTTAAGTGAAACTTTTCTATCACATAATAGGCCAGATGCATTCCTCCATTTCAACCATCCAACTTGAATTCTACTAATAACATCTCCATCTATTTCACCATCATTTTGAACAATAGAGCCTAAATATCTGCTCACTCTTATTAATGACTTAATCACAAGTTATCATCACTAAAATTTCTATAATTAAAATTACACTTCATATATTTAGTTTTAGATCTACTTAAACACCTTTTAAAGTTGACCTCCATAATTCAAGTTTCTGTTGGACTCCCTCTCTAGTCTTATCAACAAGAAGAATGTCATAAGCAAAAAGCATACACCAAGGTACATCTTCTTGTAAATGCCTCATAAGAACATCCATAACTAAAGTAAAAAGATAAGGGCTTAATGTTGATCCTTGATGTAATCCAACTGAAATAGGAAAATATTTTGTCAATCCTCTTGTGTTTGGACACAAGTAACAGCTCTAGTATATATATCCTTAATGACTTGAATATAACTAATATTAATTTCTTTCTGTTCTAGAATTTTTCAAAGAACATCTCTTGAGATTTTATTATAAGCTTTCTCTAAATCAATAAATATCATATGTAGATCCTTCTTATTTTCTCTATGCTTCTCCATCAAACCTCTTAACAAATGTATAGCATCCATAGTAGATCTACCTGGCATGAAACTAAATTGATTGTGAGAAACTTATGCATGACATCGTAACCTATGCTCAATTACTCTCTCTCATAATTTTAATGTATGGTACATTAATTTAATTCCTCTATAATTTGCACACTCTTGTGCATCACCTTTATTCTTAAATAGGCAACAAACTCTTTCTCCACTCATTTTGGCATCTTTTAGTCTTTAAAATAAAATTAAAAGATTTGTAAATTTCTTGATCATCTAAATATTTCTTCTTCTATTGGAATATTATCCGGTCCTACTACTTTTCACATTTCATTTTCTTTAAAGCTTCACTAACTCATTACTAATCTGACGATAAAATGAAATTCTATTTTTGTTTAGGGGTATTAAGGTTCTTAAAATCAATCGTCTTTTGGATCCTTCATTGAAAAGTTTATTAAAATATCATACACCTATTTTCAATATCTTTTTTTAAAAAACACTTTATTATTTTCATCCTTAATACCCTTTACTGTCTTTACTTCTCCTATCTCTTTGGTTGGCTAACTTATACATACATCTTTCGCATCTTTGGTATCTAATCTATATATAAATCACTAAAAGTAATTTTTTTCATCATATATTCTTTCTTAATCTCTAGCCATTTTATATCTTTTCTCAGGTTTTATATCTAAAACAAGTTTTATAACAATCTTTATTTCTTATCTTTTTTCTTTCTCACCACTTCTTATTAAAAGTTTTTAGTTTTTTTAATTCAAGACATCTTTGAACTTTCTTAATTTTACTTGATATTTTTTCCCTAACGTTAACTTTATGAACATCCCAAATTTCTTTGTAACTTGCTCTTAAAATATTTTTATTTGTGTTCTTTAAGTGTCCTCATCTAATAATAATAATTTAGTTTATTTTTCTCTTACAATCTTTCATCTTAAAATCTAAAGTTTAATAGTCGATGTTGGTCTTAAAATTTCACTTGAATGACCTTACAATCTTTCTGATCTAAACGATCTATTTTTCTTATAAAAAAAAATCAATCATCTGTTTTACTAGATCCATTTTATAAGTAATAATATGTTTCTCTTTTCTTAAATAACGATAACTACAAAATCATATGTTAAAAATCTAATATAGTCACCTTCTTCATTAGTCATTCCAAATCCATAACCACCATAAATACTTTTAAAATACCACTCTACTTAACGTGTCATTTAAATCTCCCCAATAAATATTTTTTTTTGGTATCTTTTTTGTATTAATCCTCTAATTCATTCCAAAATTTTTCTTTACTGCAACCTACTTGGCGCGTAGGCACTTATAACATTGATAATCTTGGTATCAATAATCTTTAAAGTTTAATTGTATCTACATCTATTAATATTTATAACATTATCCTTCAAACTATCTATAATCACATTTCTGTCATTTCTAGTTCAACTTTTACCAATACCAAAGTTTAAAACCTAAACTATCAATCTCCCTTCATTTCGTTTTTCTTGAACACATAAAATATTTATCTTTCATGAGCCATAATATCTATTAATTCCATTAATTTAAGCCTAATATTTAGAATCTCTACCAATTCTAGTTTAAGATAACTTAACTTTGGCCGCGTCATAATGTAGAACCTTGCATTTAAGCAAGCCGTCGAACCATTTTTTTTCCGTATTCAAGTCATACGTCTTCCAGGGGACATTACAACATCATGATTTAAAGATTATACGATTATTTCGACAATTTTACGTTGATTGTCATTCTACGCAACCCTCCACTTTTTGTATCCGGACTTGGGACCGGCAATGAGTGTTTAAGAAATTTAATTTTAGAAGAGCCAAAAAAATAATTAATTATTATAACTAATTTTATGATCTAAATTAAATCAAATTTATTAGTTCAAATAAAAAGTATATGAAAATGAGATTTTACAAAACAAATTGAAATCAGAAGACAACCTCGCATCAGTAAAATTAATTTTTTGAAATAGATTTATCCAAGTTTGATCTTAAAGTTCTCATTAATTAATTACCCATTAATATCAGATATTCTATATTTCTATACTCTGATAAATACTTGCGGGCTAATATATTAAAATTTTATATCCAAAACAATTAATCAAACATAAACAAGCTCTTTACTTTTAAAATAAAAAGCAGATAAAATAAGAAAAAGAAAAAGCCTACATACAACTACCTAAAAGAATGTATTTGAAATATTCCAGTTTTAACATCTCTCCATCATAACCATAACCACCACCTCTGCACATTGCAGAATAACTTTAGACTCAGTAAATACAGACAATGCACTTGACAAGAATGCTCAGCTATATTCACCCTTCTCCAACCTCTCCACCACTCATACCTTCATTCCCAGGCTTCAGATCGTTGCCGTCGCCGTCACCGCTGCCACCATCACCGCCGTCATTGGTTCCTAGACAGCAAATCTCCTTCTTCTTCTTGTGTCGAATGCCAAAAACATCAACCTAAATAAATGTCTCGAAGCGCTTTCATCTCCTCCTGTGTAGCAAATGGTAAGTGATCTTTTTAAGTAGAAATCTCCTGCATGTACTATGTATTGCAAAGAATGAGAATAAAGGCAACCAAGCTTGATATGATAATCATGAAATATTCATTTATACAATTAATTTTAAAGATATAACAGCAGTTTCCTGAGAAAGATGAAGGGGTGAAAGAGAATGAAGATTCGACAAGAAATGGATAGACTCAGTTTTGTGAAAAAACACATGAGTGAGGTCTAGCAATGGAGTGGTGTTCCAATGAAGACGACCATCGCTAGAGGACGGTCGGGCAATCAAAGGCAATGCCTTCGTCGACATTGCCGAAGAGTCACTGATAGCCAAGAAAGATGTGGTATGAGAAGATGCCATGGTGTATTGGTTTCCTCTAGTTAGGGAGGTGTCAAGAAGGAGATGAAACTACAATATATATTTTGTAATATACTTGGAATTTAAGAATTGTTGGGGGTTTCTTTGATGAAATGACTTTACATAGCTCTAACTCTATTTAGAAAAATATATTTTTTACAATTGCTATGATCCAGATGATCAAATTATAATTTTACAAAATTTACATTCAAGTTTTCATAATAACTTATCAAACGATACTCTTCAGACACTTATCAATCTTAACAAGTAAGCTTTAATTGGAAGTTATATCATCATCTACATCATTCTTTCATATAATAAATGCAAGATACTAAAAACATATCATATCACACAAAACATCATTTTACCTTCAACTAATATTATGTTGATAATTGTTACTATCCCATACTAAAATTGCAAACAATCAATTCAATTTTAACCAAGTAATCTAAGAATCTCATATTTTAAGCACTTTCACGATTGCTTGGGTTATCACTAGGGTTGCAAACGAGTTGAGCTGAGCCGAGCCGAGCATATATGTGTTCAAGCTTGAGCTTGTTTAATATTATCGAGTTCAAGCTCGATTCAAGCTTTTAAGAATAGTGTTCAAGCTTGAGCTTGTTTATCATTATTGAGCTCGAGCTTGATTCGAGTTTGTTCACGAGCTCGGTTCAAATTGGATTATCGAGCTTATTAACGAGAAGCTCAGTTAAATAAATGAGCTTTAATCAAGCCTTAATCGAGCTTATTCACGAGTAGCCTGTTGAGAAATATATATGAGTTGTATCAAATAAAGCTTATTAAGTCTAAAAAAATAATAATTTGAATAATATTATCACAAACAAGTCATAATCGAGCTCTTTAGCGAGCTTGTTCCCGAGCTCCAAATGATAATGTTCATGAACATAAATGAACCGAACTACAAGTTGTTGAGCTCGTTTCTCGAAGTATTTAAAAAAATGTTGTTCGATTAATCAAACGAACATGAGCTCAATACTAGCGGTAACACCGAACACTCGGTTCATTTATAGCCCTAGTTATCACATATTCCAATAAATGTCTTACTGATTTAGATTATAGTATATGCATGCAAAAGAATACCTCATTTAATATATTTCTATAAGCATCTCCAAAATTAATATAAAAAAGATATGAGGACAATGTTAATCATTGATGTAACCTACTATAATTTAAAATTTTTAGTCACTCTAAAGCTAACCGAAAGTAAATTTACATATTAATACTTGTCTAATACTAGAACATATGTACTATTTAAAAATAATAATTTTCTAGAGTTATTTGGCTAGTTGAATTTGAAGTGAAGTGTAAAATGAATTCAATGTTAAAATCAAAGTAATATATTTGGAATATTTTAAATTTTTTGATTGAAAACTCTATAAATAAAGGAAGTTAATTTTTTTTTGTATTTGATTAAACAAAATAATGTAAAGTAAAATAAGATTGCTGCTGCTCAAGAATGTGGCCGACAACGATAGGCAGTGGCAACATGTGGCAAGCAGTGATCAGTGACGGAGGTGGCAACCGGTCTCACATTACACTGAACGGTGCATTGGAAAATCACCCAAATTTGGCAACTTTCAAATACACCGGATTTAAACTAAATAATATATTTCAAATACTCTCAAAATACACTCCATTCAAATGCAGCAAATAATAAAAAATTTTAAATGCAGGAAATTGAATGACACTGCATTACAAATACAAGGAACAAAACAACACCTATATCTTTAAAAATTTACTAAAAATACATAGATTTTTGTCATAAAAAATATAATGCACTTATTTTACATATTATAACTCGATATTTATAAACAATGCTCCATTTATCTTATTTTGGTATATCAAGATTGAACTTTATCAAAATAAATTTAATGATAATAAGATAATCCATACTTTTCATCCTGATTTATAACAAAATATATACAATACACATATGCATCAACGTTTGTTTAATTGTTATCCCATATTTACCTAAGGTCAATGTTACACCATACATATTTATCTACAACAGTCCTCAACTAATTAACAGGTTCAGAAACAGCCACAAATTATCAAAATCTAAGCCATGTACTTCAAATCATCCAGAATTTCAAAACAATAAATAAAAACAGAGGTTCATATCAGTGCCTGCCCCTAAAATATTCACTTAGCTAACCAATGATATATCAAAGATAGAACGATAAGCTATGGTTTTAAGAAAAATATATAAATAAAACACTTAAAGAATGAAACATCGACAATGCATGCCAAGTTACTTTGAATAAGCAAGAAGAAAAAGCAATGCGTTCAGACGAATTATTTAAGAGCTCAAAGAGAAACTATTACTGAATACCTTTCACCGCTGCAATTTCCTCCGAGCCAAAGCTGGGGTTTTCTTTGGTATGTAGACCTTGTAACTTACCTGTAAAAGAAAAATAATCATATAAGCACAAAAACAAAAACAAAAAATTCACAAAAGCTTAAATTGCTTTTAAAGTGATACTAACGAACACAAACTTCAGAAATATACCAAAGCAAAGGTTAAGTTTTACGCATTCATACCATAATACTGATACAGAGAACACAACTGACCTGAACCGTTTCCCCATCATGCATTCTAGAAAATGTTTTCTGCTCAAATTGAGATCCATTTTGACATTCATCCACAGTTTGATTTATTTCACGGATTTTTTCTATCCCGTCACTTAAATTTACCTCAGACCTAAGGCTATTATTACCACTTCCACATCCTTCAGCAGCATTCTTTTCTTGAGAACTTCTGCATGGAGACTGCCTGTTCGGATTCAAACGACTAACTAGCGTCTTTTTATCAGAAGCAGAATAATTAGCCTCCAGACACGACAATTGCATGATAGGATTCACCTTTGAGTCATGTGAAGGAACTACCGATTGAATGTGTCTATCTTTAGAAACAGTGGAATGGGATTTTGGTGAAGAAATGATTTTTGTTGCAGTTTCGGATTGTTTTTCCGAAGATTCAACTCCTGCCAACTCATTTTTCCTATCATCACTAGTTCTGTTGTCAGATGAGAGTCCCCCTCGGAGCTTCTTCAAGTTCTCTAAAGCCTTCTGTCTGAGCATCAACTCCAAATCATCGGACTCAAAATCATGTTTATCAGCAACAACAATCTCACTCTTTATCCTGACTGAAAGCTTTGTATTATTAAGTTCCAGTTCCTTATAGGGCTCAGATGGCCGTGCCCAACTGTCTTGATCAAAATTAGAATCATTCTCAACATTACCTTCACTCATCCACCTATCTATCTCAGTTCCTTGTTCATAAGAACCCTCATCCATCACCTATCCTCCTTTACGATATCCACATCACGCCCAACATTTGCACGAGGAATATGTGAATCATCATAATTTGTCATGATCATCTCATTACCTATCTCTCTGCCTTTACTCCCATACCTCTCATCCACTTCCCCACTGATTCTATAACAGAAGACGATCCAATCTGCCTGGAACCATCCCTCTCCTTATTTTTCACCTCTCTGTAACTATATGTCTGACTAGATCCGCTACTGCCACTGCAAGTGGAACAACTGAGAGACCTATTCCTACTTCTCAAACTCCTAACAACCCTATCCAGCTTCCTACCTCTCTTAACTTTCTTCTTCAACTTACCTTTCCTGTAATCCCGGCCCCGCGCATGGCTTCTCGATCTATTCAAGGAACCACTGCTCAGGCTTCGGCAGGTCGAGCAGCTGGAGCTAGAATCCCTTCTCGCTGAACTGACACTACGGTGGCGAGCCTTGCGACTCCTCTTCATAGATCGCTTCGGATCTCTTCCCCGCCTAATCCCGGGCTTCCGACGGGAGCTTCGTCGACGGCGAGAGACATCATCGGTGTCGGAAGAAGAGGACGATGGCGAGAAGGATACACGGCAGCGCTTACGGGATTTGGAATTCTTCCGCTTTCGCCGATTCTGTAAAATAGATATGCCATTAGGGTCAAAAACTGTACAATTGGGGAGCGAATGAAGGCTCAAAATGGAACAATTGAAACCTCCTCAGAGTTCTTGGACTTGGAGGCGGCGAGGGCCCTGCCCATAGAGGACCGGCACCAGCGATCTGGAATGAGAGTGTGAAAAGCGAACGAAAATGAAAGCGCCTGGAAAAACAAGAGTAAGGATACGAGGATAGTTACCGACCGATTTGAACTGATCGAATTCGTAATCTGCGTAGAGAATCGAGAAGACAATAATTGAAACCCTAGTTTCTATTTTCCTCGATCGATTTCAGAAGTCGGAATTGCCAGTGATTATACAGTAGAAGAAATGGAATAAGCTTAACCTGTTTTTATTTATTTATTTTTGAATATTAAAAGCCAAAATAAAATATTAACTTTTTTTGCTTTTTTCAAAATCTCAATAAGATTTTATTTTATTTTTATAAATGAAAAGCCTCCTTATCTCTTTTACTCACTATAATTGTCACTCTTATAATCCTTTATGTATAACACATTATGAGCATTGCTACATACTTTAGTTTACTAATCATTTAACTTCTTTGGTTCTTAGTATATAATCAAAATGCAATAATATCTATAAATCAAACTAACTAATTACGATAATTTACTAAATAGATCCTGACGATGAAGAATGATCAAAGAATGAGGCATTCGGTGATAGAGAGAGCGAAATTGAAGAATTCTACGATTATATAAGTACTTAACAACTTCTAATTATATTTGCATCTCTTTTTCTTCGATCAAAGTTTGATAATGGCTAAATATTTATATTATGTTTAATTAAAATTTTAATTAGGCAATTAACCAAAAATAGTCGCCGGGTGACTTGCAACGACGATTCCAGTAGCGTCATCATAGATTGAGGCATGAGCTAAATTTATTTTAAAATTTTTGGCATAGCTGCGGTATTTTGCCTATATCGGACTCATCCGATGTTAGAATCGAGCGAGCTTGGTATCTTTGGAAACATAACGAAATTTCCACGATTTTCATGTTGACAAAATCGAGATTCTGGTAAGTCGTAATTTTGATACTAACAAAATTTATTGAGTTAAAATTTTGGCAAATTTTGCCAAGATCGAACTCACCATGTCGAATTGAGCGAGTTTAGTATCGTTGGAAATATAATGAAATTCCTCATGACTTTTATGTTGACAAAAATCTACTATTTTAGCCCCATACACCGCAGTTTTTATAAAAGCTAGTAAAAATTGTGATGTGGAATTAAAAGTTTTGGCACATCCTTAAAATTTTGCTCATATCGGACTCATCCGGTGTCGGAATCAAGAGAGCATGATATCATTGAAAATTCTCCTTCAAAAATTAATTGTTAATAAATAAATTTTTATCTGAAGGCACAAAATCACATGTGGATAAAAAGAGTATTAGTCAGCTCTAAGTCCATAGTGTCGACAACCACATAAAAGAGTTAAAACAGACACAATAAATCAAATAATTGATAGCCTCTTTGAGACTCATATATAACTACATATACGCATAGACATAAATGTAGCGTAAGACAAACTCTTTGAACCAAAAAATTAATGAAGAGCAACACAATTGAGCCATGCAAACATGTGATTTAAATAGGCTAGCAACAAGAAATCTTTTACTCCATTATTATGATGCAATCTAGCAAGCATTAGAATCATAGGTCATTTCATTCACCAAACACATAACTTTACCTAAATTTTATGGGCCTTTGTAAGTGTGATATTGGTAGCCAAATATCAAAATTTTATTTTATTTTCTCTTTTGTTAATATGATGTCATTTAGGTGAGCCTTAAGAAATCAATCTATTTCTTTATATTTATGTGATGTTTGTTTATTCTTCTTAAATGAATATTTATTTTTCTCTTTTGGGGGATAAAAATTTTCCCTGATCATTTAGGAGCTATTTGGTTGAAAATACAGCAAATATATGAGTCTGCTATTTCTTGTTTGGTAAACTCGAGTTATATAAATTAAAATATCGAAGGTCTTAACTATGGTAGGTGGGTGGTGACCAGGTGCGATGGTGTCAGCGGGTGGCTCACTATACATCAAATGATGCACTTAAAAATCACTTAATTTAAATCACTTAATTTTAGAGAATTTCAAATACACTGTATTTGAATTAAGAAGTATATTTCAATTATACACTGAAAATATACTGCATTTCAAATATAATCAAATAATCAAAATTTCTAAATTTAGGTATTTGAATTAAGTTGCACTATGAATATAATCAATTAAACAACCTCTTAATTTAATGGTAAAGAGATTGTACACACACTTTCTCTCTCCTCCTAAGAGAGAGAGAGAGAGAGAGAGAGAGAGAGAGAGAGAGAGAGACTACATGAACTTTTAGGCTCCTGACACAAATGGACGGATCAATAAAAGGCTTAGGACTGAGATAAATGTTAATGAAAATTCTTAATTAAGCATCTAATAGTAATTAATACAATATTAATAATTTAAAATGGATTTAATAATTAAGATAAAACTAATTAAACCGTGTAATTATTCAAATAGTAGAAGAGTACTTCATTCCAGTTTTGATTCATCACATTTCAAAATTTTAAAAATTTTATTTGGAATATTACATTATTCAAATAAATATTTTAATTGAGTAGCCACAGATGAACTTCTCTCTCTCTCTCTCTCTCTCTCTCTAATGACACAGCACAAATATAATATCAGAAAATTTTATGATTTTGATAATGATTTTTAAGAATTTATTAACCAAATTAACTATTACTGTTATTAAATATATTTTTAGATATAAATTTTGGTATTTACTTATATAATATTAAAATCTTTAAACTACTTTTTACATATATTCAAACTAATATATATGTCTAAAATTTATAAATCATGCATGAATACAATCAAATTAAACCACTTAGTGAGATTTGTCCAACAACACTAAAATTGGGTTAAATCGAGCTCAAATGAGCTCAAATTAAGTTCAAAAGCTACATATAAAAACTTCTAAATTTGACATGTTTATAGTCGAATTGAGCGGCTCAACGAGATGAATCCAACGAGCCTAAGATCAGTCAAATCAAATATCGTTTGGATGGTCAAATCACCAAATATTATTTATGATCAAATGAATCAATATACACCGTCCGATGGAGTGTTTTTGGATTTTGACTACAATGACTAAAATGCTTCTCTCATAATCTTATAAGATCATTCTCACATGAATGGAAGGAAGGGTAACTGAAAGAACTGAGAGCTAAAAGTTTGAACTTCATCATCACCACCATTGTCACCGATCGCCGCTTATTGACGTCATTATCAATGATTAATAACCAAACTACTACATACCAGAACTGATTTTGGAATTTCAATTATCATAATTTTTCACATACAATCTTATAATCTCGTTGTCAGGAAGACTTAAATTCTGTACTCCAAAGCAGATATATAGTGAAGCATTTTTAGTATGTTATGTTTCTTGATTTTTTTCTTCTATTTCTGAGATTTTTTTCACGAAAAAAATTCTGGAGTATCTCATTATCTTTTCAACTATCTCCGTGCGTGTTGAATTTTTCAACGAAGATAAGATGTAAAATTTTATTCTACTGCTTTAAATTTTCTGGCAAACAAAAAATATATATATATCCTGAACTTTTCCTATGATCTTTTAAATTTATTGAAAGTTATAATTTAAATTTGATAATAGATAAGACTTCTTTAATGATCCTCTAATAAATTATAGCTTTGTAGAAGATTTAGGAATGTGTTGTTTTCATGTAAGATTCGAAAAATATTTACTAATATCCTATCAGTTAAAATATACATTTGAAATCTTCACGATAAATTAAAAAATTATATTATCAAGAAAAAATAATAAATTATAATAAATAGCAAATCATAATAATTTTTTTATAAGTTTGTCAACGGTTGCATGTCTTTTGAATATTTATAAATTCATAAACTTGTAAACTTTTGTAATTTATTAAAAAAAGTAGACGCAAACGTACATAAACTTTTAAAAAATGATGACTTTAATCATGAATTATATATAAATAATATATATTAAAATAATTGAATTAGTATTTTATAATTTTTAATTTCCATCAATATATATTATATATATATATATGAAAATAAGATTAGATATTAAATTAGAAGAAGAAAAGATTTAAAATTTAACTATTCAATTGAGATTGAAATAAATAATATAATAAATATTAAAATAATTTATCATAAATTTAATGATATAATAAAGATAAAATAGTAATATTTTATTGATTCAATAAATATTATTCTAATTTTTTTATATTTTATTATTGAATATTTTGAATAATATTGTAAATTTATGATCCAATGCAATTATTTAAAATCTTCGTCTAATAAAAACTTCCCACTAAATAGTATTATAATAAATGAACATATATGGCTTCCTGAATACTATAAATCGTTTTCTTATCAGCACGGCGACGCCCCAACACTGCCTCCGACAGAATGGAGAACCAGAAGAAGACGATTAACGTCGCCGTCCTACCAGCTTGCGGCGCCGGCCACACTCCTTCCACCATCGAATTAGCCAACCGCCTCATCCTCCACCCCTCTGCCGCTGGCCGCGTCTCAGTCACCCTGCTTCTCATCCCATCCACCGCTGCCTTCGCCTCCTCCATCTCCCTCCTCCCCACCTCCTCCTCCATCTCCATCTACTACCTCCCCTCCATCGAACTCCCCTCCATCCACTCCACCGACGGAATGGGAGACCACGCCGCCCGCTGCTTCCAACTCTACACCCCACAAATCAAATCCGCACTCGCCGCCACCTCTGCCTCCGCCCTCATCATCGACTTCTTCGCCACCGCCGTCATCGACGCCGCAAACGAGCTTCACCTACCTACCTACGTCTACATCCCCTTCAACGCCTCTATGCTCGCCATGGTTCTCCATCTCCCAATCCTCCACGACGAAATCGCCGTCGAATTCGAACAATTCCAAGATCTGGTTCACGTGCCAGGCTTACCACCCATCCCGCCCTGTCGATGCCCAGCCCCTTAATGGACAAGAAGAGCCGTCTATACGCCTGGTCCATCTACCACGCGCAGCGGCTTAAACAGGTCAGAGGCATATTGGTGAACACCTTCCGTGAGCTTGAGAAGGGGGTAATCTCCATGATGGAATCGGATAAATCAGTTCCGCCAGTTCATCCGGTCGGGCCGGTTCTCCATTTCGCCAACGCTGCTACTGCCGGAGAGCGGCACGAGTGCCTCCAGTGGCTCGACGAGCAACCGGCGGCGTCGGTGGTGTTCCTCTGCTTCGGGAGCATGGGGATGATGACGGCGCACAGGCCGCCGAAGCAGCAGCGGGGATTGAGCGCGCCGGGCACCGGTTTTTATGGATTCTTCGGCTCGCCGGCGTCAAGAAGGATGGAGTTCTGTTGGGATTTCAAGAGAGAACGAACGCGAAGGGGATGGTGTGGGAGGGATGGGTGCCGCAAACAGAGATTTTGGGTCACGTGGCGGTGGGGGGATTCGTGACGCACGGGGGATGGAATTCAATTCTGGAGAGCTTGTGGTATGGTGTGCCGATGGTGACTTGGCCGATGTACGCGGAGCAGCATTTGAATGCGTTTGAGTTGTCGACGGAGATGGGGGTGGCGGCGGAGATGGCGGCGGATCGGCGGCGAAAGGGGTGGGTAACTGCAGAAGAGGTGGAGAGGAAGGTGAGATGGTTGATGGAGGAGAGTGAGGGAGGGAGGAAGGTGAGGGAAAGGGTGAAGCAGGTGAAGGCGGTGAGTCGTGAGGCTGTGGACGGGTCGAGTTGGGATGAGCTTGAGAGGGTTGTGACCGAGTTATTGAACGAGTCGCAGGACAGTTGAGAAGGAGAAGATAACCCTTTTGAGGAGAAAATATTTAATGTGGAGTCCGCGCTCATGAAGTAAACACTCTATGCTTTTAGCATATTTTATGATATTGTAATTAAAATTCTTAATTAAATAACTAAATTATAAGTTAAATATATACTAAACATCATATTAATAAATCTAAATATCCTAATAATAAATTATATATAAAATATATAGAGTATAATAATATTATACTCTATTTTATTTCTAATACACTCATATTATAAAATAAATATTATTCAAATAAGTTTAATTTACAAGTTGTTGTTTAGTTCATTTTTGTTCATGAACATTATCATTTAAACTCACAAATAAGCTCATTAAAGAGATTATACGATTAAAGTTTTTATTTATAAACGATCATTTATATTTCAATACACTGCTCACAAAGTTTCGAAGGGCTACTTCATTAAACGAGTTGCGGTGCTCGATAAATCCAATCAATCTCGAACAAGCTCGAAGTTGAGTTTAGAACAAGATTTTATTAAACGAGCTCAAGCTTGAACACCATCCTAAAAACTCGAATGGAGCTCGAGCCGAGCTCGAGCTCAATAATGATAAACGAGCTTGAACTCGAACAAGCCTGTACACGGCTCGGCTTGTTTGCAACCCTAGGCCCCCGTTGTTGCTTATCAACTAATTTATTAATTAATTATCTTAAGTTTACTTATCATGATTAAAATCTACTAGATCTTAATGATTTTAACTAAAATCTAATAATTCTACTATTATTTTGATTAAAGAATAATTATTAATTATTTTGAAATGTCAATCAATGCTTGTAGTCCATATCATTATTATTAAAGTAATAAAACTTATAGCTCAATGAAAAATCTAACTAATCTCTAAATAGCTTTAATGAATTGTTAATCAGAATTAATTTGATTACTATTTAAATTAGTGAACTATTACATACCTAGTAATCATAATTAAGCATTTTTTTAAATATAATGATCATAATTATGATCGAAATGTGTACTCTATTGGATTTATCTCATCGAAGCACATAATCTTGAGGATAATAATTGTATTTTAAGAATGATCATCATGGTACATGCAAAATCAAGTATAAATTTGAATTTAAAGATCATATAAAATAATAAATATAAAAAATATAATAAGAAGAAAATGCACATATAAAATATATTCATTTTTTAATTTATGTATTTAATAATCAGTAAAATTTAATTAAATAAAAATAATGGAGAGCAATAAATAGTAAATAGGAGAAAGTACGAATAATAAAGAATATGATAAGATAAATAGAATGGCTAGAAATTTTTCTTAACAAATAAAAAAAATTTATTTTTAGCCATGTCCAATAAGGTTTAACTTAATTCATGTCATTAAAGGCCCGATCCAAATGTTTAAATTTTAGTCGGCCACAATCGAGCCCATCAATTTAAATTTGAATTGGGCCAAAATTTAGCCCACAAAGTACAGCTCGTGAATCGGTCCAGGTATCGAGACACGTGCACGTTCATGAGATGCCCTTGACGGATCCAACGAAGCCGTACTAAATAATAGTAATGGTGGGGCCCATCATTTTTCTCAATCCTTATCCGCCACGCTGTCATGGCCTTAACATTTCCAACATCCTAGAAAAGTTAATTTTTTTATTCTCACCGCCCACAGCATAATAAAGGTTGAATAAATTACATACATATCATACATTTTTTATATATATTTTTATATATTTAATATTTAAAATTATATAATAATATTATTTTTAATCTAATATTAAAAAAATTTGATAATATCAAAACACTAATTATTTAAATTATATTATATAATCAAAAAAGAATACAAATCATCTAATAAAATATATTTTTTACTTGAAATATTTGAAATATCCCTCACATATACCTTTAAAAAAGACCTAAAATTTATATTAAAATTGATATCTCTTCTTAATTAATAAACTATCTTTCACATATAATCTAATCAAATATATCACTAATAATCTATTAATGACATCTCTAATATCTTAATACTAATCATAATATTATCATAAAAATTATCTCATAATTTATATCTATTATATTATATATATATATATATTTGTATTACAATAAAAAATAATATTTATATTTAAGTTTATAATTTATATTAATGTCATCATTTCAATTAACCTTATCATTTTTATTTTCACATTCCTAGTCTTCTACACTTGAGGTAAAACTACCAAATGGTAATCTTAACCACCATCTCAATTATTTAAATCACCACCCGCACCAAACTGAAATAAGAAATCTATCAGCCAAAGCAAAGAGCTGACACTGAAAAAAGGCAGAGAGAGAGAGAGAGAGAGAGAGAGAGAGAGCAGGTATGGTTCTTCTTGATAAACTTTGGGACGACGTTCTCGCCGGCCCTTACCCAGAAAAAGGCCTCGGAAAACTCCGAGGAAAGATCTCTTCCAAACCCCTCGTCATCAATCAGCAAGGTATATCTGCAACATATTTATATGCATATCTGTATAAAGGCTTCAAGGTTAATAAACTTGATTTCGTCTCTGCCGGCGACGCCGACGACGCCGATAACGCCGGTGACGCCGAACTCGCCGACGACGTCGACGGCGAAGAAAGCTAACGTCTGGCGAAGCGTCTTTTCCACCCTGGAAGCAATATCAACACCAAGAAGCTCGGCTCTGATCTCTTCGACAAACCCCAGCCTAATTCTCCCACTGTTTATGATTGGTTAATTTTTTTTATTATTTGCAATTTTCTGGTTTTTCTATAAATTATTATTTTGTTTGTTTTGCAGAAGTACCCGTCTATCATTTATTTTTAGAACTTAGACCCATGCCCATGTGCTTAAAGAGAGATCAGGGAAGATTTAAGAATTTTATAATTTATTTTCAGATAAAAATATTATATATAATTAATTAATTTTATATTCATTTATCTTAATTTAATTTTAATTTTTAAATTAAATTAAATTTTTTAATGTTTTATTTATTTGCAGGATGTATAGTGGTGAGACAAGGAGCAAGCACAGGTGAAGGAATATCTCAGTGTTTCCTTTATGAGAAGGACAAATGTGTGAGAGGGCAAGGTTTTGTAAATAGATCGAAATGTGTGGGCTTTTTTATTAATGTTCTACTTAGCTAGTATTTTAGTGTTGAGAGGTGTGTGATGTAAATATTTGTTTTTTTAGTAATAAATATTAAAAGTTTGTTAATAAATTTACATCACTATTAATAATTTCATCATAATTAATTGAGTACTTCATGAAAAAAAAAATTTTAGTAATTTTGAAAATTATTATGAAGATTTTAGGTTTGATTTTTACCTATTTAATTATTTGATCGAAAAATAAATTTATTTGAGGAAAAAGCTAACTTATTAATTAGTTAAATTCAATTTTATAAATTTAATATGAATATATATTATAAAAACGAAAATATCATTTTTTTATAAGGTCACATAAATAATTATTGGTTCAATAATTTTTTTGTAGATTAGTGTAAATCATCTTTAATTTGAGTTGAAGTTCAATTTTATAAATTTTAATTATATATTTGCGTATTTTTTTAATAAAATAAATAATAATAATAAGAAAATTATTATGTACGAAATTTTGATGTAATTTTTATATTTAAATTTTAATAATATAATATTATATGATATTCAGTTAATAATTGATTTGTATTGATTATAATATATTATGTATTAATATATATTATTATATAATTAATTTATATTAATATATAATTAATATATAATAATGATGTATTAATTGAATATCACATAAATTTTTTTATAAATTATAATATATTATATAATTATATATTAATATATAATTAATATATAATAATGTAATAATTGAATATCACATAATTTTTTTATAAACTTATAAATAAATCAGCCAATCAATTTAATAAAAGTAATAACTCAGACAATTATTATTTCAAATCAAACCCTAAAAATAAGTTAGCTTAATTACAAACCTATGTGATATGAATCTTATGCAATAATTAAAGAGGGCCCAAAATCAATGCGTTGAAATTAGGTTCGATATACTGAAATGGGGCCCATGAAAGTGATTGATGGGCCGATTTGTACTAAGCCTTGAAATAATTGAGAAAAAATTATTAATAAGACACTAAATGGGCACGTCCTAATCACTGAATGGTGATAATTAATAATAAAAATATAAATATAAATATTATTTTTATTACAAGTTGTGATTATGATTAAATATCTAGATGCTTCGATGATATTTATCTTTATTCTTTAATAAAAGATGCAAATAAATTCTTATAATAATTTTTAGAATATATATATATATAGCACACAATTTTTATATATTTACATATAAAATATCTAATTTTTGATATTTTTATATATAGTATTTAAATTTTAATATTATATATTTTTTATTAATTTTTTAAAATAAAATATATTTTTTAAGCATAAAAAAATATTATATTTATCTTTATTCTTTAATAAAAGATGCTCATGAATTCTTTTATATATATATATATATATATATATATATATATATATATATATATATATATATATATATATATATATATATATATATATATCATTAAATTTTAATATTAAATCAAAAAATAATATTTTTATTAATTTTTTAAAATAAAATGTATTTTTTTAAGTATAAAAATGTTATATTTGAATATCAAAATTTAAGTGTTTCAGATGTGTAAATGTATAAGAATTATGTCTAAATTTTTTAAAAAAATTTTATCAGAGAAGGTATGTATTTATAAATAATAAAGAAATATAAGTAATAATGTGCTATATTTGAAAGTGTGTGTTGTGGCTTCCTATGTGGCCTGTGTCCGTTAGTTGAATGATCAAAAGGCATTTATGTATGGAATATTCAACATATTGACTCTTCTCTCTTGTAATAGTTTTATAAGTTAACGGCAGAAATTAGTTTAATAATTGAAAGATTTATATAGATATTATGTAATTTTTATGTATTTACATATCTAATATTTATATTTTAAATATTTTATCTATATATAAAAACTACAATATTTTCAAATATATATATATATATATATATATATATATTTTAATGTAATATTAAAACTTTAAGTATTATGTACATAAATATTAAAACTTAAGCATTAGATATATAAATATTTAAAAATTGTGTAGCGTTTATATAAATTTTCTAAAGTCCAATTTGGTAGGAGTGGGCTTACATCTCATATGTGATATTCCTCATTGAACATGAATTTTAATATATATATATATATATATATATATATATATATATATATATATATATATATATATATATATATATATATATATATTTGAATCATTTTGTTTTGAAATTAAATTTGAAATCATTATATTTATGTTTTTAATATATAAATAAAACTTCATTTATCATCTAAAGGGACTTAAAAAAAAAATATTTGCCCACTTATCCTCGATAAATCATAATCGTCACGTATTATCATGCATACTATTATGATCATCATATCATACCTGTCGTCATCTTTTGACAATCAACATTAATATTTATAATCACTGTCCATCATTGCTGATAGTCAACTAATGCAGACAATCATCATCGTCTAACTAAATTCATTCGCCTTTG
Organism: Cymbidium sinense; assembly: GCA_021442155.1. Taxonomy (NCBI): domain Eukaryota; kingdom Viridiplantae; phylum Streptophyta; class Magnoliopsida; order Asparagales; family Orchidaceae; genus Cymbidium; species Cymbidium sinense. The sequence goes on from CM038222.1 coordinate 58,225,600, forward strand.
ATCAACATCGATGGATTAGGAGCTATTTGATTGACTGAAAAAAAAAACAGTATAAAAGTAATGCAATGTATTTAAATTATTTTAGATTATTTGATTGAGAATTTTACAAATTCATAAGTTTATTTTTTTTATGTTTTGCTAAATAAATATAATGTAAAGTATTTTGAAGGTTTTGAGCGGCAGTGGTGGTGGCGGGTGGCTACCGGCGGTAGCGATAGCCGACGACCGCAATACTTTATATTAGCCGGTCTATTTAGAATTCGCCCAAATTTGAGCGAATTTCAAATACACCAAAATATAATTATCTGGTGACTTCCAAATGCATTACATTACTTTGAAATTTTACTTTACATTATGCCAAGCGTAAAAAAATCTAAAACCCGTATATTTACTTTTCCTTTCTTTACTTTTAATTATAACCAAACAGCCCTTTAATGATCATAAAAATATGCAAATAGCTTTATTGTATATTTTTTAAACGAATAAAAAATTTTAAAAATTTTAAAATGTAAGTAGCTGAAAAGCGAAATCAAATGAGTATAGTTAAACCCAATTTTCCTGAAATTAATAAATCTAAAAAGTATTTGAATTTATATATTTTTATTTGATTTGATCACAATAAAATATATAATTTTTATTTTATTTTATGCAACATATCACTAATCAATCAAAAAATATATTAAACTAATCATAAAATAAAATTAAATTATTATAAATATAATTTTATCAAAATATTTTTCATAAAATGCTTCATTCAAATAAATTCCCGAAGTTTTCCTATTGCGTGCAATATTAGGAAACCAAAAAGAAAATTCCAACGTTGAAAGTCTAACCATATGGAATAATATATTTACATGAACTAATAATTTTGACCTGAAAACAATAAATTAATAATAAAAAAAAACAAATCTATAGAGAAAAATCTTTAAGCGTAATCAAGCTTCAATCCAATAAAAAAAGCCAACTTAAATTTTATTAAATTATTATTGTGAATAATAGTCATCATTTTTTTAACAAAAATAAAAATAAAAATAAAAATCAAATTTCCATTAAATAAATAGGAAAGTTTTTTTTAGGGTTGTTTTGGTTTGGAAATTAACCAAACTTATACTAAGAATTTGCTCACAAGCAAACAATAATTCATTTAATAATATAAATAATCTTTATATGGATTAGTTTAGGGTATAATTTTGAAAGAAAAAATTATTATTTTTTATTTGAAATGCCTAAAGATTATATATGTTGTATTAAACTTAAGTTAAACTTACATGATCAATAAAGAAGAAACATCTATGTTTTATTAATAAATCACTAAAATAGATATCTTGTATGATATCTGTAGAAGATTATGAATTAAGATATGTTTGAGATAGCTTTCTGATTATCTTGCTTTTTTAGAAAATATTCAAATAAAACAACTTTATTCGATTTTTTGTTATTTTTTTAAAAAATAAAAAAAATAAACTATTTTGAAAACCAGAGTTATTAGAGTGTGTTGACTGTCAGAAAGTTAATTTTAAATTTTTTTTTTAAATATTTATAACACATAATAATTTTTTTAAAAAAAAATTATATTTTACACAACAACTTTACAACTAATTTTTTAAAATACAGACTCTAAAGAGTACGTTTAACATAGCTTTTTGATTATTTTGATTTTTAAACAACTAGAAAGTAAAATAATTTATTTAGCTCTCAACTTTTTAGCTATTTTTAACAAAATTTTATGATAAAAAATTATTTTGAGAAACAGAATTGTTAGAACATGATGAATATTAAAATAATATTTTTTGAATTTTTTTTAAAAAATCTTTATAACACACATAATAACTTTTTCTAAAAAACTATTTTCTACACAATAAATTTACAACCAAATTTTTAAAAAATTACAGCTATCCTAAACAGACCATTAGAGTGCATTTAAGACAACTTTCTGACTATTTTATTTTTTAAAAATAATGACAATTTTATTTGACTATTAATTTTCTAATTACTTTAAAAAAAATTAAAATAAAAAAATTTATTTTAAGAATCAGAATTATTAAAGTGTTGTAATTGTCAATAGTTTAAATTTAAAAAAAAGTAAATATTTATAATACTGATAATAATTTTTCAAAAAACTGTTTTCTCACAGTAATTTTATAACTATCTTTACAAAAAAAAAAAAAAAAGCTACAAATAGCTCTAACAGATCCTAGATTTCTCATCAAGGCTGTCTGAAACACAACTTCTGTAACTTCCAATGGCGAAACGGCGGCTCCAAACTGCCAGAAGAGAGCATGGTCGTCAAGGAAAGCTTGATCTTCATTGCATGGCAAGCAACGATAAGTGAATACTTAAGGCCATTCCAGACAATCCTCCAGAAATGAAGAATCACTTAGTACATCCTGTGAGAGTTTTGAAGCTCAGAATAGGGCATGACTTAGATCTGAATATTAACATGGTAATAAAATTTCAATCAGTAACTAAAAATAATGGAGAAATTACGCTTGAAATCAAGTTTATGTGATTTGAAACAAAAAATCACTTATTTTTGTAGTCGCATATAGATCAAATACTTCCACTAAGCATTAAAAGAAATATGTGAAGAGATTGTACTTCATATAAAGTTGAAGGATAGAAATGTTAATTTATTTATATAAGTGACTGAGAGAGAGAGAGAGAGAGAGAGAGAGAGAGAATGGAGCTATAGCTACTCATAAGTTCAAGGTTGGAAATGCAGAAGAAAATGAAATCACTACTGCCATCAATTTCTTCATTTTATGCTGTGGGAATCCAAATAAGAGCTTCTCTTAGGGTCCATTTAGGGCGGCTATAATTTTTTTAAAACTAATTGTAAAATAGTTGTGGATAAAACAATTTTTTTTGAAAACTATTATGAGTATTACAAATATTTATTTTTTTGAAAAATTCAAATAACAAGTTTCTGACAATCTCCACACTCTAACAGCTCTGATTCTCAAAAATAATTTTTCAACATAAAATTTTCTAAAAGCAGCCGAAAAGTTGGTATAGCCAAATGTAGCTGTGATTGTTTTCTGAAAAATAAATTGTAAAATAATTGTAAAATAGTTGTAAAATCAGAGCTTCTCTTAGGGTCCATTTAGGGCGGCTATAGTTTTTTTTGTAAAACTAATTGTAAAATAGTTGTAGATAAAATATCTTTTTTTGAAAAGCTATTATGGGTATTACAAATATTTATTTTTTTGAAAAAAATTCAACAACAAGTTTAAATCTCCTCTAACATTTCTTATTACCATTTTTTAAAATTTTCTAAGCCGAAAAATTGGTATAAAATGTAGTGATTGTTTTCACAAAAGCTAAAAGTTATCTCAAATATAATCTTAGTAAAGTTGAGGATTGTCATAAAACATATCTTTGATCTAAGGATTCAATAATTTAAATTTGTTTATCATTCATAATCAAGTGATTCCATCACTGAGAATTTATGAGGTGAAGAGTAATCTTACCACTTCATTCTTGATAATTTTTAGGGCAAAATCTAGAGGACCGTCGTGTCTAATGGAGCTGGAAAGATATGAATCCCTTCCTTGGACTTGCGTCCTACACTGAAAAAAAAATCATAAAATTACATGTGAAAAAGTAAGAAAGACTTAAACATTAATGGCGTGAGATAAAGGAGATTAATAGGAAAGTGATAAAATGATTAAGCACACCTTTACCAGCTCCATAGTATAATCACCTGGAGCTCTGAGTTGTAAGCAGATCAGACATAGTGTAAATATCTTCCAATTCACCAGTAATCACCACAAGAACAAGACCCTTTAGTAAAATGGTGGAAGCGGATTGCATCTCGAACGACAATCTCTCTCTGTACAATATTGCTGACCATCTTAGTGAAATTGTGGCAATCACCACATATTCTTAGGTTCTTGGTCATCCTGATGGCGGTACCCTCAGTTGTTGCAACAAGAGCAAATGCAATTGCCAGCTTCTCACTGTGGGTGTACAAGAACTCAGCTTTAATCTCCTCGTCTATATCATGCAGCACAAAATTTGTATCAGGAACATAGCCAGCCAACTCCAGCTTTTCAACTAAAATCTTCAGCTTTTCATATATCTCCTTAAACTGTGGATGAGACTTATCCCCACTCTAAACTGATATATCTTATCGTTGATCTCAATCCATGTCCAGCCAGGAGTCTTTTTCACTCTCCTACCAGTCATCAACTGTCTTACCTTCGCCACCTCTTCCCATCTCCCTGCATTAGCATATATGTTTGAGAGCAAAACATAGTAACCTGAATTTCTTGGACCTAACTCAAGAAGGCTTTTTGCTGCCTTCTCGGCCAATCCTATATCCCCATGGATTCTGCAAGCCCCTAAAATTGCACCCCAAAAGCCCTCATCTTTATCTACTTTCATCCTCTCAGTCAATTCAAGCGCTTCATTAAGTCTTCCCGCACGGCCGAGCAGGTCTACCATGCACGTGTAATGCTTCACATCAGGTTCTACAAGATAGTCTCTCTCCATTGAATTGAAAATTTGTCTTCCCTCTTCTACCAATCCTGCATGACTGCAGGCAGAGAAAATGGAAACAAAGGTGATCCGATTTGGCCGAATTCCACTCTGTAGCATTTGAGGAAACAGCTGAAGAGCTTCCCTGCCACGACCATGAACACCATAGGCTGAGATCATTGAACTCCATGAAATCACATTCTTTTCTTTCATCTGATCAAAAATCTCCCTCGCTGCATCAACGCTCCCGCATTTAGCATACATATCAATCATCGCAGTACCCAGAATAACGTCCAATGAAAACTTTCTTATCCGTATATAATCATGAATCATCTTAGCCGTATGCATTGCCCCAAGTTTCGCACATGCGAACACAACAGTCACCATCGTAACCTTATCGGGTAAAGTACCATTCTCCTTCATCTGATCAAACAATGCCATGGATTCCTCGGGATTTCCAGACTCAGCATAGCCAGAGATCATGACCGTCCATGTCACCAGATCCCTCTTAAACATCTTGTCAAACACCTTGCGGGCATCTTCCACTTGCCCGCACTTTGAATACATGTCGACGATAGCTGCAGAAATGAAAACATCTGACTGTAATCCAAACTTGAAAACAAGGTGATGGATCTCCGTACCAGTCTGCAGGGACAGCGTTTCCCTGCAAGCTCTCAAAGCAAATGGAAAAGTGTAGTTATCCATGGACAAGCCAGAGCGAACAAACTCCTTAAAAATTTTCAAGCAGTTGTAATTATCTCCCACCTTTGAGAGCCCACCAACTATTACACTCCAAGAGACATTATCCCGCTCTTTCATCCGGCAGAAAAGGAAGTGAGCGTCGGCCATTGCCTTGTGCTGCGCGTAGATGTAGATAAGCTTGTTGGCCACACCCAAGTTTTCTATCATGGCGGTTGTGATTATCAAGGCGTGAACTTTTTTAATCTGGAAGTGGCTTCGGCATTGGACCAAGGCAGAAACAAAGGATCTGGGGTCAAAACAGAGAGGGAAGAACGAAAACTCTGGATTATGGGCTTGTGGGAGCAAAATGGAGCTCTGCTGCAGTACTTCGGGTTGCCGCAGCAGAGATTTCATGGTCAGCGCAGAAGGGGCTGACGAGCAAGCGGCGTAGTGAACCTCCCTACTGAGAGATAAATACAAAGTGAGAAATTTAAATTTGGTCATTGCCATAGTAGGAGGCTAGTGGCACATTTCTAACTTTTTTTTTTTCCTACTGTACGCAACTAGCGCTGTGGCACAATATAAATATGAAAGCCAACATTCCTTATAAAACCTATGTTTAAATAATATATTTCAGATAAATTAATATTTCTACGCCATTTAGATATAGATGATTAGGGCTCAAAGGAACTGAGTCGAGTTGAGTATGTATGTGTTTAAACTTGAGCTTATTTAATATTATCGAGTTCGAGCTCGATTTGAGCTTTTTAGAATGGTGTTCAAGCTTGAGTTTGTTTATCATTATCAAGCTCGAGCTCGATTTGAGTTTGTTCGCGAGCTCGGTTTAAATTGGATTATCGAGCTTGTTAAACAACTTTTAATGAAATAAATGAGTTTTAACGAATCCTTAATTGAGAAATATACATAGTTGTATCAATTAAAGCTTATTAAACTTAAAAAAATAATAATTTAAACAATACTATTCACAAACAAGCCTTAATCGAGTCATAATCGAGCTTCTTAGTGAGTTTACTCACGAGTTTTAAATGATAATATTCATAAACATAAATGAATCAATAACAAGTTGTTCAAATTTGTTCATTTAGCAATCAAGTATTTACAAAAATGTTCAAACTCATTTTGTACTTTCATGAACGAGTAGTTTGTCGAGCCTCCGTTCATTTGTAGACTGCTCGGTAAATATATATGTATATATATGATCAATGGCCAAAGTTATAATATTAACTTACTAATAATGAGGCTAAAAAGAAGACAACAAAAGAGCTTTATGGAGGATAATAAAGAAATAAAAAAAATTATATAAATATAGAAAGTGTGGATATTGGGATCATCATAAGAACGAACACATTCAAAACATAATGGTAACATTTTGCAACAAATTATTATTTTATTCATAAAGTTTCTTCCCAGGTTCTATTTTATTTCTCTTGTAATTTATTTTGGCTCTTATAGCAAGTAATTGTAGACAACAAAAAATCTTTAATTTGCCATTAACAATATAATATGAACTTAAGGGCTATTTGATTTAATGTATTATGAGTGCTTAGTAAATTAAATGCATATTTTAACTTTTAGAATGCTTGGCATGGAGCAAAGTACAAAACCGAAATATTTGTGATTTATTTAAAATATATTGGAAGAGTAATTTATGATGTTTTTATTTCGTCTAATTTTGGACGAATTTCAAATTCATTAGTGTATAAATGAGAATGTCCATGCGCACGCCACGACCATTCGCCTCATTATGCCATCGATAACAATTATCTCATATTCTTTAATCTCAAAAAATACTTTACATTAAATTCATTCTACAAAACAAGAAAAAATAAACTCATATTTTTATAAAATTTATAACCAAACAATCTAAAATAATTCAAGTACATTATACTCATTTATATTGTATTCTTTTTTACTGCCTTCTATAAATTTCAGATTTATAGATCTAAACTAATTACAGATAACATTTATAATCTCCATTCACTCAATCTTCCAATTCAATTGACGGTAAACACCAATTTTCAGTTAAAAAAAAGGCACTGAGATATCATGACTAATTTATGATCGTTGGATTTGCACTGAGATTAGTATTACTACTAAATCATTGAATATTTTCCCTAAGGTTTAAAATAATCATAAACAAAGCCAACAAGAGAGCTACATTAATAATAGACTCTAATTGAAATGCTATAATCTTCTCCTGAAATGATACTTCGGCATTGATTGTTTGATCTATTTTGTCTGCCCATTTGAAATAATCACAACTATCTTGTGAGCGATTTCGAGGACACGTGTAAAATTTTCTTCCTCGATTCTCTCCTCTTTGGCATGTGTATAGAAGGCACTGTTGGTTGCATCTGCAATAAATTTTGAGATCTTGTGAGTTACTCCTTATTCTAGATGAAAATTTTGATGTCATTTAAGATAATGCAATACCTGTTAATAAAAAAAAAAACAGTAGTCAGGACAAAGGCATCAAAGCAATTGTATATACAGCTTATTTTTAGTTGTTCTTAAAATGAAATATAGAGCTTTAATTGTTGATTTATGCGGTTCAAGACTTTGCAAGAATGGGAGTAAAATGAAATTTAAGAAGGCAGTAGAAGTTGTGGTTCAAAAAATTATTTGGCAAGATTTAGCTACTAAATCTTGCAAATAAATAACCCCTTAGATTTAACATTATTTCCTACGGGATAGCAAAGTTGATAATATCAATTATGCAAGCTTGATGAAGTTAAAGAATATACAACAACAATAATCCCACTAGGTGTTCTACATGAATTCCATCTTGTGTCTATTATGTGTCAAATTCTCATTTAATTGAGTATCTAAGATCATTTTATATATCTTAACCAAGTCTTTTAGGTCTACTCTACCTTTCTTAACATAAGACAAATCTAATGCTATCTGTCGGTCTGATGGCCGGCGCTTTTATTACCATCTAAGGCGACTCTCCCTAATCTTATCTACCACGGAATACTCCAACTTTTCCCGAACATACTCATTTTGCATTCTATCTCTAAGAGTAAAGCCACTCATCCAAGCATCTCATCTGTAACACTTAAGTCTTAGTCTTACTCTTTTATTAACATTACCATAAGTTAAAGAATATACAAATACATAATTTTTCAGCTTAATTAGAACGTATAAAAGTTCATGGATATAGAGGATCACAACATATAATAGAAGTGGTAATAAGGCATGAGATCAAAATAGGGTTTTGTGAATTTGAACTATGGGATTGTGTTGAAATCAAAGACAAAAAAAAAAGTTACAAAATACTAAATTTTGGAGAAATTATTTTTTCATGTTGGAAAGTTAATAAATATTATGGCTTGAATGGATTTAGCGCTTTGAAGATATTAGAAGACAATTCATATCATAAAGACACTAAAACTAATGGATCACAATACAAGAACATAAAAGCAATGAGCACTAGCATTGATGAAATAAGAGTTATAGTAACTAACAGGTTTCCGAGATTAAGAATATCTTACCCAAAATATGAAACGAAAGAAACTTCAATAAAAGGAAAAGAAAAAAAACCTTCAAGATTTATAAAAGCTTATGCGAGACCCGATAGAAACAAATATATCAATTTTAGTTAAGGTCTTCAGGAAAAAAAAATAAGGGCTGAAAAAGCTTTTGGTCAAGGAATAGATTTCTCTTGCAATAAACTAATACCATTCTCTAATCTTTACTATCTGCTTTAAACCTATCCTTCCTTGCTGTTATCTGGTTGAAGTAATTTATTATTCCATGTGGCAACAAATATAAGCTGTATGTTGTAATTTAATACTTAAATGAAGACACTTTCTCAATCCAGGTGAAGAATAAAAAAAAAAAATCTAGCAGATGGCATCACCCTCTGAATTAATAATGCAAGTGGCATTAAAAAGATTACTTTCAGGCTGATCTGACCTCCAGATCAGAGAAATTACATAAAAAAAGGAATAAATCAGATTGTTTAATTCATTTCTGTTAGATTTGATCCAAATCCAAATCCAAACACGAGCCAATTTTTTCAAGCCACTTAAAATGACTCAAATTATATAGTCCATCATTAACACCGGTTTAATTGCAGTCTTCAGTCTCTAAATATTTCAAAATACAGATTAAAGATGAAATAGCAAACCCCCGAGTAAAAATGGACACCAATAATTAGATTTAACACATCTTGTAAAGTTTGTAATCAGTTATGCCATGAGATATGAGCAAAAGCTACTAAATGCAGCTGACAACTAATCATACTTTGGTTATTTAATCAAAGCATTTGGTTAAAACTTTTCTAATGCATTTATCTTTATTTATTCTTTCTTTTGAAAGCTAGAACTAATGAGATGAAACGTGAAAAAACAATTAAGATCAAATTAAAATTAGTCTCAAAAGCAAAGCTAAAAGTTACATGCCTTAATCAAAGCATTTGCCTTTCTAATGCATTGTTTTTTTATCATCGCTAAGTGAAGAATAGAGTGAAGTAAACACCAAGCACTGAGAACTCAACACGTAAAACAGTACGAAAAAAATATGAATTCCTAGTTTCGCTGGATGAGATGATAGAACTGTATGAAGGAAGACTTGGCTCCTTAGTGGATTCGTAAGGATTATTCTCCCTGAATTCCCCCAAGTAGATCATCCGCTGGCATGGTGCATAGTGATTCAATTGTCCCTGAATTTTTAGGTTAACTTAGGGATGTTAAGTTGTACATGTATTGTATAAGAATTACTTTCTTTTATTGTGCATGCATCTAGATAAGACTTATTGTCAATCATCGCAAATATCTATTCGGGGATCTCCACATAAAGCAATGTCAACCTAAATAAATATAAAAAATGTCCTATATCTTATAGGGAAATTTTCATGGTAACTTGAAGATCCATTCATGCATTACAAGAGAGTTTTCAAGTAAAATTTAAATATGTATAATAACAAGTAGAGTTTTGGGTACAACATTCACTTAATTATACTAATGTATGTAATCATGTGTAATATTTCTTCAAGTATTGGCCATTCATTAGTGACATTGGCCATTGCATGTTTAAGCTAATGAGTTGGTAGACACCTTCTTGATACAATTTCTTGATGACCTAAGGACCTTTCATCACCAATTTTTCAATAAGAAATGATTGATACCAAAACCAATTCTCCTTTTTTAAATGACCGAGTATGTATTGTACAATTAAAAGCCTCAAACATTCTTGCTTGATAAATCTCTAAGTTTCGTTGAGCTTGAACTCTAACTTTATCAAGTGCATACAGTTTTTCCATTCATAGACGAACACTTCCATATTAAGAGATGTTATATTAGACGGCTACTCGAAGTGATGACAAGTTAATCTCAAGCAACAGTACTGCTTCAACTCCGAACACCGATGCATAAAGAGTGGCCTTTTTGTTTGCATCTTATAGAACTATTTGCCCTTAAATTATAAACAGATGAATATTACAAATCAATTTTGTGTCAACTTAATAAATTTATAAATCTTTGTGCTCCTTAAGGATTGGCCATTATGTGATATAACAAGTTGTGGCATATTGAATATGTAGATAATATTGTTATTGAAAAGTTAATAATTTATTCGGTGGTGACATTTAAATAGAACAGTTTCAGCCCACTTAGAGTAATAGTAATTAGCTCTCAGGATGAACCGATGTTCGGCTGATAATAATGAATCAATTGAGCCAATTTTATCCATATCTAGCATTCAAATGGTCAAATGTTATCACAGGGTGAAACGGATTTAGAAGAATTATGTATGGCATCACCATAAATTTGACATTCATGATATTTTTTTGCATGATTAATATGATCATTCACCATTGACGATCGATAATATTCCATCCTCTTGATAGTGCCATTTTGAGGCTTGATTGGTGATCGGTGTATGACACAATCTTTTGTGGACTATAATCTTATTTGCTTTTTCAATCACTAGACATCATAGCTACATCTGCTCAAAGAATCTATAATAAAAAGAGTCATTGACATAGGCATAACATAAAAATCTCTTTCCAACCTATGCAGCTAACAATGTATTGTTCGGTAGTTTTCCTTTTTAAAATCATCAACAAAAGATTTCCTCAAATCATCTTTCTCTTCTACCATGAGAGCTTTATGTTGTAGTTATGAAATCTCCTCAAACTTGTGTTTTTCTTAAATGTTATAAGGCTCTTCTTGTCAATTTTGTGAACCAATTTGTGAGGGAGTGTGAGAAGTAACTCGAATTACATCTTGTTGGGTTCTTGCATTGGAGTTCAGTATGAGTTCTTGAGGATTTGAGTATTCAAGAGAGGAAGTTCTATTCGTATGCCTACTCATAGGCATGTCCTTTGAATCTTAATTCCCCCTATACTTCTTATTTTAAATTTGATTAATGTTCAATATTCTTGTCTAATATATTACTTTAATTAATTTGCATTTAGTTTAAGTCATTTTAGGCATTTAATGGTTCTTTTAGGTCTGATTCCCTATAGATTTATTTAGTCTAAAATCCAACAACCTCTTAATGTCCCCCTTACGTTAGGGGACTCTACGAGAGTATTAGCACATTGTCTGTGTTAAGAGACACCACAAACTAAGATCTTCATATCCATTGTGCTTAAAAAAACGTGCATAAACCTTCAATATTTATAAAAGAGAAATACAAGTATAAAATTTCCTCGTCACATTCTCTTCAATTCATTCAAATCATGCAAACCCTTAATTTCTCCTCAATCAACTAAAAGAGACAAAATAAACTTAAATTCAATTCCTAAATCAGTTTTTTAATATTTGTACTTTCATTTTTTAATTCCTTCAAACCAAAAAAAAATTCAAATATGTCCAAAAGACTTTTGGAATCATGGGAATCTTCAGTGGATTTGGCTCCCATGGAAACTTTTACAATGAAAGAGAGAAAAAGAAGAAATGGGAAATGATATAAAAGGGAGAACATAACATATAACCAACTAAACGCAAAACAATTTTCAATAATCCAGTTGAAGTACACAAAAGAATTTTCTCATAAAGATTTCGACAAATGGATTAAATTGCCAACTTTACCTGCTCAATAACTTAAAACTGATCTTTTGAGATCCACTCACTATACTAAGAACATAACAAGGCAACAATAATTACTGTAAAAAGATAATATCCAACAACATTAGTAGCACATTGAATGAAAGCTTCCGCAAGAATTAGATAATGAACACAACAAAACTACAAGCTTAACTAAAAGAATAAACCTCAAAGATCAATCACGCTTGACGCCAAGAATCTTTGCAGTGAGTTCCAAGGCAACGATAGCAGCAGCATTCGCAGGAAATGCTCTGGCCAAAGTTGGTCCAAGACCTGCATAACATCCTCGTAAACCGAACCTTCTGTAAATCTAAATTTGTAGAACAAAAGTTAATCTTCCATAGCCAACAAAGCAGAAACAATTAATTTCATAAATATCGAAATTAGATACCGAGTATAATGTCTGCATAGGATTGCGGCTAGATTTTGCATCAGGGGATATCTGAATCACAGTTTTTGCAACATCCAATGGCAGAACAGTGGCCCAGAACTATCAAGTGAAAGCATCATTATGAAAAAAAAAAGTTCATCTGTATCACAAGGAAATCAGCCAACAGTGAATACTTACAGCCATTCCAGATATTCCTCCAGTTATGATGCCAATTCCCACATCCTGTAAGAGTTTTGAAGCTTGGCCTTGTGCATGATTCAGTTTAGAATGCATGTAATAGCGACTTGACTCATAAGTGGTGAAGAAGACTGCATTTCCAATTGATTCTCGTAGTAGTGTTGTGAGTCCTCCACGAAACATACCTTTAATCTAATGATTCAATACTTCAAATCAGTTTATCATTGATAATCAGGTGATGAAATCTCTGAGAAATTGGGATGGAAGGAGTAAGCTCACCCCTTCATTCTTAATGGTTTTTAGAGCACAATCTAGAGGACCATTGTATCTGGTGTAACTGGAAAGAGCTGAATCCTTTCCCTGAACTTGCATTCTACACTGGAAAAAATCTTAGCATTGTATGTCAAAAAGTGAGAAAGATTTAAATATTACAGTAGGAGAAATGAGCTCAATAGAAAAGCATGGCTATGATTAAATATACCTTTACCAGTTCTGATGGACCAAGGACCAAGCTGATTATAGCACCGACAAATGCTCCAGATGGTATAATCACATGGAATTGTGGCTTACTGCACTGGGATTCTCCCTGAAAGAAAATATGGAAACAATTTTAAGTTCTATTGAGGATATCAACATACTCAGGTAAAACAGATAAATACAATAGCAGTAGCAAGGATCTATCGTTTGTTGATGTGGTAAGATCATCTCTATCAAAAGTATTCATTCTTTCAAATCTCCAAAATTAATAATGCGTCGGATTGCATCACTTCATTCTTTGCCTCTTAAGAAAGAATCGTGTTCATCAGCTAACATACATACAAGGACTTTTTTTCTCTCAACTTTATGGAATATTTGGATTCTAGAATGAACTAAACATGAGATTATTTTTACATGAAACACGAGAGTATTACAAGATAAAGAAAAATATTGAGGTCATTTGAAATAATTTCTGTCATGCATATTTCAATATATATTTTAACAAGAAAATAGCAAGGACTACTAAAATAACATGAGAACCCTGGGCTCTCAGATAATGCAAAGGATCTTATTATCAAATGAGTATATTCTTTCTTTTCTTTTTTCCAACAGGGCATTGTTTAATTTTCAGATATTGCAATCCCCTCTTAAATATTTATTTCAGTCTTCATTAATGAGAACGGATTTGCCCAGATTTTAACTAGAGAAAAAAAAAGATGTGGATTGAGAGGGAGGGTGATACAATTTATTTTTGGCATTTCACTGGAACCTGTAAAAGCTGCTTTGTTTGCGAGTAAATGCCAAAAAAAAGGGAGCTCTCAAGTGCTATCCCAATGAAGGAAGATGATGCTCCTCTATACAGTCCTTTAACCTGTCAAAGTTATAAAATAAAAGACTGAATGCTACCATTGTTAAAATTAACTTAAAAAAAATCATTAATTCTATATCAACAAAGTACATATAGGTACATTAAGAAAGCAAACAAAGTAATCAGATGTCAATAGAAATGAGTAGAAATCTCTCACTGAGCATAGTTGTGCATGTTTATCATCATGGTACCTTTGTTTAGTCGAATTGGGGATGTAACCTAGATTCAGTTACTCTGAAACATTAACTATGTGCTCTCAAGTTGAAAACAGGCTCAAGTTTAGCTTGGCTTTAGGACCTTGATTATCTCAAGACTGCCTCAGACATAGGTGTTATTATTGCAGTTTGAAGAAAGGCTCAGCTGTTGTTTTATGACAATGCTCTATCTAAACATTATTGTCATAATTGTAACTGGTATGCTTGACATCATTAGCATATCAAAGCCATCGGGTGGCATTAATCATTATCACTCCTGTTGATTAAAGAGTATTGTGTTTGGCTACATTTTAAATCTTCATGGCCTCCCACCTTTCTTCTGGTCCATTTTCAGCTTACCATTTCACATTTGTCAACCTAACCTTCACATTAACAATGTTCCCTCTCTTGGGTCAGTTTTATGAAGTAAACAAGAAGAAAAAGATGAAAATATGCAACCTTACAAAAGTTTATTAATTAATTCTCATCAATAACAAACAAATCTGAATTATATCAATAATATTATAAAATTTAAAAATGATGGTGGCGGTATCAGATGATGGTGGTGGCTCTGATGGCATCAGCGTGGCAAGCGGCATGTAGCTCTCACTTCTCACATCGTGTATTTAGAATTTGGCCAAACTAGGCGAACTCCAAATACACCATAAATTACACTTTCAATGTATTTCAAATACACCACAAATACTTTGATTTTTTACTTGCATCATGTCAAACACCCTAAAAATTAAAATCTTAGCATTTTGTTTACTTTACACTCCTAATATATCAAACCAAACAACTTTACTTGTTTGTGTATTTTTGTTATTTTATTTGATTATATTTCGTCAAACTTAGATCTATGAAGATTTACAAATATTTTATCGTGTAACTTTTGATATGTTGTAGAATGAATAGTACTATAGACATATTGACATAAAAAAAAAGTTTCACTTAGTATTTTATGTCATATAGCACTTTGTGTATTTTAGTGAGTATATTGAGCTTGATGAAATTTGTTATAGAACAAGAAAAACTTCAAAATATTGTTCTATATATTGCATATAAATAGTTTTATAAATTGTGATTATTGATGTATGCACACAAATTTATCTGTAATTTTTATTATTAGTTGTACCCACTGATATTTATAAATTTCTACAACATATTTGATGATGCTTATATATATGCTGAAAATGATAATATTAAATAATATCAAAGCATATGTAAAAATATGAACAAGTAGAGGTATAAGAGGAAGTTGAGATATAAGAGGGCGAGGGAAAATATAAATAAGTGGAGGTATAATGAGTGAAATAAAAAATATAAAATATTCTAAAAAAATAATAAATTATTGTTTTATATTATCTTATTTTATTTTTGATATAATGTTGCTTATACTATTGCTAGATATATGCTTACGATCAATTTTAATTTTTATACTAACATATACTTGATAGACATAACATATGACCCGTTGAAATATTATTTTAATCCATTGAAGTACATTTTATTGTTTATAAAATGATATTTTTAGCAAATATTTATTCTTTTTTTTATTAAATATTGTAGTAGATTTGAGTAACCTACTGAGCTGTAATTGCTCACCTAGTCATATTTATGTGTTATTTGAGAAAAGTGTATGGCTCAAGTTGAGTATAGACTATTAGTTACTTGAGAGCCTGACTTTTGGTACGTTGCTACTTTAAATATATTCTTTAAATAGTTATATATATATTTTGTTGGTGGAAGACTTATACCATAATTATTGTGCATATTTTTTTGATTGTATAGTTGTGATATGATCTATTTTTATTTTATGATATTTTGATGATAATAGTGGCTCTATGTATATGAAATTGAAGAAAAAAAGAAAATTTTTTCCAAATAGATCTTGTTATTTAATCAACTCTTACAATCTCGACACAATATGACCCACCTTAATATGACGGTATATTGGGTCGAGTTGTGACACTCCTTTGATGATGTGACGACATCAATTTCCGTGTGGTGCATGGATGGCCTTTCGGGAGGCTGTTGAGATGGTGTGGAAGAAAAGTGGGGAGGTAGAAGAGGTGATCTAAGTCATGGAAGAGATAGAGGAAGTGCCCATGGATGTTGGTTGTGTTAAAAAAAGTGTTAATTTTAATGATTTTGGCCTTTATTAGCGAAGCTTTTGATTGGTATAAGCCTTTCAAAATTTCAGAAAAAAATAAAAGAAGATATCTTGAGAATCAAAAGTCAAACTTTGAACCAATTGATTTTATAGATCAGATCAAAGGTATTTCAGCTGCCAACTCTCTCTTTTTATCATCTTCTTCCAACAAGGTTCCTCACAATCATCAGCAATGGCGGAAGCCAACAAATGGTAGATGGCACAATGCAATGATTGTCGAAGCGGAGGGAGAGAGTAGAATAGAGTAGTGGGTCTAGAGAGTGGGGATGATGATGGTCTTTGAAAGCTCTGGAGAGGAAAGCAACAGGGTTAAGAAATTAACGAGAAGGGTTAATTTTGTTTTATTTTAATGTTTGTGAAATATGTAATATTTGATGATTTGGGTGCTATGCAAGTAAATCCCCCATTTTAAAAAACATGATGGCAATTTAGAGATCATATCTCTAAAGCATTAAAAAAATAAATCTTGTAAGAAATATAATTTCAAGAAAAACAAATGAGTGCAAAAGCATACTCCTTCAGTGCTTAATATCCGTGTAGTACAATGTAAAGCATTCCTGTACTCCTTTACTTGTGTTTTAGTGTTGTGAGCTTGCAACTTCACCTGCATAAAGGTTGATATTAGTTTCTGAAATATGAACTGCGGAACTACTTAAAACTGATAGACGAAAAAACAAGTGTGGAGTAATAGGAAAAAGTGACTAAATAAATTTAAGCTTCATGCTCTTCCATCCATTTTAGAGTAATCTTCAATCTCAAAATCTAAAATAGTAAAGCAGCATGCGCATAAAGCAGTCATTGGAACTATTATTATAGCACAAGTGAACCATCACATCATTATCAGACAGCATTCCCTAATCTCAGTCTCAGCTGACTAGAATTTGTATGCAAAGCTAAATGAACAAGTTTCAAATAAGATCTTTGAGCCAGCTAATATGAACCAAAGTTTCATATATGATATGGAGGAATGGAGCTATATTATTCAAGACCTTTTGACTATCATAAAGAGGTTTTTTTGGCCTTCTCATCATGTTAAGAAGGACATGTATAGGTAGTGTACGGGTCACCACATCCAAAAATGTCTCCTACCATCAACAAAGAAATGTGAGTAGCGTGCGAAGTATATAGACAAGTGTATTTTGTACTAACCATGAGAAGAAAGGTAACATGAATGCTTTAGAGTGAATTCATACACAAACTAACATAGAATAGAAAACAGAACTCCTCACTAGAGCTTACAAGAAACCCAAAAACCATCCTTTATGTCATGCTCATCTCGTTCTTAAAAGATTTTTTTTGTGTGGAAGTGAATAAAGTTGAATGGGATTTGTAAGGAGGGAAAAAGACAGAGTGACAGAAGAGGGGCCTGAGGAAGAGTGAGAAAGAAGAGAATCTAAATTTTTATAAGAAAAAAAACCTTTTTTTTGTTTGTGTGTGTGAGGGGGTGATTGAAACAATTTCTCATTAATGTGCCTATAATAGTATACACCAAAAAAGCACATGGAAGTGCTAATAATGTCCCCCATACATAATTTGTATATCCTTTTTTAATGGTGGATCATGACCCCACATTCTCCTTTAAATGGGATGTTGAATGGCATCCCTAATATAATAAGCAAGTGCTTCAAATCCAATTTCCTCCCAAACCACCACAATGCTTCAAGTTTTTAAGAATTTAACTGGGTGGCTAGATCGCCTCCCCTTTACTAGTGCTACAAGTAGGAGTATAAATAAGCCAAATTTGAGCAAGTATATTTGTGTTAAGATTATATGCATTTTATTTCGTTCATATTCAACTCATGTTCAATATTATTCATTAAGATCATGTTCAATATTTGTAATTTATTATTTTAAGTTCAATGAACTTGTTTAGCTCATATTCTGCTATAATTTAGCTCGAATTATGTAAAAGTTTAATTTCAGATATTTTAATAAATTAAGCACATACAACAAATTAATATATAAAAATTCATGAATTATTTTTACTCAAAAGTTATAATTACAATAATAAATTACAAATTGATGAATGACTTCATTATAATCATTTCATTTAAATAACTTCATCTGAAAGTTACAAATTACAATCTACTTAATTCAATAAATCAAAGCACTTAGATGTATATCTGCATTCTTCAAATCTCAAACTTGCTTCTTATAAAATAATAAAAATTGGTCAAATAAGATAGTTTAAAAAGTGAACTAATAGCAATAACATATAAACATACAATTTGCTAATTATTAAAATGTAAAATGTTTATCTAATATAAAGAAATTGTGAATTGTTAATGAAAAAATAAAGAATAAAAGTTTATAATAGCCAATAGAATAAGGCTAAACAAATAAGTTGTAAATAAATGAGGCTAGATAACTCCAAATAGATTACTTCAAGAATCAGCCTTTAATTGTTAAGAAACTAGGCAATTAATTGAAAATATGGAGGTTCAGAATGAATTTTAATTTTAACTCCTCTTATCCTTTATAGGGTCCCATATCAAAAGTAAAATAAAAGGGTAATCAAGTAATAGTAGTCATTTCTTATTAGACTAAGATTTTGAGTTGATAGGTTTCCATCTACAAGTATAATGGGTCAACTTGAGCTCCAGATATTTCACACTCCTAACAACAAGCAGTCAACCCTTATCTATCTTCCACTCAATAACCATAGTAATATCTCAAGATCACAATCACCACAACTTAGCTTCAATCTACCTAGTTGCTAAATTTGTCCAATGAGAGTCACTCCAAGCAAAACATAGTACATTCTAGCCACTAAAATTTCAAAGAGCTATCATGGAGAAAGAGTTTCTTACATATGATTCGGAGTGGGCAGAAGAGGTATCTTCTTTGTTGTGTTTGCCAAAGTGTCATTCATCTTGCAAAGGACCAAGCTTTCAATGGCAAGTCCACCCACATTGATTGAAGGTATCCTCAGATTAGCAATGTGTTGCAGAATGAACATTTTGCAAAAATAAAAAAAATCCATAAGATGATAGATATCATAACCGAGTCTTTGTAGGTAAGCAAGCAAACGTTTTCACTTGTTGAGAGAGAGGATTTGGCGGTTCTCTCCACTGGGGTTGGAAGGGGAGAATGTTGGGCTTGGGTTCCTCAACTAGGGCAAATGACTTCACAAAATGGCTCATATGCAAAAAATGCCAAAAAAAAGAGGGCCAGCCATCCATCCAAGCGTGACTGAGCATCAAGCTCCAAGGTGATGAAGAAAGGAAATGGGGAAAAGAAAAGGAAAGGAAAAAAAATAGCTAGGGAAAACCTGATATGTTTCACGCCAAGATCAAAATCTTTCCTCTTGCTCCCATACTCCTTGTAGACCGAGTCTTTATGTCAATCAAGAGTTCTGCGCTTTTCCTAGCCTTGCAGTTCTCTGGGGTTCCTAGAGATGAAAACCTAAAAGAAATTGTAGATCTGGGAGGGCTAAAGGACCATGATTTTTTCAATGAAAATCATGAGTGTATTCTTCTTCCTTGCATTTGCTCATAGTCTACTTGATTGTGATGTGAGACTTGCATGTGTTTTTGAGCCATTTTGTATTGTTGTACACAAAAAGGGGTACATGTGATTTTGGGCACTTGTTAATATTCATGTCCATCTCAATTGGTTGTTCATCACATCAGTTTTTTTGCCGATTTCCTTTCCAAATTTTTGGCATACCATATTTCAAGTAATATGGGAAATGTGTGAAAAAAAAAATGAACTGCGTAGGGCCAACTCCATCACTGCTTCAGGACTATAGATAACATTCTTATAGATTAATATATTCAACTTCCTAAAAGAAGCTATGACCATATCTCATATCAAATAGCAAACCCATCAATAGAACAATATCATCAAACAAAGCCTAGCATAACAAATAACAATAATCCTAGTAAATTTCAATCAACGACGCTGATTTAACAACTACATTTTGATTAGTAAGCTCAAGAACAGGCATCGCATAGTCCTAAACAACGTAAAGATCTCCGGATTTTCGATCCAAGTCAACGCGAAGGGAAGGAATCCAACTTATAATTGAAATCATTATGTGCATTCATCAATTCTAGATCATTAGTTTTCAAGATGTGGGTAAGACATCTGACCTTAACCGTGTCGAAGGGATGACCGGTGATGACCATCGCGATGCCGGCAGCAAAGCCAGCCACGTATTCTTTGGCAGCATCGCCGGAAACCATCTCCTCACTAGGCCGCTCCTCGTATGCCACCGCAATCTATGATCGCGGTCGCTTCCCGTGTGCCACCGCAATCTATGATCGCGGCCGCTTCCCAGCGCTTGAGATAGCATGGGCCGCCGCTACTGAAATGTTTGGCTCAGGGAGACGGTTCGGCCAATACCCGTGCCGGTTTACTACAAATATAATTTTTTTTTTTTTTTTTTTTTTTTGGGAGGATTTACATACATATCATACAATTCTGATGTATTTATATATATAATATCTAAAATTATATATTTACTTATCTTATAATTTTCTATGCTTAAAAAAATACATTTCACTTTTAAAAAGTAAATAAAGTAATATTTTTGATGTGATATTGAAGATTAGAATGTAATATCTGTAAAAATTAAAATTTAGGTGTTATATATATAAATATATAAGAATTATGTAGTATGTATGTAAAATTTTCATTAGAGATTTGAAATTTAGAATTTTTTGAGAATCTCTCAAGTTTTTTTTTTTTGTAATGGGTATACACCCAACACCTCACCCATCTTGTGGGTGGGGATTAGGTGGGGATGTCATTGTATCACGAAGCCATTCATTTATCACTCACAGTCACTTATTTTTACCAGGTATAGGTCTCTGAGAGGATTAACTGTCAGAGAGTTACCGCTTCATCACCTAAAAGAGGGGTCTTAGTAGAAATAAGTTGAACTTTTAAACATTAAGACGTCTTTTATTATGACGGTTTGAATTTCATTAGAAACTCTAAAGTTATATGTGCTCAAACGAGAGCACTCTTGAGATGGGTGATTCCTTAAAAAAGTTATATTAAAAGGATAAAATTGAGAGATCATTAGGCCAAAGCAGTCAATAACTTGATGGTTAAAAGCTCGTGCTATTATAATTTTATGATTTTAGGGTGTCTACATATTTGATTGTATATGTCTTGAAATAGAGAAAATTGATCAATATTTCTATTATTTATGTGTCTTAAAAAATATACTTAAAAATTCATTTAAAATAAAAAATATTTCACTTTGTAGAAACAAAAGTCAAAGCACCCTCACAAGTAGTCACATGAATTCTTAAATATGATGTTGCTCTATAGTCTTCATAACACCCTCTCCCTCTTCGATAATCATTGTTTGTGTGTGTGATCAATTTGCGAAAAATCAATTTGATGTGTTATTGAAGATTGAGTGTTATATATAAAAAAATTAAAATTTTGATATTAATTATATAATACATAAAAATTTTGTGATATATGTAAAATCCCATGAAAAAAATATATTTAAGATTGAAAATTTTCATATATTTTTTTAAATGCAGTAGTAAAAGATAATTATTTATAGTTAATAATATAAATATATAGATACAAATTTTAGATTAATTTTTAAACAAATTAAATTTAATATAATGTAAGTTATAAAATACTTGTACAATGTATAAATAATTTAGAGATGCATTTTTATTAGAAATTATAACAAAAAATTATTTGTAAACAAAAAAAAAATTATGTATCTTTAAAATAACATCAACTTTTAAATTATTAAATATATGACTTCAATATAAGAACTTTGGATATACACACACATTAATATTAATGATATTTTAATGTAATTTAAATTAGGATATTATGTAAATAAATATAAAGTTTTAGATATTATATATAATTATGAAATTTATAATAAGTAAGCATATATAAATATATATATATATATATATATATATATATATATATATATATATATATATATATATGTATATATATATATATATATATATATATATATATATATATATATATATATATATATATATATATATATATATATTATATGTATGTAAGTTTATTTTTTTTATAAATTATTACGTATAGAGTCTGAATATAATTTTGTGTTCGAACTATAATAGTATAGCATCATGCGATGCTCAGTTAATACACAAATGTTATATATTAATTATAATTTAATATGCATTGATATAATAATAGATATCCGATAATAATATATAATAATTTATAATTAATATATAATAATGATATATTAATGTATTGTAACTATACTATTACTCTATTAGATTCACAAAATAAAATTATATTCAAACTCTCTCATATTTTTCTTATAAAGCCCCGCAATTTGAGTAATTGCTCGGTCTGGGAGTGTGCATTATTGGATTGGACGATCGATTTTTTAATTTCTAATCATTCGGTTTTGAAATCCAAAAATCGTCCTATAAGATTTAATATAATCCGAACCAATCCGATCCGTAAAAAATTTCAGATTTTCGGTTCGGTTTTTAAAAAATCAAAAATATATAATATAATTAAAATTTTAAAATATCTAAATATTTAAATGAGCAATAATAATGCTATGATTATCAAATTACTAATAATTAAAATACTTAAATATTTAAGATGACTTGCTACTTGAAACACTTGCAATACAATGAATATTATCTTGGTTGATAGGTTTTTGATTTTGAGAAAGAACCAATCATGTTAGAACTCTCTCCACAATGAGACATCTAATCAAAGTGTAAAAAAGTCAATATAGAATAAACCAAATGGAATGAGAGTGGAAAAAACTAAAAAATAGAAATAGAATCAGATATATCCAACTAAACAAAAATATTATATACCACATAAGAGTATTTTTCATTGCAACTAAAACAAAATCTGACCAAGTTGATTATATGAAGTTATGAACATCTAATCCTCAAGTTTTTAATGATGATTTTTCAAAATATCAAGTTGTTAAATTCTAAAGTAAACAAGTTGAATTCTCAAAGCACAAAAGAGATGTCAGATGTGAATCTTGTGATTCCTTCAGCATAAAAAAAAAAGATAAATCCACAAAACAGAAACTCAAGTCTGAAGTCTCAAAACATTCATTAATCATCATTAGAAGACCCTAGACACAACTAATAATAATAGATCTTATGCAAAACTACAAAGATTTCATTAAACAAAAAGTACCAAACTACCCATTTATATACAAAATTGATTATTGAATTTTAAATGGGCTGAGATGATCTTGAGAGTAAAACAGACTTAAGCAAAATACATTAAGCCAATAGACTATCCTAAATATACATAATACATTCCACAAATTGATTCATTTCAGCCAAATACATAAGGCCATGATTATGCTTCTTGAACTTTTCAACAATCCAAAAGCATAGGGTTGTGCATTGTTTTTTCCAAAAGGATAATTTAAAAATAAAAATCGAGAATCAGCCGTTCAAGAGCTAGGATTTTAAAAGTGACGGATCTTTTCCACAGAGTTAATGACGTCAATTGTCAAATGCCAATGGACATTTCTATATATACATAACACATCCCACAAATTGATTCAAGGCAGAAAACAAAACAATAGCGGTCCAACATAAAAATAATCCATGAGAATGAGACAAAACTGTTGCATTGCTCAATGGCGAATCTATTGGCGGCAGAGCAGTATGACCACCGTAATTCTTGACTTCTTGTTAGAATGAGAATAGAGACCGAGACCCGATGGAGAGCAGAAGGCTGAGAAGAGAAGTCAAGTAAGAAACAGATGAATTGAGCAATCTTGAAGTCTGAACAAAAAAATCGTCGATAACTACAAGTCTACAACCAAAAGTCGAGCAATTACGAATGTCTTGTCGAAGAACTAGAGATTCATAGAAGTAGAGAACATCACGTACCAACTCGCTTCCTCTCGATAGAGCTGCAGAGCATAAACTAGAAAGGATTCAAAGGATGAAAGGAATGAGATTATGGGAATACCGATTACCAAATACCCTAAACTCCAAAGGGGAATTGCTTTTTGCCTTTTGGGGGCTTTGCCGCTTTGCCCTTTCGCCTCCTTTTCATCTCCCTTTAGCCGATTCGCCTCTCTGATCAGATGAATCACCATTCATGAATGAAAATACCGAAATATGGAAATTGGAATCGCTAGGTTTGTCGTTTGCCCAATTACATAGCACCACTCTAATCACGGCGTCAGTGAACAAGGCCCGCTACTGCCATGTCAATAACGCGGCCACGAATCGACTTGGCGGACGGTCCGTGAGTCACCGACATAATAAGTGTGAGTTTTTGATTTTTTGGATTACAAATTATTAAATCCAATCTATAATCCAAAAATCAAATTTAGCTAAAATTAAATTCAAAATTTAAAATAAAATTAAAAAATCGATCCAAATAAAAAAATTAGATTCAATTTTAATAGTTTAAATCAAATTATGCACACTCCTGATCTCGGCGGCCGGAGAAAAATTCTCCCAAGCCGCCGTCTCTATCCGCGCCTATCAGACTTCAACAAAATTTTATGACTTATTATTTCACTAAGACACGTGACGGCCGTACCTTGCCAGTCCAGCTCTCTTAAATCTTCCCATGTCTGCAACAATACTTCTCCGGTCGCCGTTTTCCTCCGCTTTTTTGGCCGGAGTTAAAACATCAAAGTCAACCGACCAATTACCGTCACGTAAATCAACCTTCTTCGCAATCCATCCCACTCCACTTACTTCGTTCTTCTCCTCGAATCCCCTTCCAATCAATGCATCCATCTCCGATGGCATTTCCCCATCAGCATCGAATATCACAATAACAAGTCGCAGTAGATGCGGCTCAAGGTCACTTCCGTCTCCCCTTCGAGCTGCTGGAGAACCTTTATCTGCTACCGGCGGAGACGATGGCGATCTATCGGATGCCGGTGGACTCCATGCGCTTGTCGTGCGGGCAGGGGAATTGCTTTCGATGGCGTTTCCGCTGTGGGTGAGCTTGGCGTGCTTGGTCGCGCTTTGGAGACCGTCTTCATTCCTCTGGGTTGGCCGGACTTGGCAGATTGTTGGATTAACCCTAACAATGCTTGGTTTAGTGTCGCGCCATTATTTCATTCGTTTGATGCTCAGATGGTCATGTTGGTTTACGAACCAAGTTTGGATTTGTGTTTTTCGGTTTTACCAGGAATGGGGATGACGTTGACGCTGGATGATCTCAGAGCCGTACTCTTGATGCCCAGAGAGTTGGCTGCTGGTTTTGTGCTGCAATACACGGTTCTGTATTTTTCTTAATCTTTCTTGTTAGATTTTATTGGAAAGTCTGGAAAATGATATTAATTTTGCAATTATTTCTCATTGTAAGTCTTCCCACCCTAGATGTTCATCCGCTTATCGTTCTCATGCTCTTTATGCTTACCTTCCTCGTTCTTCCACTGCAATGGGCTATTCTCTTCTTGACGAATCATGTTGTCAAAATACAGCGCAATCTTTATTTCCACTCTCGCGATCAGCATTAATTGATGTCTGAGCAAAATGATTCTTCATCTAGGATGGATTTTTTTTTTTTTTGCATATTGCTACTGTCCATAATCCTTATGTGGTTTTGTCCATGGAGATTCTTAAATATTTCTGCATCGTTTCCATGCCTCTGCTACCCCTGTTACTCCCAAAGCCCCCGCCACCTGCCGGCTACCAAGTAGAGCCACCAACGACCAGCCGACTACCTCTTACCAACCCATCAATTCACCTTCCAGCACCACTATTCGGCCAACATACACCACAATCATTATCTATTTTTAAATCATGTTAAAAGTGCATCTTTAATCTCTTCCACCACAAATGTCCAGCAAAGCTTGAATATGTGAAATCCTAATCACCCCTACAACTTTCTCCACGAAATTTTACATCTTATCTTCCATTTTCATTTATATCAATTTTATCATTCTTAAAATTCAGAACCACTTGATCAGATTGGTTCGAAAAAACTCCAAAATTCACCATTTTTTGTATTTTTTTGAAAATTTAATTTTTAAGAATTCAAAAACACTACAACAACAACAACAATAACAACAACAACAAGCCTTTATCCCACTAAGTGGGGTCATTTCATGAATCCCTCTCATTGTGTCCTATTATATGTCAAATTCTCATTTAACTTCAAGTATACTAAGGTCATTTTTTATACATTTTAACCAAGTCTTTTAGGTCAACCTCTATTCTTAACATAAGGCAATCTAATCATACTCTCTCTCATATGATTTATGTGGCAAACCATATAAGGCTCTCTCTAATCTTATTGCCATTGGAGCTACTCCAACTTTTTCCCGAACATACTCATTTCGCATTTTATCTTTAAGAGTAAAGCCACTCATCCACGAGCATCCTCATCTATAACACTTAAGTCTTATGCTTCTCTTTTGACATTCTCATCGTTCATTGAGGTCTTATCACCATCTTATAAAATTTTTCCTTAAGTTTAATTGGAACTTTTCTATCACATAACAGGCCAGATGTATTCCTCCACTTCAACCATCCAACTTGAATTCTACCAATAACATCTCCATCTATTTCACCATCGATTTGAACAATAAAGCCTAAATATTTGAATCGCTCACTCTTATTAATGACTTATTCAATTGTTCACTGTCAACACTTCTAATTAGCTACAACTAAAATTACACTCATATTAAATTTTAGATCTACTTACCTTTATACTCTAATGTTGACCTCCATAATTCAAGTTTCTCTTGGACTCCCTCTCTAGTCTTATCAACAAGAAGAATGTCATCAGCAAAAAGCATACACCAAGGTACATCTTCCTCTAAATGCCTACTAAGAACATTCATAACTAAAGCAAAAAGATAATGGCTTAAAGCTGATCCTTGATGTAATCCAACTGAAATAGGAAAATAATTTGTCAAACCTCCTTGTGTTTGGACACAAGTAACAGCTCTAGTATACATATCCTTAATGACTTGAATATAACTAATATTAACTCTTTTACGTCTATAACCTCCAAAGAACATCTCTTGAAACTTTATCTCTAAGTTTTCTCAAATCAATAAATATCATGTAGATCCTCCTTACTTTCTCTATACTTCTCCATCAAACCTCTTAATAAATGTATAACATCTATAGTAGATCTGTTTGGCATGAAACCAAATTGTAGACTTTGTATCACATCATAACGCTCAATTACTCTCTCCCATAATTTTAATGTATGACACATTAACTTTTTTGTACACTCTTGTGCATCATCTTTATTCTTAAATATAAAACAAATTCTTTCTCCTCTCCATCGATATCTTTTAGTCTTTAAAATAATATTGAAAAAATTTGTAAGCAAGAAATTCCTTGATCTCATATTTTCACACTTCTATTTGGATATCATCAGTTCTACTTTTTCACATTTCATTTTCTTTAAAGCTTCTCTAACTTCAGATTTACTAATACGACGATAAAAATAAAATTCTTTGTGGTAAGAATTTAAACACAGCATTTTAATTTCAAATTATTTTTTTGCAATTTCATATAACTTTCAGTTCAAATTTTAAATGAAATTTCTAGTTAAATCTGAGAGTTAATTACAATTATTTCTTTCATCCTTAAAAATCATGCTCATTTTATTATGACATTTGTCAGGTGACCATCGTGGTCATTTCCTTTGGCGTAAATCTTGTCTCTGATAACAGCAACATAAACCAGATAATTCCAACTGGCAACATCTTACACCACTACCTGTATGATGAGAATGAGAACTGCATGGGGGTGACTCCTAAAACCTTAGCTGATGTAAAAGGTGGCACACTAATCTCATGTGAAAGATAGGAAACATTACTGCAAACTTGAATTAGAACAAAGAAGGATATCAGTACGGGGATGATATGTATATATAGAACTGGGTTGTAACAAGTGAAGGATACAGATGTATTATGTAATGGATGACCGGATAGGATAAGTTCAGTATAGGCAGCTGGAATTATCTGGTTATGTTGGTGTTATCAGTCTCACCCTACCATAACATATGCTAAGGTGAACCTTGCAGTCTTCTTGACAAGAGAAAGCAAACAAAATTTATGGAGAGCTGTCGTCGTCCTTTGACAACTCGATTAATGCATGTCTGAAACATCCATGTTTTAAATTGTGCCTTACATGACTATGAAATATGTGGTTGTCAGTCTCTTAGCTTTTTTTGTCATGAAAATCATGCCTCATTGTCTATGGCATCTACCAGGCGAGCATTGTAGCCTTCTTTTGCATGAAAATTGATAGAAACTATGCGAAGATAATTCTATTTGTAAACTCAATTCTCCAAGATTTTTTTGGTATTTCATAACTAACAAGCATAACATTACTAATACATATAGTTAATCAACAATTCTTTTCTTAATAAGAAAAAGGCAAGAGGCACAATGCACATACAGCTATAAGAGTTGATCAATGATTGATGGTTAATGAATTGCTGCTAAACTACTTGCAGGATGTGTCTCCAAGTAAACTTTACAATTATTTGCAATAAGTAATTAAATATTGAAACAACTCCTCAAAATAGTGATACGAAGAAAGCTAGTTTATTTCGGATTGTTTCATTATCTCACAAAGAGAAGATAAAATGAGATTTTTCTAATTATCATAAGTTTTTATCAAAGGATTTCAAAACACACCCAAGCAACCCAATCAACGAAAACTAACATGAGTTTGCTATAAAGCTTCGGTGGTGGTAAGTCACATAGACACTAATGGGCATGTTGATGTCTTTTTAAGTCCTATATAGAAACAAATACAATACAATCTGTAAGGCCAAATGGTAGAACAACCCTAGGTTTTAATTACAATAATGTTTCAGGAGATACTTCAAAAATGGAACGCATTTGCGAATTGCGCAGACTCCACTTAAGAAACAACCAATTGTGGGCTCCGAAAATTCGCCACCGACCTCTCGATAAATATTGAATTGAAGAGAGTGATTTAAGCGTCGATGTAATTTTTAGAAGGCAAATGGAATAGTAGATAAGACACTACAAGAGATTTTGCTCATTTGGTGAGGATTTTAGATATGGTTCCAAATTTCCTATAGGTGTGAGCCTTAGTTAATTATCCTCAATCTGAGAGATAATTTTGATTAAAAGTCGTTAGGTAAACAATACGTGGCGTATAATACGCATATGGAGTTTTAGAATTTAAGATTATGAAATTCATCATTTAAACCGGATGGTTGGAGGAATGATCGTCAATCTAGATCATGGTTACGTCATCCAGTGGTAATTCGCTCTAATCGAGGTAGTCGACCCGACAAGAATCTTTATTAGTAACACATGGGTTCGTCGTCAAATCTTGTAGGCGCGGGGTGGTGTTTCTAAGGAGCAGACTTAAGTCTCCGAGAGGATTTTTTCTATCACACACATGATTCACAACTCAAAGGGCAAAGTCATTGGAGAAACATACGGCTGATCGTGATCGTAATATAATGAAACTTGGAATTAGAGGACTCACATCATTAATGCGTTGGCCGCATTAGAGGACATCCGTCACTGGCGTGAGATTTATTGAGAGTGAACATAGCATAACACTCGATTTGACATTGACTTCTTTGTGAGTTAGAGTTTTCTTAATTTGTCACATCCGACAAACAATTGTGGAAGGTAGATAGATTGAGTTTTGCTTTAAGCTTTTAATGATTGAATTTCATTTAAACAGTTTTTAGATTGACACTTTGATTTGAGATTAGAATTGTATTTTGATGAAAGTATTCCCTCTGATTGAAATCACCATTCAACACAACCATCATCAGGGTAGTTAATTGATTGACTCGAATATACTTCAGAACTTTAAATCCCGTTGATTCTGTTTAGCTCTAGGATCGGATCTACATCGCGTAGAATTAACTTAGATATTTTCTTAAGTTGAAATTTTATAATGAATTTTTTGGGTTTTGTTAACCGGACGATTAAAGCGTAGAAGCAACCCTCGTAGATCCTCGACACTTGAATTTAAGCATTGTGTGTCGGGCCATGCGGTGTATTTAATAATGCCTTAATCAACGCCTTTTGTTCGTTTGTACGATGTGTTGCGAATCCGGTGGCATTAGAAGGTGTTATAAATTGGTCTAACATCTTATTAGATTATTCGGATTAATATTTAATTCCAAGTTGATTAGTCTTTGAATATTCAATAATTTTCACATATGACAATTATCAAATTCATCATCAACTATACTCAATTTCTTCTTGATCTAATTCGAGTATATTAATAGGGCGACGAATACACTTCAAACATTTTTCAAGGATTAGGTAAACATGCTTATCTCATACAATCTCATGAAAAGTCTCTGATGAATTCTTTAATTTTCTTCAATTTATTTGAATATATTAGAAGAGTGTATCTTAATTCCAAAAGGTTCTCTTATGCTTTGATATGATGTTCAATCAAGATTCTTATTTCTTTTGACATCATCTACTTTTCAATTGTTCAATTGGTTTTATGAGTTTGCTATCAGCCTCTCTAGGTTTTTATTAAAGCTTGTTTAGTTTTGTGAAGTTTGAAGAAAAGAAAACCCGTTCATTCAATAGTTATGTAAATAATTAATAATTATTTCATAAGAACATGTCTTCCTTCAATGTCCACGAAAGCTTTATTCAATTCTTGGTATGAATCTTAGTGTGTTATAGTTATGATTAGTTTCTTCAAGTAATTCTTAATTCTTAAAATGACAGCATTATTAAATCCTTTATGAATATCATTCCAAGTTTGGTTTGTTTTTGCATATTAATTTTAATTTTGGGACTTTGCACTTTCATATTGTTTCATTGTTTATGTGTTTTCTCTTTTTAATGAATTTTGATTCTTTTCCCTTTTTTTCTAAATCCAAAATTGACAAAATTTGAGCATTTTGGGGGAGACATCTAACATATGTTCTTACTGCACGCAATATGTAGCGGTGTCTTCATGACAATAGATTTTTTTATCGTCATAATGAGCGTAGATATTGCAAAGCATAAACACAATATATATATATTCCCATTGATCACATATGTTCAGACTTATTTTTATGCGCGATTGCAATAATCGGCAAGGAGGAGAGAGATGACGAAAGAAGATCCCAATGATGTTCCTTTATTAAGGGAAAGGTGAAGGAGATCTGAAAGCAGAGAAAGCGCTTTATGTTATCTCCGGTTGCAAAAAAATTAGAAGTAATTCAATGATTGTGCGGATTAGAGGAAGCGAAGAGGTACCGAACCCACTAATAAGAGTTACCTCTATCTGAAAAAGTGAATCAAAGGAAGAGTTCGTTGTGTGCTTGCAGCTTCGAGAAATGAGAGAAGGAGGAATTTAGGCCAAGTGAAATGAGGGAATTTGAAAGGGGATTTTTGGATTGAAAAAATGAGGGAATTTTCGGATTGAGGAACTGATGGAAAATTAGGAAAAGATGAAGGAAGAAATGAGAGAAAATCAGGGAATTTTCGGATTAAGGAAATGAGGGAATTTGAAAGGGGATTTTTGGTTTTAGTTTTGAGAGGAAAAGAAGGGGAAGGAAGGAGAAGAAAGGGAAGAGGAAGAACAATGGAAGAAGGAGGAAACCTACCTTGCTTGTGGTTGGAGAGGAGAGAAAAACGAGAAGGAGGTCGCTTGCGATTTGGGCTCGAGGGAAATGGAGAAAACTGAAGAGAAAGCTAGGGCTCAGTTCGGTTTAAAGGGGAGAAGCTTTTTGTGACTTGCAGTTGAGAAGAAGAAGAAGGGAAGAAGAGGGAACAGTTGGAGCGTGGAGCGCACGTGAAGGAGAGGCCGAGCGGGAGTGGTTGTGCGTTCGAACTGTGCGTGAAGGAGGAGGCCGTTCGGTTGAGCTTCCGTGCGATCGCGTGAGGGAGAGGGACGAGCGGGCTCTCGTGCGTGAAGAGGAGGGATTAGGGCCGAACCAGGTCGGGTCGTCTGCGTGAAGGATTAGGGCCTGGCGAGTGGTTTTAGGGATTTATGTTAGATTTAGGTTAGTTAGGATTAAATTAAGACTTTGAATAATATTTTTTATTGCTTAATCGGTTTTAACATGAACTTTACGCCAACCTCAATATAGAGTTGATATATATGTTGATTGAGTTATGTTAGAACCGCAATTGATGTTTCTCGGAGTCAAATTGGTCGATTCTCAAAATCGTGTTCATTTCTCGACTTTTCGCCTCTCGCTAAGTGTGAGCGATGCTACGATAGATTTGATGTTTTGAAACTAATCAATTTCGCGGCGAGTCGTTGGTTTGCGTCGGCGCTCGACCTGCGCGCAGTCGTTGGCACTGATCGTCGGTTGATCATCGAGTTATCAATATTTATATTACGGCAGTTTGATATTACGAACGATGGCGAAAGTTCGTCGAGTCATTTGGTGATTTTGGCGATGTCGATGTATTTGGTCGATTTGCGTCGCGCTTTGATCATTCGGCATTTTGCATTCGGCCGGGTGGCATAGCGTCTCATTTGATAGTTTTGACATTTCAAAGTTAACGACGCTCAATTTATGAGCGGAGGTCGTTTGGGCATCGTCAACTTCTTTTTTGATATGCGCGTCGGCGTTGATAGTTTAATCGCTTGATTATACAAAATTTATATTTTGACCAATTTCGATATTACGAATCTGATCGAGTTCGTTCGATTGGAGATCGTTTACTATTTTCTGGCGTCAGGTGCATTTTGAGCGTTTGTGCTGTATTACAGAAGTCCGTTAAATTCGACTTTTGGGCTTGACTCAACTTATGACACATATATGGAGGTCAACAAATTCCCCAATAAATTTGATTCGCGCATGGAGCGAGTCGCATTTGTTGAAAATTGGTTGACCCTTTGGGCTGGCCACAGAACGTAGATCACTTCAACTTTAATTGGAATAGTTTACGGAGCTTTGATAGGATTTTTCATTAATATGATGCCTTATTTTGGACATGCTAAATAACGGGATTCATCGATTTGCCAGAATCGACTTGTCGGATAGATAAGAGTTATTACACCATATACTCTCTGTTTCAATGACTTTGCTGAATATCTCTTTCTTTTATGTCATTGCAGGTTTGAGTTTCCTCCAACCCTAGTTTCGTGCTTGGTTGGGTTTGATGGAAGAATTTGTCTACTTGTTTTAAGATTTAGAATTCCTTCTGTCCTAGCTTTAAGCTTAGCGGACTTGATGAATGATTGACCTAATTTGTCCATATTGACTTGTCAGGAAGTGTATGTACGCCCTGAATCATGTACTTGCTACTTTGACGGATTCGTTGAAAGGTGCATACAAATGACCTAGCCTTCCGGCTTATATTAGGTCTATAATGTCGAGTTATCTATGATGTGTGCTTTTAAAAATAACTACAAGATTCTTTAGTTCGATGCTTTGTATGAACTATGAAATTGCTCCCTCGGTCCTGTGTTTTCTGCTTTAACGGACTTGATGAGGAGATTGACTTTGATCTGTGCTTTGAGCTTAATCAGATTACTTGAGAATATATTGAAATATCACCCTGCAGACAATATAAAGATTGACTTGAGATAGTTCTGAATTGAGAGTTTCCTTAGATTGTCTTGATCTATCGATCAAGTAGAAAAATCTCTTGGATTCTAGCGGCTTGTAGTTACTAAACTGGATTTGGTTTGAGATTGAACAATTATTATCATTGGACTGACGAGCAAGAGTTCTTTCACTACGACTTTTTATTACGGTTTGTTGAGTGAAGAAAGCGTCAGCAACTCGGTCATGGTCACATTTGGGCTTGTTGAGTTCGACATTTAGAACCTACTCGAGTTTTCGACTTAAGTTGTGATGGGTTGGTGGTTCTGTCATCATTGAATGAATGAGCTCTTTCAGCGTAATGCTTTTGTGGCGAAAACCATCGATATCCGACAATATGAATGAAATTGATTTAAGAATATTAGGTGTAATTTTCAATGGAATAGTCGATAAGACACTTGCGAGATTTTTGTCCTCATTCGGTGAGGACTTTAGATCTCGATTCCGGGTTTCTATAGCCCATATAGTTAATTACCTCTCAATTAGAGAACTTTGATTAAAATTTGATGTTAGATCACTAAATCATAGCGTATAGTAGCAGTATATGAAGTTTTAGAATATAAGATTATAAAATTCATCATTTCAACAAGATGGTTGGGGAATGACGAATGCACCGATCAAGCATCCCATTGGTTCCGCCATCCCGCTATCGTTATTCCCAATCTACTTAGTTATAATGAATCTAACTCAAAAAGATCCTTATCATCAACATATGTTATGTCGCCCAAGAAATCAAATGTAAGCAGGTGGTTTAGCATATTTCCTACCGAATGAGAGTTGTTTGTTCTATCAAGTATATCCTATGATTCACAACTCGTAGCTATTGTAAATTTACGACTATGGTCATGATCATAATATAATTGCATCACAAACCACCCAATCGGGAGACTTCGAACGCATCATTCATGGAGCTCTACCTGCTTAAGCTCATCCGTAAGACATAACCACGCCCCACAAGCAAGACATGATCGAAGGAACATGAGAACACTGATTGACAGCTCCTCAGCTGAAGTTTTCGATTTTTCACCCGACAAAACAATCAAGCGGTGGATATCTTTTAAAGTTTTAACGAAGTTTTATTTAAATAGATCGATTTAATGAAGATTTGATTTGAAAATTGAATTAATAAAGAGTTTGATCTCAAATTTTGCTTTAAGTACTAATGAGATAGATTCCATCGTCATCCGACAGAATCAAATTTCGATATTTTACCGAAGTTAAAATTTTATAATGTATTTTAACCCTAACAATCCAAGACTAAACCGCAATAACCGCAACATCCTCAGACATTTGAATCTAAACATTCAAAGATAGGCCGATCCACGCGGTGTATTTAAGACTTTATGTAATGTTATTTCAATTATGAGATTGAATTTTCATTTAATTCCAACTTACTAAAACTTTTTTGCATTAAAATTTGCATTTGAAATCTCTATGTCCGATTCATATGTTTATACTTTAATTTCACCTAATTAGTGATTTCGTTGATTTTGAAAATCATAATTTAGAATAAAGTTTAATTTGACAGGAAAGTTCCTTCATTCGCAACATTTGGGCTAGTTGTTATCTCGCTTATAAGAATGCAGATCTGACAATCATTTGAAAGTTTGTATGAGCTTTGAATAAGAATATATCCATTTAAGATATGTGTAATGAATTTATTTTCATTCAAGCATTTACATGTATTTTGAAATATTTGACCCAAATGAGTGATCGCCATACATTTTCATGCAAATAGATTCATACAAGTTTATATGTCAGTCACCCAAAGAAAGCTTCTTCTCTAATTTTATCATTTAAGGACTTTTCACATTTTCTACAACAAGAGTTGTTAGACCTAATTTAGATTCATTCTTAACTTCATATCAAATTCCTTATTTATTTAAAAATTAGATTTCAAATTTATTGCAAATTTGTTATGAGTTTAGTATTAACTTCCTTAAGTTTCACTTGCATTTGTTTTTATATCATTTACATCATTTACTTGAAAAGAAAACTTCATAATTTTTAAGGATTTTGAAGAAAGGAAGGGAATTTGTTTGCATTTAAAGTAAGTATTTTACTTTATATATATATATATATATAGTTTCCCTTTAAGTATTCTTCATTTATTTTTTTCCTTTAATTTAATGTCTATTTATTATGCATTTTTTTATTTGATTTAAGTTTAAATGATTTCCATTTAAGTTTGCTTAAGTTTCAAATTCAATCAAAATCGTATAATTTAGCCCGACATCATCCTCAGAGGAGATCGAGAGTATTTTGACTTTCTGATGCCTAATGAGCGAAGAGTTGTGACAGCATTACACCAATCGTATCTCCACGTCAATGAGCATGACGAGACCTTTAAACCTGAAAGAAAACAAATGTAGGACAATATATTCATTTCTCTTTTTTTTTCTAAGTTTTAAAATTTGATAAAATTTCGACAACATTTTGGGAGACATCTACGGATGTTGCTTACTGACGCCTCTAATGAAGCGGCGCTCAGCGATACCGCATAGATCATCTCTCGCGACTAACGAAGGCGGCTTCAAACCTGCAAAGAAACACAAATATATATATCCACATCACACATTGATCCCACATGTTCTGACTCGTTTCTGCTGTGCATTGCAATGTTCGGTAAAGAGGTGAAATTGGTGATGCCGGAATCCAAGAGAGGAACCCTCATAATCATTATGATGTTCCTCTCCGATTACGGCGAAGGTAAAGGTCGGTGGAAAGGGGCAATGCCGGAAACCAGATAGAGCCCTAAACGATGTTCTTCGCTTAAAATAGAATTGGAAATGGCGGTGGAAAGGAGCGATGCCGGAAACCAGGAGGGAGCCCGCCTAATGACGTTGTTACTCTCCGATTGCTGCGGCGAAACTGAATTGGAAATGGCGGTGGAAAGGGGCGATGCCAAAAAAACAGAGAGGAGCCCGCTTAACGACGGTGTCCTCGAGCTCTGTTGCGGCAAAAAGAAAATTTTAGATTTCGGTTTTGCAATTGAGAGGGAAAGAGAGGAAGTAGCCTTTTTCGTTTATTGAATAATAAGGACTTGTAATGGATTTCCTCTACTGTACTGGAAGCCTTCGTTGGAGAGTCTGTGTTATTGTGCTCGTTAAGTGAGGGAGAGCTTTCATCGGAATATTGAGCTGTAAGATCGAAATAGGACTAAGCTGGTGATCGTCCGAGTGATCTGAGAAGCAAGAAAAGACACTGGACTTTCCATTATCATTACAACTGCTCCTGCCATACTTAAGCTTGGCCAATACACACTTGAGGAAACCTGCGGCTCTACTGCTCCTCATGCCTCCATGTTTGCTGTCGCATTTGGAGGAGGAAAGGCTCTTGCGGATCCTTGTCCTTTCGGTTGAGGGAATCAGACGGCAAAAAAAAAAAAATTCCAGGTGAACGGGAAGTGAAAAGGGAGGGAAGAAGTGAGCTTACGGCAATTGAGAGGGGATTCCCCTGTTCGGCCTCGGCTTGGGACGAACGAAATGAAGGATCGAAGGGACAGGGGAGCAACTTCTTCGGTTTTCGGTTTTCACCAGGGAAGTGGGAGGAAGCCGAAGCGAGAGTAGTTGGGGAGAATCCGAGCGTCTTGTGTGAGAACGGTTGAAGGAGGGGGAACCGTTTCGTGCGCGAAGGGGAGGCCTAACCGTGCGATCGAAGGAGGCGAGCTCGAGTTTTCTGCGTGAAGAAGGATAGGGTCGGCCGGTTCACTTAGGGCTAGGATTAGATTTAGGTTATTAAATTGATTTTTTTATTGCTTAATCGACTTTAATGTGAATTTTACGCCGACTTCAACATATGGTTGATATATATGTTGATTCAAGATTATTTCGTTGCTCAATACAACCGGGCTAACGAGCGTTGATTCGTTTGGTGATTAACCAGTCTTCAAAGCGCCGCTAATTTCCATTTGATTTGGCGCCGATTGTCCAATTGAGCGATAGCCTATACGATGATTTGACGCTAACAACGCAATCAATTTCGAACGGAGGCCGTTTCCTCGTGCCTCGACCTCGACATGGGCGACGACTCGACGCTGATTGGCAATATTTATATTCCACCGCTTCGATGTTCCGACGCGACCGTCATGACGGAGGTCATTTGAAATGATTTTGACGACGTCCCAGATGTTTCGATTCGCCGTTACTTCCAATCATTCGACATTTGCAGCGCCTCAATTCGCCAATTGATAGTTTATGTTTCAAAGCTAACAACGCGATCAATTTCATGAACGGAGGTCGTTCGGACATCGTCGCAGCTTCCCAACTCCGATATGCGCATCGATATCGATAGATCTCTTGCTTGATCCTCGACAGCAAAGATTTATATTGATCAATTTCGACGTTAACGCGCGATGCCGTTGCCGATTGGAGGTAATTTCGACCATTTTCTTGACATCTAGCATTTTGTCGATTTATAATCGACTTTCAAAGTCCGTCGAATTTGACTTGTAGCGACTTATGACATATATGGAGGTCAACACCTTTTCTTATGGCTGCTGAGTGAGGAAGAATTCTACCACATTGACTTGAGTTTGACTTTAATCCACCCGCTCCACTTCAAGATATGAGGTTGATATTTTTATTTCAACTTGATCAAGCTTCCAAGATTGAGAGTTCTTTTGACTTGATCTCCGACATTTGACGAATCTAGGAGAAAATTTTTCTTGACATTTATGACTATCTTTTCATGCATAAAAATAGATTCTTTTTGTTCGTATAAGAACCTACAACTTAACAGTAACAATTATGGGTATATTCAGGAATTTCAGCGTAAAGCTCGATCTCAACCTGAATCAGAATGTATTCGAGGATCTCGTCTTATGGCATGACGTCAACTCACATAAACTTGACATAAACTAAAAATGCCCTTGTCTTGCAGGGAAAATTCTAAAGCGCATTTAAAAGAACTTTCAAGATAAAATTACGCAAATACATTAATATTTGAGTTGATATGCTCTTAAGAGGGTTTTAACATGTAACATTGATTTCATCTATGTATAGAAATCTAAAAATGCCCCTTGTGTAATAGTGAAATTTTCACGAAATTTTTTTTCATTTTCAGTAAGTATATTTATTTAGGGATCTCTGCAAAACATGATAACCAAATAGATATATAAAAAATGCCCTCGTCTGGGGATTTTATTGTACATCGAGAATGTATTTATGTATAATACTTTTTCGTAACGACTATCGATTTGCATGGCTTTTCACCTTAAGTCAACGATCGATACCCCTTCTTCGATATACTTTTTAATGATAAAGGGTCCTTCCAGTTAGGCTCAAATTTATTACCAAATTTTTGATTATGAATAATTGGTCTTCTCGGACTGACCAATTCTTTTGAATGTTTGAGGCCGCACCGTATGGTCAAAAGCCCTGGACATCTTTGCTCGATAAACCTCCAGATTTTAATGAACTTCAAATCTAACTTCATTAAGCGCGTCGAGTTCCTCCATTCTCAAACGAGCATTTTGATCTTCAGTTAGATTGTATTGATGGCTACTCGAAGTGAAGGCAACTCAACTTCGAGTAGAAGAACTGTTTCAATTCCAAATATTAATGAATAGTGAGTGTCTTTAATCTGCCTCAGGATCGACACATGCTTTTATTAGTTTAGTATGTCATTCTCTCTTGTTTTTAGTGAGGATCTTCTTGAGCAGCTTGACTAATGTCTTATTGAAGGCATCCGCCAAACCATTTGTTCTTGCCAATTTAATGTCGATCAACGAATCTATAAATCTTTATATTTTTGAAAGTTGTTATTATCGAAATTATTCGCTTACTAAATCTATAACACATTATGTGTTGATCACCGATCAACAAGAACTTCTTAAATGGAATAGCTTTTAGCCCTGAGAAATATAGCCGCTAGATGAAGCGGTGTCCAGAACGGGATCAATTGGTCTAATTACATCTATTCCAACATTCAAATGGTTAGATGCTATTATGTAGTGGAGATTGATGGATTATATTTTCATATACTTGACATTCATGACATCTCTAACATGATCATGATCTCACCATACAAACAACAACAACAAATAAGCCTTAATCCCACTAGTGGCTACATGAATCCTTCGCCTCAAGGTCTATGTGTCAAATTCTCATTTAATTTAAGTATACTAAGATCATTTTTATACATCTTAACCCTTTTTTAGTTCTACCTTTCTTAATATAGGCAAATCTAATGCATTTACTCTCCTAATCGTCATCTGACGACGACGCTTTATGTGGCCAAACCATCTCGAATTCTCCCTAATCTTATCTACCACGAGTTACTCCAACTTTTTCCGAACATACTCATTTTGCATTCTATCTCTCGGTAAAGCCACTCATCCTGAGCATCCTCATCTCTATAACACTTAACTTAGTCTTATGTTTCTCTTTTATTCCAACATTCGCACCATAAGTTCGTGTCTTACCACCATCTTATAAAATTTTTTCTTAAGTTTAAGTGAAACTTTTCTATCACATAATATGTCATATGCATTCCTCCACTTCAACCATCCAACTTGAATTCTACTAATAACATCTCCATCTATTTCACCATCATTTTGAACAATAGAGCCTAAATATCTCCGCCACTCTTATTAATGACTTGATCACCTCACAACACTACCACTAAAACTTCTACAACTAAACTTACACTCCATATATTCGCTTTAGATCTACTTAAACTAAAACCTTTAGACTCTAAAGTTGACCTCCATAATTCAAGTTTCGTTGGACTCTCTCTAGTCTTATCAACAAGAAGAATGTCATCGAAAAGCATACACCAAGGTACATCTTCTTGTAAATGCCTCGTAAAAAACATTCATAACTAAAGTAAAAAGATAAGGGCTTAATGTTGATCCTTGATGTAATCCAACCTAAATAGGAAAATATTTTATCAATCCTCCTTGTGTTTGGACACAAGTAATGCTAAGATTATACATATCCTTAATGACTTGAATATAACAATATTAACTTTTCTGCTCTAACTCTCCAAAGAACATATCTTGAGACTTTATCATAAGTTTTCTAAATCAATAAATATCATATGTAGATCCTTCTTATTTTCTCTATGCTTCTCCATCAAGCCTCTTAATAAATGTATAACATCCATAATGATCTACATGAAACCAAACAGAGAAACTTCAGATCACATCGTAACCTATGCTCAATTACTTCTCCCATAATTTTAATGTATGACACATTAACTTAATTCCTCATAATTTGCACACTCTTGTGCATCACCTTTATTCTTAAATATAAGAACCAACAAACTCTTTCTCCACTCATCCGACATCTTTTAGTCTTTAAAATAACAAAAAAGATTTGTAAGCCAAGAAATTCCTTGATCTCCTAAACATTTCCACACTTCTATTGGAATATTATCCTGCTTCATGCTTTTCCACATTTCATTTTCTTTAAAGCTTCTAACTTCTGTGATTTACTAATATGACGATAAAATGAAATTTCTATTTTTGTTTAGGGTATTAAGGTTGCTAAAATTAGAATAGCCCATCCTTTTGACCTTTACTATCATCTTGGAACCTAACTGATGTGCACTACAAAATCTTTCATGAACTTCAACCATTACTTTGTTAGCTTTATTTGCATTTAGGCATCGTAATCACATTTGTTCAAAGGATCTACGATATAAAGTGTTGTTATTAAAAAGCAGCAAATATCTTCAATTTATTAAGTGATTTATTATTTGATAATTTACCTTTTTAAAGTAGTCGATGAAAGATCTCCAATTATGTGACTCTTCTACAAAAAGCTTCACCTTTTCGAGACTATCATTCTTCTTGGTATAACTCCTTATTAATTTTGGGAGAGGATGAGCAACAAGTCACGTCTGGTGTTAAATTTGATAACCCCTCTACATGCGAGGATTGATACTTTGCTGGCTCTAGAACTCGTCGAGTAAATATGCTGATCATGACATAATCATCATTCATACTTGTCATTTCTTAATTTTAATTGCTAAGTAATTGGCTTTTACTATTCGGATCGAGACTCGAGTTAGTGTGATATTTGGTATTACTTCATAAGAGAACTCGCTGATAGAAAAGCTAACTCAAGCTTGTTGATTTTATAGATGCCAAGTACTTGATTTATAATAAGTCGAGAATCGCCAAAAATGCATGTTTTGAATGCCTATGAAAATAACTTCTTCAAGACCACTAATGCTTCATACTCGCTTCATTATTAGTTTTGGCTCGATCAACCCATATGATCATCTCATTATCCCTCCTTCTGTTAAGAAGACGACACTCTCGCCTTGGGAAATTTAGAAGTTGAATTTATTTGATCGATGAACCTCCATCAAAATACATTTCTCAAATGTGTGATTTCTCTTTCATGAATGAGCATAATTTGCTCATCAAGCAAATCATCATTAAGAGAAGAGTCCGCAGGAATGGAATGTGTAGTAAGAAAATCTTCTAAGACTTGTCTCTTCACTGCTTTCTGTGGAACGTATGTAATATCAAATTGTAAAGCATATCGCCATCTTGCCAAGCTGCCGATTTGTCATTAAGTAAGTTTCAACGGATCGATCCTTGAGATGAGTAATCTTGTGAGATAACATATAGACAAAAAGCTTTTGACCGCAAAGATCAATGCCAAACAGTGCTTCTCATCTGAGAGTATCTCATTTCTACTATATTACACGATATAATAAAGAGCATTCTCTGTTTTTTCATTGAGTTGTC
The DNA here is from genome assembly GCA_021442155.1 of Cymbidium sinense. Taxonomy (NCBI): domain Eukaryota; kingdom Viridiplantae; phylum Streptophyta; class Magnoliopsida; order Asparagales; family Orchidaceae; genus Cymbidium; species Cymbidium sinense. The sequence goes on from CM038222.1 coordinate 58,268,301, forward strand.
CAATAATGCTCCAAGAGACTCTTCTAATATAGTGTATATAATGAGGGCTTCGTGAGTAGAATTGGATTTAATAGTAGCTTTTAATGCTATTGCTTAACACTCGTCCCATTTAAATGGAGCATCCTTCTTCATCAACTTTGCAAACAAATCTTGATAGTTTGATATAAATGGATGAATGCAAGCCCTTGTAAAGAACGGAGTCGACGAAACTTTCTGTGGAGGCATCTCCACAATTGCCTTGATTTTAGCAGATCAATTTCAATTCTATGACGACAATATACCCAAGAATTTTTCTGGAGGATACCCCAATGCACATTTTAGAGGATTCATCTTGAGATCATATTTTTCCAATAATACAATTCTCAAGTCTTCAAAGTGATTTTCACGATTTAAGCTCTTCACCACCAAATCGTTAACATAACATTCCACCTTCTGATGAATCAACTCATCAAAAAATATGTCATGGCTCTCTTGGTATGTAGCTCTCAAAGATTTTCAAGTCAAAATGCATGACCGTAGCAATAGATGCCAATGTGTGTTTTGAACGATGTATGCCTTTCATCTTCAGGTGCCATCTGATTTGATTATATCCCGATGATCCGGCCCATGAATGAGAACATGTCATAGTTGGAAGTATTGTCCACTAGTCGATATTGGAAGTGAAAGTCATCTTTTGGCACGCCTTATTTAGGTCCCAAGTCAATGCAGAGACGATTTGACTTCTTCTTCCTAATCGGGACAATGTTGGCTATCCAATCATACTTCTCCTCGGATGAAGCCGCTTCAATCGCTTTCTTAGTTTCTCAGAATTACCATTCTTCAATCTCCAATCTCATTCTAGGAGCTTGCTTAATAGGCGTCATGGTTTAATAGCTAGTTTATGAGCTACATCGATAAGCGACATTTTGAATATGTCCAAAGCAATCACGAATTCACAAAGTAGCATTTTTAGCTCTTTAACTTTCTCATCGGGTAGAAGGGCATTGACGAAAGTTGGAGGGATCATCCTCGGCTCCTAGGTTGATTTCTTTGAGTTCATCCATAGTAGTATTTGTCCACCATCTTGAGTTCTTGTGCGGGGCTTGACTTACTTCTTCATCATTTGTAAGAATTTCATGGAGATCATCTTCTTCTTCATTTATTCACATCTCGGTTTATTATATTATAACAAGCTTTTGATGAGATTTGTGGATGAACCAAGACCTTTAGTGATAAACTTATCACTTCTTCTTGATGCACGAGGACTTCATCTTGTTAAAGATTTGAGTTCTATGTTTAGTAGTTTATAATTCCAAGCTTATGCATCATTCTTTTAATTTATGGATAGTATATTGGTATTCTTGTTGGCACTATCTCATCTCATGTTGAGTGGTATCAAAATTGAGAGACTCTTGATTTGTAAAATAGAGTTTGTTCGCCACTCTCACTCAGCGACAGAATTATCAATATTATGAACCTCGGTGGAGTGATTTCTTTGAAGTGAGGGATGGGTATAATTTTGAAGGAGTCTCACGCCAAATGAGCTATCCTTCTTGATGCGACCTCAACTCTATTTTTCGTAGATTCAAATCATAGTCATCGAATCACTTATTTCATACTTTGCCTTTTTGAAAGTTTATAAGTTCTCTTAGGTTTGGAATATCTTCTTCTTCTTGTGTCACTTCCCAAATGAGGAATTGATCTTCTTGATTTAGATGTAGAATCAAGTGCTTTAGGAGAGTCGGCATTGCATTCTTTCTTCCTCTTTTCTCTTTCACCTTATGAATTGTTTTTTTAGTTCACAGTGGATCTTCTTTTGAAGAGGCTCTGTCAGCTTAGGCTCTTTAGGGATGAAATATTTTGCATCTTCATAAATCTTTGCTTCATGGGTGGAGAATGGTTGTAGGTTCGAGAATTGAATTATTCTCCATCTTTGGTACTTTTATACATTGATGTTGATGGGACCATGTCATACTCATGCATACGACCAAGAGCTCTAAATGATGTATATCGATCGATTACATGAAACTTGGCTTAGTATATAAATCCGAAACTTGGCGAATAAAAGAACCCGAGTTTTACCCTTTTCATTGAAACCATAAACCATCAACTTATCTCTCCCAAGATGTTGGATATCAAGTAATAATCCTCTTAATACCTTTAGACTCATAAGATTGATAGAAGAGAACGGATCAATCAATATTGATCGAGATGCCATCACTCTCATGGTAACATATAGAGCGGTTATGATCATTTCCAACATAAGATCTTCTTCGAAAATGTATGATTCTTGGGAGATCTTGAGTTTTGCAATGATTTAGTCATGCATTTTAAGTAAGCTTCATAATTCTCGGATCTTTGAGAGCTGTATCAAAGTTTCTGAGGTCTTTTGACATCAAGAGAGTCTACACTCACTTATTGTGTGGATCTTTCTCAGATGTGATAGAATATTATAATCTATCTTTTCGCTTGATTTAGGCTTTATTTTAGGATTTTTGGGAATGATATCTTCGTTGACTTCAATTTGTTTGCCTTTGTCTTTATTTGCATTTTCCTTCTTTGATGAAGGTGGTAAGACTTTACCACTTCTCAATGAACTTGAATCACCTTATCTTTGATTCTAGAGGTAGTTTCTTCAAATTCACTTTTTATTCTGGAGGATTGACCAAAAGAGTTAAACTCACTTTTCAACTTCATATGTTTCATTCGCGATGATATCGATGAGTCTAACTCTTCTCCGTCGAAGAAATATAAATTTTTATTTGAACTGTTATCTTCTTGTTGAGTCATTAAACAAAATTCAGATGTTAACTCTTTAGGTTGTTCTTGCTTTCCAGATAAGAATTGGGTTGGTGTGTCGACTACCCTCATTTGGAGTAGCGATGTGAAGAACATCGATATCACATAGATGATTGACATGTCTCTCTTGGACAAGATTCACCATTATCTTCTTCATCATCTTATTCAACAATGTGAAGTTTAGGCATAAAGTGCAAAATAAATGGTTGTCTTGTTTGGTGATACTCTCCTCAAATTGTTAATAATCTTTTGAGTTGTAGTTCTCTTCTTGATCTTTTTTTTTTCTTAGCGTTTCTTTGACTTATGAGGCCTTTCGTTTAGTAGATTGCTCATCGTCTTTGATGAGAAGTAGCCTTATCAAAATCAGAAGCCCAAATACTTGGTTTAGGCATCTCTTTTTAAGTTCAATATAGGATCAAGTGGTGATTTTCACTTAACACTATGGACACTTTTTAGCTTGACATTTTCATAGTCTTTTGGAGAGTTTTCAATTCTTGATCACGATTTCTTCTTCTTTTGTCTTTGATGGATGATATTGAGATGTAATCTTATAAACTCTCTTTTTTGAGTTGTAGAACAACGGATATGTAAATTCTCAGATACTTCCTTTCTAATCTTTGAAGACATAACAATCTTCAATAGGATGGTGATCATCATAGATAATAGTAATTTTGGTTGACTTCGACTTTTTTGAGCCTTTTTTGTTTTACGTGAAAATTTGTCATCTGCTTCAAATATTTAATCTTGTCCCTTTAAAAATATCATTCAATCATCATTGTACATTTTTTTTCCCATTGTATATCACATTGCTTTTCACTTTTTGAACTATAGGAAGCGGCATGAGTTTCATTTCTTCTTAAGTCGAAGGTTTGTTTCTCTTTGCTTTATCTCTTAGATTTGACGATTATTTTCAAATTTGGTTATCATGAAAGTCTTGGAATGTTGTAATTGATGTCATACATAAAAAGCGATGTCATTTATCATCCATGCCCATTAGCAATTGGATTGCATGTTCTTTAATTATTGCTCATATTTCATACTTGTTTATTGATGACTTATGAATTTTGTCATTGACTTATATTTTCTCCTTTTCAGCAAGGCAATGTCAGCGATTGTTATTTTCTTGGTTGCACTGACAAATCTCTTCACGAATATTGTCTCTAATTTAGCAAAGATTTTAATCAATCATTCATTCTGCGCGAGCAGTGAGTCAATTCTTAACAAGCGATGGAAAAGCAATGCATCATTCTCTCCTGTGTTACCACAAGTAGCCTTAAATTAGGCTGAATATTGCTTTGGATTATCAAACCCATTGAAAGTATTAAATTTGGCGAGTAACCTTCGACCATCATATTTGGTAGGCGCCTCACCAACTTTTCAACTTGCTATAACTGCCTTTATCTTTTTATTGATATGATTTCTAGCGGTAATTGTTATTCTCGTTCTGGTGTGCTAATTTTGATTATCGTGAAGAGGTTGGTTAACTTCATTCCATTCTGTAGCGTATCTTTGAACAGGAGCTGAGGGGGTATAAGTTGTATTATTAGCTACTGTTGATTAGCGACAAGGCATGTGCTATTTGATGTGATAACATATCTCCATCATGATATTCATTTACCATCATGTCATTCATCTTGGTACCAAGGCATGCAATTTCTATCTTTTAACTTTCATTTGATACATGTCATTTGCTCTCTAGTTAAGCGATGTCAACAAGTCTCTTCTTCTTCCTATTTCTTGTTGTTTACGCTCCTTGCTCATCTCAGGGAAGAACTTGCTATCCTTCTCCTTGTGCACTTACGGTATTCTTGGTGAGCGATGATCGATTATAAAAGCGTGTACCGGTGATCATTTCCGTTCATATATAGGCCTTCAACATCCATGATCTCTTTTTAATTTTGATCTTCTTCTTCTTCATCTTCAGCAGAGATTGAAGATCCATCTTCTACTTGCTTCTATGAAGACTCCCTTTCATAAACATCGAATTCAGGTTCAAGCTCTCTGGATTCATGTTGCTGATGATGCTGAGTAGAAAGTCTATCTATATCTTTGACCATATAGACGACTTCCACTTCCATAGTGTCCTATTCATTATCTTCTTCTTGCACATGAATTTTTGATTGACGTTTCCAGTGGATCTATGGTTCAATGTGCGGAACAAACACTTCTTCCATTAATGGACTGCGATCAAAGTCACATTCTCTTATTGGGGTGAATCTGATCGATGATGGGATCCCCTAGAGGATTCTCCGGTGTCGTCATGTCTTTTCATGATGATATTCTTTTGGGTATCCACTTGGATGAGTTATTTTTGAGGTGGATTTTTTGAGTATATGTATCGGTGTCACACCTCTTTCTTTCTTCAAAGTTTCACACGGGTTTTGGCCTCCATACGCTTATCCTTTCAGGACCTTCACAATGAATTCTTGGACACGCGGTCCAAGTGTCACGCCTCGATGCTCACCATATGAAGCATACTTGGTTCGATGGCTGGTTACCATAAGAGATGACAACCTCCTTGGTGAAGTTTCAATATTTTCAATCACCACAGGCCTCTGAAATTTTCTTTTCATCAAACCTCTGTCCTTGGCTATTTTAAGAACTTTATGTATTCTAGAGACGTTTCTGCCGCTCCTCCTGTGGTGGAGCTTGACGTTATTAGTCCAAAGACGTTTTACTTCACCAAGAGAGCTATTCCTTTTATCCACTTTAGATTGTCAAAGTTGTTATGGGTAGAATACTTTGGTGGTAGTATTGTTCACCAGTCATTTGGGATCTGCCCTCAAAGATTTTCTTCGCTTTCTAATTTGCTTCGATGAGGAAGCTTCATGATCATGCTTTTTTGATACGAAATGTTCAATCAGCAAAGCAATTGTACCATGAGTCATTAAAGACATAGTTTGCCCACTAACGGTTCTCTTCATCACGAGGGCTTCAGATTGATCTAGTATTTTAAAAACTGAAGTTCTTTGTCGGGAGAACTCCTTAAGTTGGTTTGAACTGGTCATGAGTAGCTGTGATGAACAAGATCCCAGGCCTTGGATGAGTGCACCACGTGTAAGCCGCAATTTATAATTGCCGGGAAATTCAAGCTACCAAATTGAATGGTTCCAACATCTGTGTTGATGAAGGCAGCTAAGTGATGCCCGCACTAGGACAATGAAAGGAGTGTTCTGTAGATCCATTTCTGCGAAAGTGAAAGATGTAGATTAATAATTAGTAATTATTATTTCATCTTATACTTTAAAAATGCAGATGTACTACAAAACAAAATAATAGTGTAATAAAAATATACTATACAGAATGATTCATTCACATAACATCGTTAGTTTGAATTTATTACACATTTACATCATCATTTTTTGTTTTGAACTTCAAATATTTTGTGCTACTATAGCATATATGACCAAAAAAGATGGAAAGAGAATCCCCCTAACGAAATGATAGAATGCTCAAAATTCATCACCGACCTCTCGACAAATATTGAATTGAAAAGAGTGATTTAAGTGTCGATGTAATTTTCAGAAGGTAGATGGAATAGATAAGACATTACCCAGAGATTTCTCCCTCATTTGGTGAGGACTTTAGATCTGGTTCTAAGTTTCTAGCAAGCTATAAGCATTACCCCTCTCAATGTAGAGAGAACTTTCGAAGGCTAGGTCACTTAATACATAACATATAGTAAAGATTGGAGTTTTAGAATTTAAGATTATGAAATTCATCATTTCAGCTTAAACCGGATGGTTGGGGGAATGATGATGTGCCCGATCTATATCCCATTTGTCATATCCCCACCATCGTGGTCCTTGGTTTACTTAGTGAGATAGTGAACCCAACTCGATGAAGGATCCTTATCAACACATGGGTTACAGTCCAAGAAATCATTGTAGACTGAGTGTTTATCAAGAGCTTCTAAGTCTACTTTAAATGAGGGATTTTATCCTATCAGGTACTATGATTCGCAACTCAAAGGCAATCGGGAGCATAATAAGCACTGTGATCGTAATATAATGGAGCCTTCAAACCACCCGATCGAGGACTCACATAACTACATCATCCGTGGAGCCTACGCTACATAATGGAGGACACGCCACGCCCCACTGAGAGATTGAGAGTGAACATAGTAGAACACTTGAGACATTGACTCTTTGTGAGTTAGAGTTTTTTAATTTGTCACATTCGAAATAATCATGCGTGGATGGATTGAGTTTTGTTTTAAGCTTTTAATGATTGAATTTCATTTAAATAATTTTAGACTTGATTTGAGATTAATATTTTGATGGAAGTATCCTCGGTTGAAATCACCATTCAACACGCCATCATCGATAATTGATTGACTCAAATATACTTGAGAACTTTAGATCATGTCGACTATTTTCTAATGTAGGGGATCATCTTATATGATGTAATTAACTCGGATATTTTACTAAGTTAAAATTTTTATAATGGATATTTTGGGTTTTGTTAACCCGGACCAAGTCCTAAGATTAAACCGGGAAGCAACCCGTGTAACATCCTCAGACACTTGAATTTAAGCATTCAACGTAGTATTGGGGCCCATGCTAGTGTATTTAAGAATGCCTTAATTAACGATTCGCTCATTTGATACGCTGGTGCTAGAAGGTGTGTTGTAAATCTAACATCTTATTAGATTATTCAGATTAATATTTAATTGATTTCAAGTTGTTTAGTCTTTAAATATTCAATAGATTTTCGTTTATGACAATTCTCAAATTCATCGCCAATTATACTCAATTTCTTCTTGATCTAATTCAAGTATATTAATAGGGCGACGAATACACTTCAAATATTTTCCAAGGATTCGTCGTTTATGCTTATCAGCAATCATACGATCTCATCGAAAGTCTCTGATGAATTCTTTAATTTTCTTCAATTTATTTGAATATATTAGAAGAGTGTATCTTAATTTCAAGAGGCTCTCTTATGCTTTGATATGATGTTCAATCAAGATTCCTATTTCTTTTGACATCATCTACTTTTCAATTGTTCAATTGGTTTTATGTGTTTGCTATCAGCCTCTCCAAGTTTCAACTAAAGTTTATTTAGTTTTGTGAAGTTTGAAGAAAAGAGAACCCGCTCTCTCAACAGCTTATGCAAATAATTGATAATTATTTTACAAGAACATATCTTCCTTCAATATCCACGAAGGCTTTATTCAATTCTTGGTATGAATCTTATAGTGTGTTATAGTTATGATTAATTTCTTCAAGTAATTCTCAATTCTTAAAATGACAGCATCATTAAATCCTTTATGAATATCATTTCAAGTTTGATTTGTTTTGCACATTAATTTTAATTTTGAGACTTTGCAATTTCATATTGTTTTATTGTTTATGTGTTTTTTCTTTTTTAATGAATTTTGATTCTTTTCCTTTTTTTTTCTAAGTCAAAATTGAAATTTGAAGATTTGGTTAGGGAGCGACATCTAATAGATTGACTTTTTCGACGCCTAATGAAGCGAAAGATGTGTCTCATGACACCGCAAGATTTTTCATCTCAGCCTAAAGATGACGGCTTTCAAACCGCAAAAAACACAAGCACAATATATATACTTTCTCATTCACATCACACTTGTTCAAACTTATTTTTCTGCGCGTTTGCAATGATCGACGGAGACGGAGATGGAGATGTCGAAAACTAAGAAAGAACCGCAATGATGTTCTCCTGCTGCAAAGGAAAGGGAAAAGGAGACGGAAACCGAAGAACCCACTAATGACGGTGTTCCTCTCAGGTGAAAAGAAGGAGAATTCAACGACATGCTTGAAGGGTTGAATACCGAGAGGAACCCGCCTAATGACGGAGTTGCCTCTCGGCTACCCTTGCTTGTGAAAAGAGGAGTGAATCAAAGGAGGAGTTCGGTGCATGCTTGCGGCTTCGAGAAATGAGGGAAGGAGGGAATTTCGGCCAAGTTAAATGAGGGAATTTGAAAGGGGATTTTTGGATTGAAGAAATGAGGGAATTTTCAGATTGAGGAAATGAGGGAAAATCAGAGAAAGAGGAAGGAATAAATGAGGGAAAATTAGGGAATTTTTGGATTGAGGAAATGAGGGAATTTGAAAGGGGATTTTCGGTTTTGGTTTTGAGAGGAGAAGAAGGGGAAGGAAGAAGAAGAAAAGGAAGAGATAGAACAGTGGAAGAAGGAGGAAACCTACCTTGCTTGTGGTTGGAGAGGAGAGAAAAATGAAGGAGGTCGCTTGCGATTGAGGCTCGAGAGAAATGGAGAAAACTTAAGAGAGAGCTAGGGCTCGATTCGGTTTGAAGGGGAGAAGCTTTTGTGACTTGCAGTTGAGAAGAAGCAGAAGGGAAGAAGAGGGAACGGTTGGAGCGTGGAGTGCACGTGAAGGAGAGGCCGAGCGGGAGAGGTTATGCATTCTAACTGTGCGAAAAGGAGGGAGGCCGTTCGATTGAGCTTCCGTGCGATTGCGTGAGGGAGAGGGACGAGCGGGCTCTCGTGCATGAAGAGGAGGGATTAGGGCCGAACCGGGTCGGGTCGTCTGCGTGAAGGATTAGGGCCGGGTGAGTGGTTTTAGGGATTTAGGTTAGATTTAGGTTAGTTAGGATTAAATTAAGGTTTTGAATAATATTTTTTATTACTTAATCGGCTTTAACATGAATTTTACGCCAACCTCAATATAAGGTTGATATATATCGATTCGTTATTACGTTCAACGCGGCTTATTTCGCAACCGGAGCCGTTTGTCAGAAATGGGTCGATTTTATCAAAATCGCTATCATTTCGACCGCCGACTGATAAACGTCCACCGAGGCGAACAGTTTATTTGATAGATGACAAACTAACGACGCAATCAATTTCACGAACCAGATCGTTTGCTCGGCTGACCTCGATATGCGACGCTGCTGACGACTGATCTTGATCATCGTTGCAATATTTATATTCGACCGCTGATATTTTGAACGCAATGCGAAGTCGTTTCGTCGACGGAGGTCATTTCGGCCGATTTTGGCGACCCATGATACCGATTTGACCGACTTCGACATTCATTTCGCAGACTCGTCACGCATAAACAATTTCATTTTATAGTTTTTGACATTTCAAAGTTAACAGCGCGCTCAATTTCATGAACGGAGGTCGTTTGAATATCGTCGCAGCTTCCTTCCCGACATATGCGTCGATATTAATACGATCGCTGATCTTGATATTTAGATTATACATATTTATATTTTGACCAATTTCGACGCTCAACGCTGATGACAAGTTCGTTGACCATTTTCTGACATTCGCATTTTGATCCCCGATTTGCATCGCCACTTCTGTCGTGAATTCATGACTTCGACTTTATGACATATATAGAGGTCAATACCAACAAAAAGAATAAATGATCCGCAGAACCCGAAAAACAACCGTGAAGTCTAGAATTCCAGTAGGTTTGAAAAATCCACTACTCAAAGCCATGCCACCATGGATATCGAAGTAAAGCAGAAGAACAATCCTTTTAAGTACATATAAGCTTCTATTTTTTTGCTTGTTTTTAAGTAAAATTCCCATAATTTCTCTCTATGTTTGTGCCCTTGACATTACTTCTGCATAAGAACACCCAACTCTTTTCACTGTAGCGACACTTTTTGTTGAAAGTTAACAATTAATAGATGAGAGACAAGATTCAAGTATTTTATTGATCCCAAACTTATCTTTGATGGAATAGTTTTGATGCAGGTAATGCCATTATCAGGGTACTTTGTGAGCAAGTTCTTAAAGTTGCCAGCATATTATGCTGCTGGTTTGATACTTGTGGGCTGCTGCCCTGGAGGTATGCCTGCGCCATTACCCAGCTTTCTCGCTAACCACTCCGTCCATAAACCTGTCTAAAACTTTCACCATTATACATCATCTGCAGGAACTGCTAGTAATATTGTCACTTTTCTTGCACGGTAGGTTTACTGCATTGTTCCATTAGCTTATATCTCAACGTAAAGTTATTGATACCATCTCCTTGCTTTGCAGAGGAAATGTGGCTTTGTCAGTGCTAATGACCGCAGCAAGCACCTTTGCTGCTGCTGTATGAAAACAACTTTTTTCCTCTTTTCCACTCATTTTCAGCTTTTAAAATCTCAAATAATCTATCTTGCCTAATTGTAGGTCATGACACCATTCCTAACTTCCGAACTAGCTGGACAATTTGTAGCAGTAGACCCTTCCGCTCTTTTCATTTCAACAGTGCAGGTTTTAAACACAGTATCTGCCTGTCTCTATCTTAACTCTCTTATGATTTTTTTCCGATATATCTATCGCTCTGAACGCAGGTTGTACTTGCTCCTGTGCTGCTAGGCGCAGTTCTTAATCAATACTGCAATAACTTAGTCAAATTTGTCTCTCCAGTGATGCCATTCATCGCCGTAGCTACAGTAGCCATTCTTTGTGGGAGTGCAATTGGCCAGAATGCCTCAGCCATCCTCTCATCTGGTTTGCAAGTAGTTATTGCTGTCTTTGCTCTTCACATCTCAGGTTTTTTCTTTGGTTATGCGTTATCCAAGCTGTTGGGTGTCGACGATATATCAGCACGAACGATTTCGATCGAAGTTGGCATGCAGGTGAGTTGACAAATGTATCAAAATCACATCAAAATACTTCATTGATGACTTAATTGCAACTTAGATTACTTTACTCTTTTATATTTCTGCAGAATTCAGTGCTTGGTGTTGTTCTTGCAAGCCAGCATTTTGGTAATCCTCTCACTGCAGTTCCATGTGCGGTTTCCAGCTTCTGTCAGTCAATCTGTGGCAGTGCAATAGCTGGGATTTGGAGATCCATGCCAGTAGAAACCAAAGTGGAAGATTGATGAATGAGCTCTTGAGAGATGAGTATTATCTTTGAGCAAAGGCCTTAATGATTTTGACTATTATGAAACAAATTGGTTTTGTTACACTAGAATTTGGTCGTAATATCCCGAAACGGCTTCGAGCGGCTCGACGAGTAAACGATCCGAGCCTCTTTTTACTCGAGCTCGAGCTCGTTAAATGACTCGATCGTTCCTTTCAGCTCGAGCTCGAGCTCGAGACTCGATTTGAACAGTAAACGAGCCGGTTATCAAGTCGAGCTCGAGCCGGCTCGCGAGTAAGCTCGACTCGGTTGCACCCCTAGTTCAGACTGACATAGTTCTTTTTTATTTTATGCACAATTGAAAGAGAATATAAAGATATTATGAAGATTTAAAGATTTATTTCATGATATTAATAAAGATCATCCATATGAATTATAAAGATTAATGAATTAATAAAGATCATCCATTGATGGTCTCATAATATTAATCATGCAACACATAAACATCATTAGTGCATTATAGCGATTTTAAATTTTACTTTTTAAAGTTTGTTTTAAAGATTTAAACTACTTTAAGCCATATAAAAATGTTTTTATAAAGAGAGAAAATTTGTAAAAGCAAAAATTCAAACTATTTTAAAATTTATAAACTCCATTTTAAAAAAACAATATGAAAAATCAAACAAAAAATGATATTAGCTTGTCAACGACTTACCAACAATGTATTTTATAACCTAATTATGTGCTTATCGAAGAAAGATAATATCTTGGTTCCATACATATGGGGTCTCATAAATGATTTGACAAATATCAATAAGGGCTACTTCATTTAACACTTCATCAATATACTCTTAATTGTAACATAATACTAATGGTTTTAATTTATTTTATTTTATTCTAATTAATAGTTTTAATGTGATAATTTTAATTAATAAGAACTTTTATATCAATTCTACTTATGTTAATTAAATTATAATTAATACAAGTCAATATTTTTATGAATGATTAATTATTATTTATAAAACTAATTGTATACATTAATATTTATTTAAGTAATTAAATCATAATTTATTTATCTAATTTGATAACTTTTAATTACTTAATATGAATTATATAGATCAATTTAACTTTTTAAGTAATATGTTTTATTTAATTAGGAAGATTTACATGCATAAAACATACTTTTTATTTATTTATTTATATATATATATATATATATTGTCTAATACCTAAAGATTGATATACAAATATAGGATTTTTTTTTTTCTATGTTTAAAAGGTAAATTTTATTTTAAATAATTAATGATGATGTTATTTTTAATATAATATTGAAAAATTAAGTATTATTTATGTAAATATTAAGTTTAGGTGTTCATTCTGTAAATATAAAAGAATTATATGTTATGAATATAAATATCTCATTTAATTAATATTAGCTATGTTTATCATTTTTAAAAGAGGAATTCACATGTATGTCACATAATTCTTATATATTTATATACTTAATATTTAAATAATAATATTTATTATATATTACAAAAATTTTAAATCACTTAAAAAGTATCATAAATATTATTTTTTAAATAAAAATATATTATATTTATTTTATATTTTGATATGATTGAAATATGAAAATTTAAATATTACATATATATTTATATATAAACTCTCGTTTTAAAATTATCCAAAGTTAAAAACCAAGAAACCCTCGTCTATCTCCCCAAAATTCCAGCAGCTATCGCGATATGGTAGCGAGGAAGTGGCGACAGGAGCTTGCTGGAGAAAGCATCGACTGGACTGGTGGCGCGTGAAGGCATCGATAGGAACTCTCTTCTTACTTGCAATACGAGATGGGCATCGACCTCTTCGATGGCGACGACGCCAACACCGATGAAGTCGAGTTGTCTAAGATTGAGATCGACAAAGATTTCGCCAAGCGATTTGAGTACAACAAGAAGCGCGAGGCTCTCCAGAAGTGTGAGGAGCTTAAGAAACGCGGCGTCATCACCGACTCCGACGAGTCTTCGGATGAACCATCTGACGTGGAAGAAGTCAAGGACGACTACCAGTTCTACGACGCACTTGTTAGGGTGAAGAAGAATGATCCCACCATCATGCAAAAGGACGCGAAGCTGTTTGCTTCATCATCCGAAGACGAAGAAGAAGAAGAAGCAGAGGAGAAGAAGTCTAAAGCTAACAAAAAGGTGAAACCTTTGTACTTGAAGGACGTTATGGCTAGGCAGTTGATGGAAGAGGGGCCGGAGTTTGAGGAAGAACCGTTGAAAAAGAACCCTAAGGTGTATAGCAGAGAGCAGGTTGAAGGCCTAAAGGCTTTTCTTGAAGCGGAGAAGGAAGCATTTGGTTCTGCGAATGATGATGATGTCATAATTGAACAGAAAAAGAGCACCGGAAAAGACACTGAGGAGGATGAGAACGATGAGAGGATCCATACGAAGGTGGCTGAGTTCTTTGGAGAAGATGAGGATCTGAGTGAGGATGAGATGTTTTTGAAAAATTATTGTCGTAACAAAATGTGGGTCGACAAGGAGAAGGATAATGGGACTTATGATGATATTAGGGTTTCAGAGGATGAGGATGAGCTGGAAAAACAGGAACAATATGAGGCAGAGTACAACTTCCGACATGAGGAAGGGAAAGAGGACAGAGTATTGGGTCACTCTAGGATTGTGGATGGTTCAGTGAGGAAGAAAAGCAGCAGCAGAAAGACACAAAGGAAGAACAAGGTGGAGAGGATGGCACAAGCAGAGTTTGAAAGAAAGGAGGAGCTGAAACATCTGAAGAATTTGAAGAAGAAAGAGATTCAGGAGAAGCTTGAGAGGATTCGGGCAATTGCTGGGATTGGAGAGGAAGGTGCCTGCAATCTTGATGCTACTTGTCTTGAGGAAGATTTTGATCCAGAAGAATATGATAAAGCCATGGAAAAGATGTTCAGTGCAGATTATTACAATACTGAGGATGCTGATCCTGGTTTTGGAAGTGATAGTGGGGATGACCTAGAGAAGCCAGACTTTGATAAGGAAGATAAAATTCTAGGTTTGAGGGATTCAATTGATACAATGGAGGGGTTTGAGGTTATGAGAAAGATAATGTTGAAGAAAAATGATGAGGAGGAAGAACCCTCCCACGTGGAAGGTAAGAGGAAGAGAAAACGAAATATTTTTCTAAAGGAAAAAGTGGAACTTGACAAGGAACTCGAGGAGTATTATAAGTTGGACTATGAGGGTACTATTGGAGATATGAAAACTAGATTTAAGTATAGGTCTGTGCCTGGTAATTCATATGGCCTACAAGTAGAGGAGATATTGATGGCCAATGACAAGGATTTGAATCAGTATGTTTCGCTCAAAAAGTTAGCACCTTACCGTGAGAAGGAGTGGAAGGTGACATATCACCAAAAGTTGAAGAAGAATGTGATTCTTCAAGGAGTGAAATCTGATGATAAAATTTATGGCAAGAAGCATAGGACAGGAGAAGCCAAAAGTGCTGTAGATGTAGATAAATTAGGTGAACCTAAGGAAGCTAATGGAGCAGCAAATACTTTGTCTAAACGCAGCAGAAAGAGGCACAAGCATACCCAGTTGAAATTACCCAAATCTAGGTTAATGGCTTATGGAAAGATCCCTTCTCAGCGGCAGAAAAAGCATTAACACACTGGAGGCTAGAAATGATTTCGGTGAACGGTAATTTTTTTTTTGTGCTTCGATCATCTATTTATTTTTTGCAATTTCAAATTCATGATTTTTTCCTCATGTAAATGAATTTGGGGTTAGATATGCAATTCATTTTTAGTGTTCAAATTTGGTTCTGTTTTCTTAGCATATTAAAAATTATGTTTTTTTGGTAATCAGTTCACATAATCAGTGCAAGCGCCATGATAAACTCCTCGTCAATCTAAAGTTTAGTACTTTTTTTAGTTTATATTTGTTTAGTAGTGTTGGTTCTTTTGCATTTGGAACACATGCTATTGCAAGTACGTGAGTTATCATGGAATACATATTTCTTTAAATGTATGCAGAACATAAGGTTCATTTGCATATGCAAAATCCATCAAAATGTTTACTTGTGATTCAGAAACTTTTTTTTTGCTTTGTTTTTAAACGTATAAAATGAATTACAGCTTGCACCTTTTATTGTTCAAGAGATAAAAGTGCAGGAAAGCGGGTAGATATAGTTTCAATCAAACATGCTGCAAAGCAGTAGCATCTGATTCTCAGTTGATGCTGTGTGCATCCCTTTCCTATGTCATTATTTCAATTCATCTACTACTACTATAGGAAGTAATATTGTAGGATGAAATATAGGAAGTAATATTGTGAATGCTATAACTAGCCTTATACCACAAAATTTATGCGGGGATTCCACTTATTATTGGTCATTGATATGATAGTATGCTGGGGTGGTTCAAAGTGATTTGACTATGCTGCCATTGTTATAAATGATATAATTAATTTGATATCTTTGAGGAGGAGAGAAAGAGTAGAATTTTTGTGTTATTTTTTTTTGGGGGGGGGAGGACCATTGATGGTGGGGTTGTAGCCATCTTAGCCTCTACTTAGTCGGTTTGTGTGTTGGGGAGGCCGTAGCAAGAAAGGGAGATGTGTGTGTACTGGATGGTGGGACAATAGGAGGGATAGAAAGAGAAAGAGGAGGGAGGATGGGTAGGTTTGGGGTGGGTCAGGGGAGATTTGCTAACTACTCTTAGACCATACTTCAATATATAATGATTCTAATATAGTGATAAATGGAGTGGGATATTATATATTTGCCTTGAGGGAGGTAGAGAGTGAGGGAGTTTCCAATCTTTCCCTTCTATCCTCACTCCAATATGTCACCATTTTATCTTAAACATTTGGGGTCAATTTTATGAATACTCATTTTCCATCTAATCATGTCAAGTCTACCTGAGGTGCTAAACTTATTTTTAGCACATTATTTTGAACAACTTCTATCAATTTTACCTTAAAGTTTTTTTTTTCTTTGTAATCCTTCAAAAATAATTTTAAACATCTCATAAAATTGGTGTTTTTACCCTTCTTTTTACATGTCCAAGCTAATTAAGTCTATTTTCAATCAACTTATCTTTAATAAATGCAACTCCATCACATCATCTAACATAATTCTTTCTTAATTTATCCCCTTGCTTTTGTCACTCATACATCTTAACATCCTCATTTTTTACCATGCTCAACTTAGTGATCAACACCTACATCCATACAACATGGTTTACATAATTACATTTTTATACAATTTATCTGTAATAACTTACTATTTCTAAGACACTTCTCTATTTTAATCATAATTGTAGAAGTTATATCATTATATTAATTTTTAATTTTTATTTAGATGCTTAAACCCATCACAAACAAGTATTGATTTATCTTCTAATGCAGACTAACAACTTTTGATATCACACTTATTATAGTTACATATCATATCCTTAGCCTTTATTCGACTAATTTGATGCCTTTTTTTAAATATTTTTTTCTATTATTTTAAGTTTTCATTTATTTCATTAGATGTCTCGTTGACTAGAATTATGGCATCCGTGAGAAGCATGCATTAAGACGCTACACTATGAGTAATGTTTGTAAGCATCTTCATGAGCTATACAAAAAGACATGAACTCAGTTATGTTCTTTGATGTGATACTTTTCAATTTAAGTTTTTTGGTCACTTTATAACTGCTTTTAATATCATTCAATTTTCTATAATACATACCTTTAATAATTCATTATATCTTTAACACATCTGTTTCTTATTCCATTTACACTAAATCAACTTACATGATATTGGATCATTTGCCTTCTCTTATTGTTTTTGCATTATGATCAACGCATGTAAAAGATGTGAGTAAATTCAAAAAACGACTTTTATACTTGTTTGGTAGCTTTACAAATTCACGATTTTTTTTTTGTTTGAACAAATAATGTAAAGAATTGAACATCTACATATCAGTCTTAACTTAATCTATCTACCATGTCATTATCAATTTTATTTTACATTTAATTACCAAATCCAATTCAAATACAAAACTATTTTCTATGATTTAAATCATATTACACTAATTTACTTTACTTGATAAACGAATGTTAGACAGACTTACATAAACGCAGTTAACCAAACACCTTTAACGTCAATATACATTTCGAGTTTTTTTTTTTTCGCTAGCATCTATAACTTTCCTTCAGTTGATTTAATACATATTGTACCTCCATAGTGCAACTTCATAATATGAAACTAAATTGGTTATCTGAAACTAACATAAGCTTTTTAATGCATTAAGACGCTACACTTTGAGTAATGTTTGTAAGCATCTTCATGAGCTATACAAAAAGACGAACTCAATTATGTTCTTTGATGTGATACTTTTCAATTTAAATTTTTTGGTCACTTTATAACTGCTTTTAATATCATTCAATTTTCTTATAATTATTACAAGCCTTAATAGTATTTACCTTTTATCACTCTTTAAAATTTATTTATTTTTTTGAATTTCTTCGTTTAACACAAAAACTCCTTAATATATGATGTGCTTCTGAGCTATTCTAAAATACCTATGAAATTTTATTAATGGAGCCAACCTTTTATCCCATATCAAGTGTGGTTCAAATAAATAATTTTGATTTTCCTCTCTTAACAGCCAAGTAGTAAGCTTCATGTAGTTTTGAGGCATAAATCTCAAAATTAAACCTTTAAATTAATTACCATTATGAAAAGTAAGAGTCTTTAGAACTCAATAGTAAGTGACGGCATAAAAATTTACTCACAATAAAATATTTAAGAGCAAACTAAAATGTCAAAGTAATATCATTAAAAATCATGCAAATATTTAATAATAAATAAGAAGTCTAAAACAAACAAGTAAATATAAACATGAAGTCTAAAATAAATAAACAAATATGTTCTAATATAAACTAGTTATGATTTTGGACTCCAAATTCAAAAGTATATCATACTCCTACCCTTAGAGGGGTTTCATTAGAATTATCATCATAGTCGATTTCTCTCTCATCCCTCACCTTCACTTGTATCAACATCCTCTCAATTTTTTTTTCATTATCTTCAATATTAAACATAAACACACATACACATACTTATTTTAGGTTTATCCGGTTCAACTTTTTTTTTTTAAATTGAACCGAAAATTAAATAATTTGGTATTGAAAATCAAAAATCGAAATGTGAGATTGAAAATTGAATCAAATTGATTAAAATTTGATTTTTGATTTGAACCGAACAGTGCACACTGTTCTGCCTGTCAATTTTTGTATGCTTTTGTTCATTCAGCACAAGTAATTGTTTTAAAATAATGTTTTTTTTCTGACATGATAACAATCTTACTAATGCAGGTGTGGACTGCTGTCTTTTTATTCAAACTACATTTTTTTTTCTTGAATTGGAGAGAGAGAGAGAGAGAGAGAGAGACTGCTGAAGCACTATTTTGGCTGCAAAGAGAGCTGTGTTTGGTCTAGTTTCGATAAACTTGCCATCTTATGGTGGATCTCCTTCTTTCACAGTGAGCTAATGTATGTGCATGTCAATTTTAGTTTATAATTTTGATGTTTTATTCATTAAATCGTCAGCCTATCACAAAATGATTCTGTTTCATGACGAGCTATTTATATATATATATATATATATATATTTTTAGTTTCTGTTCCCTTCATTCTTTTGTGAACTTGGATGCATGCTTGTGTGTCTGTGCATGTATTATCTTTTAGGCTTCTTGAAGTTACCAAATTTTCTTATATTATTTTTTATTTACTTATAGTTATCATTAGGGTGTGTATGAGACAGTTACAGTCGTATAAAGAAATATTTAAAAAATTATGATTAATATTATAATTTTTTAATAATCACTATATTTTACTAATTTAATTTAAAAAATATAATTTTATCATCATACATTTTCAACGTCCAATTAGAACTCAATTTGTAAATGATATAAATACACCGTTATTTCAATCACTCTTAATTATTTATACATTTAGGAGTAAAAAAATTGATGAAGTTATAAGATAATTATAAATATTTTATGAAATAAATCTTTCTACTTTACGAGATAATAATCAGCACAATTAAAAATAATGTCTTCTATAATTTAGATCTACTTTGTATAAAAATGTACCCTAAACTTAGAATAGTTTTTTTGTTCTCGTTATCCCATGTTTTTTAAAACGTGCATATGGTTTCACTGGAATTTATTATTAAGATAAATATGATGAGCAAAATATAAATTCAAAATTATATTACACATTTCAAATAAATTTTAAAAATTTAATTTTCTTTTTTATATAAAAAGTAACCCAACCAAATTTTTTCTATAAAATACAGGAATTATGCTGGCCATCGTTCACAATGTAATTGCCACTGGAACCTCAAAAATCAACTAATTGCAAGCATTTATGGATAGTTTTGTTCAACAAATTGCAACATTAATAAAAATGTTATATAAACAAGTCACAGTTGAGGCTTGATAAAATAAAATAAAATAAAAAAATTTAAAATCATATAAAAACGATAATAATATTGTTCAAGAAATGGGAAGGATTTTTACACTTTCGGAATCTGTGTTGTATGCCACACCACTGAATCATCTTGCAAGGAGTTTTCAGAGGCAGTTGTTGATGTTATATATGAAAATTAAACGAGCTCAGATGATATTTTTATAGTATTTTCCTTTGTTTACACCCAATGTACATAATATATTGCAATCAACTGTCAACTGTGATTCTCTCTCACTAGGAAATATGAAGCTAGGACCCACCGTCTTTAGCTGTTGGTGGCGAAGGGAATCCCTGCACAGTTCAAATCCTTGGATGCACTTATACCTACAGAAAAGAAAAGTAAGATACGTATGGGTGATAAATGCGACTGCCTCATGAGATTAGTCACAATGACATCCCCACCCATAAGATGAGTAGGGTGTTGAGTGGATATTCATTGTTAAAAAAAAAAAACAAAAAAATATGAAGCTAGGGATAAATGGTTGTCACCTGAATGTCTTTTCTTTCATTAATATGGTACAGTAGTTCCTGAAAGAATCAAAAGTAAATTTTCTTCAGAGAGTGTAAAATATTATCCATCAGAAAACTTGAAAATAAAGACTTCTGTGCTGTCTTTTGGGAACTATAAATTAATTAAAATGAACAAAAATATAAAATTGATATTAGCTACAGTACAATAGTTTGAGATTTCTCACCAGATCACCTTGACTGGATCCGAAAGATTCCAGCAGACAAGCAAGTGATTCTTCTTCCCCCAATATCTGCATTTCCTCTGAGACTTCAGATGGGACCTTCCCAACTTTAGGTTTTCTAATAAACAAGTCGATTCCTTCAACTTGTACTGATGTTTGAATAGCGATAAACTGCAAGAATTTATAAATGAAAAATTTTATTTATTTATTTTTTTTTGGGAAAATGAAAAATTATAGGATGGATTGGGAGTAAATATTCACTTGGCGTATGTGTCTAGTGTATGCGGTTGGTGGGCAGCAAAGATATGGACTATCTAATGGCACGCTTTGTTGGTTCAAAGGAAGCAGTGTCAGTAGCACGTCAAACTGAAAAAGGAATAAAACGTTATAAAAATTGTAAGGCATCTTAATCTAATGATTATTCTTTCAAATAAGAGGTCTTGAATTCAAATTTTTGTAAATGTATTTTGTGTGTGAGTTTGTGATTAAATTAATTCAAATGTTTCACCAAAAAAAAAAAAGGTTACAGAAAGATTATGAATTTAAAATACTAGATGGAACTTCCATAATTTATAGCTTCATACCTTATCTTCATTTTCATCTAAATTATGCAGGTGTTGTTCTATCAACCTGGCTAGTCTTGCAGCTCTGCAAAATCTTCCATTTGAAACACTACTGTTACTGTGTCGAGTTTGGCTACGAACACCGCCTTTACCCCACGAGAGTTCTTTCTTCCCTGCTTGCAAAGGGAAGTTCAGAAAATTTCTCTGTTCATCTCTATCATAGTTCTCAAATCTAAATTCTACCATTCCGTTTATTTTGTGTATTTTATCAGGAGAATGCTCATCTGAAGAGGAGGAAACCTTTAATGGCAGTGATGCCATTAACATCTTCCTCTTCATTAGAATCAGAGAGTATAGGAGAAACATTATGAGCAGCAACTCTACCTCTTCTGCGATAGTAATTGTTTTTTCCAGACTGGTAACTACCTTGAGATCTTCTCAAAGCAGCAGCAGCAACAGCTTTAGGTGCTGACCTTCTCTGATCAACTGCTTCTGATGGTTGTCGGAATGTCTTAGCCATGGGAGATTGAATCTTTTTAGTAAAGTTCGGAAATTAGATGAAGTGCAGCTTTCAGTGGCAATATAAACAATTACTTGATGGTGCTAGAATAGTGAGAAATTTTCAAGAAAAATCAAACAAAGACGAAGAATAAACATTAGCTTAACTGACTT
Organism: Cymbidium sinense; assembly: GCA_021442155.1. Classification (NCBI taxonomy): domain Eukaryota; kingdom Viridiplantae; phylum Streptophyta; class Magnoliopsida; order Asparagales; family Orchidaceae; genus Cymbidium; species Cymbidium sinense. Next base: position 58,290,334 of record CM038222.1, read on the forward strand.
GGTGATATTCACCTATGTCTATGGCCAAACATAGATCAAATATTCCACTAAAAATTAAAAAAAATCATATCAATGATTTATTTTCATACAAAAGAAGAAAGTATAGAAATATCACTTACTCTATGTTAATTACTAAGAACGTAGCCGTCTATTCAAAAAACGAGAGAAGAACATGAAGAAAAGGGCTTTACAGTTGTTATCATCAAAAGCTCTGCTATTACAGTCTTCTCTTCTTGGCTAGAACTTTTTCTCTTATATACACTACTGCAAGAGCTTTTTTCTACCAATGGCTAAAGGTTTAATCCCCCCTCCTTCCATCTTTTCTCTATTTACTTGTGTTTATAAGATGTTTTAGCACAATGAAATCCCCTCCACTTAGATAGTGCTTAGAGGTGGTAGTAGAAAACTTGAATTTATTAGATAGTAATAAGAATCATAATATAGACGTTAGATAAATGATGATAGGTAATAAATTTATAAGAGGTACAAAAGGTAGTAAGTAGGAAACTTGTATGATTTAGGTAAAGAAAATCAACTTAATGTTATAGTAAATAGATGCCTACAACTCAACATCCAAGTCAAACATCAGCTCTAAAAAAAAAATTGAATACACCAAAGTTTAAAGATAATATGTATTTATTTTCATGTTTAAGGATAGTTTCACATGTATTTGCATGTCTTACATTCATTTTTATGGAATGTTTACCTCTTGCTCATCCTTGTTTTCTGGGTATAAAGCTTCAACTAAAGCATCAAAGTCTATATCTGGGTATAAAGCTGCAATCAAAGCATCAAAGTTGAGATCATCTCTTAATGAGCGCCTACTTGCACAGTGATTGCGACAAATTGGACATTCTTTTTTCCTGCGGAAGTTACAGTCAAGTAAAAAATATGATAAGTATATGCCACAATAACAATATAAAAAGAAGCTAGCCAAATCATCCATATTATGGAAGCAAATCTAAAGCACGGACTGTATGGTTCTTTGATAGCTAAATAATGAATTACATAGCATACCCAAGTCGCATAGATCTGTCGATACATTCTCTACAAAAGCGATGCAAGCACTCCATAACTGTTCTCGTTTTACGAATAACCCCTAGCACATAGCATCAATGGAAATAGTAAGAAATTTCGTTTACAAACCAGGCTGCAAAACCAAATGGTATATTATTTTCATTCACATGGAATGTGTATAGATTATGCATTCATTTTTGGCTTAGAAAAATGGCATTACAAGCACTTTGAAAAACCTAAGACATCTGACCAAATAATTTGAATTACCATAATGCTAGTTACAGCATTTTAACGCTTTTGATGATTTCAGCAACTTTCTATTGATTTTGTTTTATGATGTACTTAGTGCTTTTAAAGAATAATTAGCTACAATCATGATTTTAACATATAGGCTAGCAACAAATCTACCGATGTTGTGTTCATTTATAATCCTCAGCAGCTTCTCGAAATGGTTATGCAGAGGAAACTCATAACAAAACATGGTATAGAAATTATAAACCACAGATATTACCACAGTCCTCAGCCAAAGTTAATCAGAGACGTGCAAAACATGCTCTTGAAATTAACAACCGTCATGCACTAGAACCCTACAAATACAATGTAGATTGCCTAACATTGTAAAGATTCTAGATTTAAAGAACATATAAACCTGTGAAACAAAAAATTGTTGATTTATTATTTGCATATTCTGATGTTATACATATACCATTAAATAAGTGAGAATACAGGTTCCATTCTGCATCTTGCAGGATGGATCCTTAAGAAACAGTTTTATTTCCACTATGATCAGTTATTCATCAATGAATATTCCTTCCCTATTCATGAAATAATTCTCATTAACTCTAATAGGTCTCGGGCATAAAATGAGCACAACACAGATGGCAATTGATATCTTAGTGCTACATTCTTCTTCAATAATGGTCTATGTGGTCCTGTGGATATTAGGCTATAACAGCAACAAGCGTTTATCCCACTAAATGAGGTTAGTTACATGCATCCTTTTTCTCCAATGTATCCTATTAAGTGTCATATTCTCATTTAATTTTAATAAATTAAAGTCATTTTTTATATTTCCTAACCAAGTCTTTTTAAGTTTACCTCTACCTAACTTAACATAAGAAAATCTAATACATCTATTCTCCTAATTGGGTCATTGAACAACCAACATTTTATGTGGATACCAAACTAAGCTCCCAAAAACTAGGATAGTCCTTAAGGTTCAAGGCTTTGATCGTAGCTGTCAAGGAGGTGACAGCTGCAGCGTCAACAAAAAGTACTCCTAAAGAGAAAAAGTACACTCTCTTCTATAAGGGTATCGTATTTTGCTTTCCTTCACGTTCCTGCAAATCCATTTGAACAGTGACAATCTCCTTACCCATAATGATGCAACTTCTTTTCAAGTGAGTATCTGCCAACTTTGCTCCGGTAGTTTCTTCCTCTCCTATAAGGTTGCCACACCTACGTTCCATGGAGGAAGTGCCTAATCCTTCAATGTTTGTCTTCAAATCCATTCATACAACCAATTAACCTTTGCCAACAATTTCAAAGTTTGATGGTGCTTGTTTCCATTCACTGCTAAATAATGGAAACGTAATGAGCATAGAAAAGGTCATGTTATGTATGGACGATTGACAATGACAGATTTATGATGACTTGTACATATGGGGCAACAAAGGTGAACCCTTATGGAGGAAAAAGGTTCTCTAATAGTTCAATAACAATAATGTTGGATTGCACCTAGGCTCTTTTAAATATTATAATATAGTTTTTGCACTAGGTTTCAACATTGTGATGTATGGTGTGATTTTGATGCAATTCACCATCTTATGATAGCCAATAAACATAAACATTCATACATGACATTTTGAGGTTAACATAAGATATTTTATATTAAGAAATAAATAAAATAAGCAAATGAAAATTATACTAGGATTAATTCACTCCGTAGACTCTTGTATAATTGACTAGCATAGTGTCTATAATATTTAGATATTTAACATTTCTTCAAATATTTTCTTAAATAACATTAATTCACTTATTAGTGATTACGAGTAATGTATTAGACTAGTTGATGACTATAGTTTATTCTTATATCCAATTCATAATTAAATATCATATTATTTTTATTATTTGAACATTTGAGTTTTATATTAGAGTTAATTATTTTACTGAATTTTATAGTTCATCAGAAATTACTCTTAACTATTGTTTCAGGTAGAAAACGAGATAAAGTTGAGTCTGAGTAAGGTTCAAATTTTGAATCAACTATCATATATTTTCATGCTTAGTTTTGATTGTAAGATAAAATAACATGATCAAATAATATATATGATAAACGTTCATTGTTATGAATGTAAACTCTAATGTTCCATCAAAAACTCAAATAATTAAATGATGGCATATTTTAAAATGCTTTCACTTAATTGACTTGCATTAAATCATTGGATCTTCGTAAGTTAGGAATTATATGATATGTTATGTTTAAGTTATTCAAATAATTGAATTTATCACTCACTCTCTTGAGTGGTATAAAGACTTCTTCTATTTAAGTGGGTAGAAGTCTATAATGAGTGTAAGATTCAATTAGTGGAGTCACATGTCTTTATTATGCCTTTTATTTGACTGACAAAGGTCATGATTGGGCATGACACTCCAAATTCTCAAATGATGGTGGAAAAACTACCCTTTCACGAAGGAAAATAAGATTCAAGTGGCAAAGCAAAGAATAATTCAAAGATAAGTTTCATTCTCGAAGACTCAAACCCCATATTCTAGGAGTGTGACAACTGAATGGTTAGGTACAAATATGGTCACATCTTGTGTTTGCTAGGACAATCCCAAACGGTTTTTGGATAAGCACTTCAAGACAAATAAGACTACCAAGAATCGATAAGCCAAGTATGTTGTCAAGTGCTGAAAATCAAATACCACTAGCCAATTACTGCCAGTTGGGTACAGTGAGCAAAGTACTGTAAGCGGATACTAATAAGTGGATTGCCTTAATCAGCTACCCTCTATTAAGTTTTTGGCGACTCATTAAGTTGTAGCAAAAGTTGATTTTTGGGTGACTCAATTATGAACGAATTGTCACGATAAGATGGTCTGACCTAGAAGATAAAGTCCAAATAAATAACAACAAAACAATCCTTTTCTAGGGAGGATCATATGATAATGTATCACGATGTTATGAATGCATGTACAATTTTGCATTCACCTTTATCTTGAATGAAAAGATCAAGGTTTAACACCCTTTTATACTTTGCATGTTGTCTTTGGATGATCATACATTATTATAAATTGTTATATGAAATGTTTGTGATGTAAAACATCATGTTGATCAAAATATTAGAACTAAAAATCAAATTACAAAACCACAAACAAGAGCCCAAGAAAGTAACAAAATAAGAACCCAATTAAAAAAATAACTGAAGATTTTTTATTTTTTTTAATTTCAGGTTTAAATTCTAAAAGTTGCAAATTTTTATTTTTTTGAACATATATGGGCTGATTATTACTTAAAGAATGAAAAATAAAATGAATTAATAAAAATAGTTGGCACTTTTCACCATTAATAGCCACCCACTTTTTTCGAACATAACCTTTTCTCTTCTTTTTTTTGAATGATAGTCATTATAATACCTATAAATAGAAAATTGTTTGTAATGAAATTTCTCAATTTGGAATGATAAAATTATTTTAGAGAATTTCTTTCTATTTTATATTAGTACTTGGTGGCTTAGCTTAGCTTTTCCTTGGTGGGATTGATCTTTACCTTTTAAGTGCTCTCTAATCCCATCTCAAAACATCTCCTAAATCATTCTCACATTTCCTCCCACATCCTAATTACTCTCTAAACCAAATCATTCATCATCTGAATCTTCAAACACACTCCAAAATCTTCCTTAAAGCTCACAACCTGAACTTTGTGGATAGCTACCTAGTATTATTCTTTTCACTATTACAACATCTTAAACCTCACCAAACTCAACCAATTATTATTTTCAGTATTACAATAATTTAAACCTCAACAAACTTACCCAATACTCCGAAACACAAGTTCACATCTCAAACAAAGTCTCCACCATCATTTTCCTTCATTTAGATTAAATTAAGCTTTTTTTTCAAAAGAGATATTTCAGATCAACACAAACTAGCTCAACCTAGACTAGTTTTGATCTTCTCTCTATTAAACCACTCAAAATGCCTCATCTTTCTACCAAAACCTCAAAATAATAAGTTAACATCCTAAGTTAATCATAAACTCTAGCCATTTACACCACCTAGAAGTCTTTTCTCAAAGTGATCTTTCAAATCAACTTAAACTAGCCTAAACTTGGCTAGTCTTGTCATCCCTTCCACTCCATTTAAACCCATCATCTCTCCACAATAAACTCTCAATCACTTCTCAAAATATTAAACTAAAACCTCTCATCCATTTTCACCAAAAAAGATCTCCCACCACTATCATATTTAGAATCATAACAAAGCTTGGAAAAAACAACTATAGTCAGGAGTTTTCTTTTAACAACAGGAGCATTTCATGTGGAGAATTTGTCTTCAAGTTTGTGAGTTTTACTTGAATTTGTGAGGTGATTTTATTCTTTTTTAAAATAATTTAAATTTATATTAGTAGCTTGTAATAGATTCATATTGCTTGCAAGTCTTTGGTGATAGTATAAAGTTTCAATTAATAAACTCTATCATATTGCCTAGCCTTTTCTTTTTTGTGTAAACTTACTCCTAAATCCTTTTTTCCTTGATAGAATCTATAATAGTGAGGGCGGCTGCACTTTAAAAATAAACCCCCTAGTGTAAATCAAATTTTAATTATTTATTTTTTTATAAATGATTATAATTAATTCTAGAATTTTATTTTAAATAACTTATGATAACTTGTTTTCTTAAAAATAAGAAGCTTTATAATTTTATGCATTTTTTGCATTAAAAAAATTCATGCATGAGAATATAAGTGTTAAACTTGGTAATTTTTTAGGCTAAATAAAATTTATCAAAATCTAAACTGTTTATGGAGTGTTTGGGACGTTAGTAATTTTATACCCCCTTCTCACCTAAAAATTTTTTTAACCTAAAATTTCACTTTGATTACACATATATATTATATTTTCTCTCTTTTATTTAAATTTTTTTCTTAATTCCTTTTTATATATTACTTTAAAAAAAATCTATATGACACTTAAATTCATCTCTCAAAATCAAGTTGAAAACTTAACTAAATTAATTGATGTCTTAGATCTTAGGGTCCATAAAAATGAATTAATAGCTCAACAAATCTTAGAAGAAAGTAAGAATAAATGTAAGAACTTAAGAACAAATGCAAGCTATTATAGCCCATTTATAGAATAATAGAATACATTGTCCTTCAATACCTACTCAATTTGTTTCTATAAGGGTAGACGCAGAAGATTCATACATAAACTCTAGAGAAGACCAAATACTTAGAAGTTACCCAACTTTTAAAAATGAAGGAAGAGGAGAAAATTATTTTAAGATTATAGAAGATTTTAATGATACATCTCAAAAAGTCAATGTTAAAACCCCAACTTATGATAGTGTACATGACCTAAATAAATTTTTAAATTGATTAGTTTAAATGGATGACTTCTTTAACTAATATAAAATAGATGACCACCAAAAAATTATTTTGTTAAAATGAAATTTGTAGGACATGCTAAAATATATTGGGCAAATATGCTAGCTAAAGAACAAAAATTAGGAGGACCAACCTTAGAAATAAAACAAATATTAAGAGTAAAGCATTGTCTAAATGTCCAAACTATCATGATAAAAAGTTGTATAATTAACTATTGATTTTGAGAAAAGATAACCTTCAACTAAATATTTTAACATATTTGAAGACCAAATTTCTAAAACTAATTGAGCTTATAATAATTGATAATTTGTCAATAAATTTATTATTAAACTTAGAACTAATATTAAGAATCAAATTGAATTGTTTGACTCTCAAAGACAAAAGAAGAATTTTATTTTTATTGGTTGAACAACAAAAAAATACTTTCATCCCTAGAAGTAAGGCGCATGCCCCTTCCACTTTATCCCAAAGGACAAATGTTAGGTCTACCCATCCAATTAACCCAACTAACTTACCAAAGCTCCTCCTAAAGGGAGCTCTAAAAACACTAGTTCACAAAAAGAGTTATGTGCAAAATCAAGGTAAAGATCAAATTCTATTTTTAGATGAAATTTAAGACCCAATAGAACATAACTTAAAAAAGTCTATGATGATACACCTTTATCTGATGAAGAATTAGACATCTCTAATGGCACTCATATAAATGTAATGAGATGCCTTGTTGCTGTTAAAAAAAAAAAAAAAATCTTTAGCATGTGAAAGAAGAGTATATTAGTAATAGATAGAATAAGAGTTATGAATATTATATTAACTCACACCTTAGTTAAAGCTAACCTAAAATTCAAACCTCACCTAGAATCATTTTATATTAGTTGAGTAAATCATACATCCTTTCTTATCATTGGTTGATGTCTTGTTCTAATAAAAATAGATAATTATGAGGATCAAATCCCAATAGATATTGCCCACATTCTCTTGATAAGACATTGATTATATAATATGAATGTTATTCATTATCATAAAGAAAAAGGTTATGTTTTCAAACATAATAATAAAACCATCAACCTATTACTAGTAAAGTGTCTGTAAAGAAAACATCTTCTATAGCACCATATAAGATAAGTTTTGACTTGCAAAACAATTTTATTTGAAGGAAAAATGTCAAACTTCAACTAATTGTTATAAGAAACCCTACTATTATCAATAATATTGTCATTTCTAATCCTTATTTTAAAATGTCTATTTTTCCTTCTTTGACCCTAAAGATAGAGACAACGGATTTTCTAACCTTACAAAAGGAATTTTTTGATATATTCCTTCTTCACTTGTTACATGTAAAAGAAGTCACATCAAACTCTAATTAGATGCATATACTATTATGATCACTTCCCTCCTCCTTGGCATTAAGGACGTTACACCCGATGAGCTTCATAATGAATTACCACATCTAAAATTTAACATGCTATTAACTTCATACTTGGTTCTCAACTTCCTAATCATCCTCATTATAGGATGAACCCTACTAAGCATGCTAAGATTAAAAGGTAAGTTGAAAAATTACTAAAAAAATATTTTATTCAGAGAGTCTTAACCCATGTGCAATCCCATTAAATGAGAAAGATGAAACAAGATGAATGTGCGTTTATAATCATATCTTTCGATTATATGATACGTTCAATTTAATCTTAGAAGCAAATTCCTTTTTTTAAATTAATATAAAAGTGGTTATCATCAAACTCGAATTAGATCAAGAGATGAGTAAAAAAACTAGTTTTAAAACCCCTAATAGACTTTATAAGTGGCTAGCTATGCTCCTACGTTTATGAGATTGATAAAATTTGTACTTAAACCTTATATAGGTAAATTTCTTATGGTATATTTTAATGATATTTTAAATTTAGTTAAATTAAAGTGAACATTTATAACATCTCCAATAAGTCTTTGAAATGCTTAAAAAAACACAAATTTAAAAAGTGTTTCTTCTTACAAACTATGATGATTTTTTTAGGATTTATTGTATCCACTGCTAGATTTAAACTTGATCCCTCCAAAGTTAGAGCAATCCTAAATTGACCATCACCTAAAAATTATACTGAGCTTAAAAGCTTCCATGAGTTAACAACCTTATAAGAGATTCATCCGAGATTTTAGTAATGTTGTGACTCTTGTATGCATGTAGGTGTGCAAGGTTACATGTGCACCATGGGTGCCAGTGATATGTATAAACATGATCTATTCTATGAAGGTGAAATGCTCCTAAAAGATAATATGGATCTCCATGTAAGAATAAGTCTTACAAACAAAAAGAAATACATAACAAGTAATTCATAATATTGAAATAGACGGAAAAAAAAAGCTATAAATGCACCGTGCAAGAATAGATGCTCATCTTAAGTAAACTAATTTTCTTCCATCTCATATTAAGCATAACATCATGCAAACCTATCTCAGGGGATCTTTCATCATACAAAAATAGCATGGTCAAGAAATGGAGGTTGTGATATGATCCTACCAAAGAAGATCTCCCAAAGATTACATACCTAAACATATAGGGCATTGTACTGCATTGCTTACATCCTCTAATTGAACAATGATGTACCTGCAAGAGTATGATTCATAAACCAATTCATGCAGAGTAAAATACAAAATGCCATGAAAATGTTGGTAATTAGAAAAAAAAAAAACATACAAACAGTTAACACAACATGTTAAATGTAAGTTTTGAGTATGTCCAGTCAAGAATTTATTAAGGCGTGAAGAGTGGATAAGCCCTGTCACTACAAGATTCAGGGAGATACTGATGTAGGCAACCTTGCCCATTTATAGGAGTGAGGTTGAAATTAAGACCTTTAGGTCACATTGGAAAAGCTAACTATTGTGCCAAGGTCCATGCACATAATACAAGAAAAATAATAATAAATTTCATAGAAAATGATATAGGTATTAAGTTTCTTTTTTTTTGTCCCTATGAGACAGAAAAATTGAAAACATGTGACAAAAATGTTTATCAAAATAACAGATAAAACTTGAGAAGAGTTTTGCAACTTCGATAGGCACCTACATGAAATATCATAAAGCTTCCCATGAATGTACCAAACATTTAAATGCCAGGTGAAAGAGAAAAAGGGTAAATGTAGGTCTAAGTGGTTGGGTTGAACACCTTTGAAGTTAAATATTTAACTGGCAGGCAAGGTGAAGTGATATTTATCATTAAAATATATCAGTATAATATTTGACCAGTCATAATGGGACATTAATACGGAAAAAAACCACCTCACTTTCAATGATCTCATAAAGGTATTGTGAAACTTCCCAAATAATTATACATAACTAATTATTTTTGCTGGAGGAGAATTTTTATTCGTCATGCTATCAAACGATAATATGGCATAAATTTATGTGAAAGTAGAATTTTTTTTAGAAAGTATAGTACTTCTCTCTCGTGAAACTAGTTAGTTCTTGAAAATGTAGAATTGCATCTTCTTTAAGACCCGAAATGAACATCAAGTATTATCCACAGAGCAACTACAACCATAGATTTACCAGACAAGCATGGCAATATCTCAGATAATATATATTACTATTGATGTAGTTAGAGTTTCCTTGGGATAAATCAAACATGAAAATAGCCAAATATTTTAATCATCCAAATAAGATTTTTATACCAAGAGTATATGTAGGATCACTCAACCTATCTTGAAACGCAATCCGGATCAAGTCACAACTCATCCAACGACCAATAAATCAACTTAGACAAATTGACATTCACAATATGGAACTCGCCTCCTCACCAAAAGAGCTCACCACAAGTCACCAGGTGAACTCACCTTGTCAAGATACTCGATGGAAGAACTCACTAGTCACTCACCCCAAATAGAACTTAGTAAGGACTCATTTGGTGCACTCACTCATTATTTAGGACCAAGTAAATTGTTTAATTATATGGAAGGCCATTTCACCAAAAGAGCAACTTCATCACCATATCAAGACATTATACACATGTTTGTATCAAAGCAATCTATCGAGTTTGTACTTTTCTTTTACTATTTTTTGTTTGTACTCCTACCTTATAAATAATGGGTCAGGAGATTGATTTGGGACCTTTATTGGATTGTGTTTTAACTTTTATTTTGAGACTTGTTTTATGTAAGACTTTACTTGGCTCTCTTTTCCTGGATAATGAGAGACATTTATGAAATATTTGAAACTCTCTTTCTCTCTCCACTCGCTCGAGTATCCTGTACTCACTTTTCTCTCTCTTTCCTTCTTGTCTTGTTAGGCTAGCCTTGCAAGTAAGATCTAATGTCACCCATGGACAAACCATAATCCAAATCTTGAAAGGAGTGGTAGTGTGCAGTAGATGCCATAGACAAGAAGCCAAGCACTACAACAAGTAGAGCAACCAACCAAGGAGAACTCCATTAACATGTAATACTAACACCTAACACTTCGCTACTCATTAAGGCTTAAACAAAATGGAGAAGCAGATCACTCGCCTTGTCTAAGGACCCATAGAGCTAATTTATTGGGAGAGTCTGTGGGGCCAAGCAAATGAAGAGTCCATGACTCTATCAACAACAAAGTTAGGCACAACAACAAGGCTTTAACTTCAATTCCTTGATTGTATGATATCTTGTTTCATACCGGTGGATGATGAGAGTCACGAGACATTGCCTCCCAAGTAAAAAAGACAATCTCAAATTAGTTAAAGTTCAAAATTCTCTCTTAAAATCCTATGGAAGTAATGACCGAGTATACCATGTCACTTACTTTGAGTTGACGACCTAGCTACTTGGTCTCAATGACGCACTAAAATGACATTTATAATTCATCACTTTTAAAGAGAGAGTATGAGATGGTTATCGCATCTTGTAGTAAGCATCATCACTTCTTTTGTCGAGTTCAAATGAATGTTCATCACTCAATTTATCAATGCCCAAAGGCCACTTAAGAGCTCACAAGCACTATTGTAAATGAGTTGAGATCTAGGTAAGTCCTTAGGAAGTTAATGGTACGCTTCCAAAGGGAGATGTTAAAAGCGAATGATTTGGTGCTCACAGTTACACCAATTGCTCTCACCCAAGGCCTGAGAGAGGAACCATTCAGATACACCTCGGCCTTCAATAGCTCCAAGTTTACTTAGTAGAGTCAACCTAACCTGATTTATCAAGATCGCATGATAAGGAAAATAATGATGAGCTCGATTAAGATCTCATGATTTTATTATTCCGGGCTATCATGGTTCATGGTTTGTCTAATCAAAAGACCAACCTAACCGAAGAATCCTTCTCAGCAGTCATAGAATGGTTCGTCCGAGAAAATTTTGTAGACCTAAGATGAATTAAAAGGACAACTTTAAGTTAGCCCTAGCTAACAAAGTAACTTTGGGCCCTATCAAATGCACTTTATGATTCACAACTCAATTAGCAAAATCATTAGAAAACATACAGGGTATAGCTATAATCATAATATAATGGTGTCATTTGACAACAAACTACATAATTAGAGGGCTTTGATCGTAACTACAACTTTATGTGGTGCCCATGGACAAATTTAGGAGGGACAAAGGGGTACGTTTCACCCCCCAACCCAACAACAACAACAACAATAACAAGCCTTTATCCCACTAAGTGGGGTCAGCTACATGAATCCTTCGTCTCCATTGTGTCATATTATGTGTTAAATTATCATTTAATTCAAGTATACTAAGGTCATTTTTTATACATCTTAACTAAGTCTTTTTAGGTCTACCTTTCTTTCTAATAATCTAATGCATCTACTCTCTGTCGGTCATTGGACGTCCACGCTTTATGTGGCCAAACCATCTAGGCAACTCTCTCGATCTTATCGCCCTTTGGAACTCCAACTTAACACTTAACTTAGTCTTATGCTTCTCTTTTATTGGCCAACATTCTGCACCATAAGTCATTGCAGATTTTACCACCATCATATAAAATCTTTTCTTAAGTTTAAGTAGAACTTTTCTATCACACAACAGGTCAGATGAATTCCTCCACTTCAACTATCCAACTCGAATTCTACTAATAACATCTCCATCTATTTCACCATCATTTTGAACAATAGAGCCTAAATATCTGAATTGCTCACTCTTATTAATGACTTATTCACCTAATGTCACAACACTACCACTAAAACCTACAACTAAAATTACACTCCATATATTAGGTTTAGATCTACTTAAATGAAAACCTTTAGACTCTGATGTTGACCTCCATAATTCAAGTTTCTCTTGGACTCCCCCTCTAGTCTTATCAACAAGAAGAATGTCATCGACAAAAGTATACACCAAGATACATCTTCTGTAAATGCTAGTAAGAACATCCATAACTAAACAAAAGATAAGGGCTTAAAAGGCTGATTCTTGATGTAATCCAACTGAAATAGGAAAATATTTTGTCAATCCTCCTTGTGTTTGGACACAAGTAACAACTCTAATATACATATCCTTAATGACTTGAATATAACCAATATTAACTCTTTTCTATTCTAGAACTCTCCAAAAAATATCTCTTGAAACTTTGTCATAAGCTTTCTAAATCAATAAATATCATATGTATCATCCTTACTTTCTATACTTCTCCATCAAACCTCTTAACAAATGTATAACATCCATAGTAGATCTATCGCATGAAATCAAACTGACGAGAGAAACTTTTGTATCACATCATAACCTATGCTCAATTACTCTCTCATAATTTTAATGTATGACACATTAACTTAATTCTCTATAATTTTCACACTCTTGTGCATCACCTTTATTCTTAAATATAGGAACCAACAAACTCTTTCTCCACTCATCTAACATCTTTTTAGTCTTTAAAATAACATTAAAAAGATTTGTAAGCCAAAAAATTTCTTGATCTCCTAAACATTTCCACACTTCTATTAGAATATAATCAGGTCATACTATTTTTTCACATTTCATTTTCTTTAAAGCTTCTCTAACTTCATATTTACTAATACGACGATAAAAATAAAATTCTCTATTTTATTTAAGTAGTGGTCTAAAATCAATCGACTTTCGATCCTTCATCAAAAAAGTTTATCAAAATATCTTATCCACCTATTTTCAATATCCTTTTCAAAAAAAAAATACTTTATTATTTTCATCCTTAATACACCTCACTTGAACTTTACTTCTCCTATCTCTTTGGTGCTTAACTTATACATACATCTTTCACCTTTTGGTATCTAATATATCAGTATAAATCACTAAAAGCTAAATTTTTTGCATCATATATCGCTTTCTTAATCTCTACAAGCCACTTTATATATTTCTTCTGCTTTTACATATAAACCAAGTTTTATAACAACGCTTCTTATTTCTTATCATTTATCTGACACTCGACTCCACCAACAATTTTATTAAAATAAACTTTTTCTTTTGATTCTCCAAAGACATTTTAAAGAACTCTAATTTCACTATTTTTCCCACATAACATTAAATTCCTTATGAACATCCCAAATTCTAAGCTCTTATACTGCTATTAAAATAATTTTATTTGTTTTTTAAGTGTCCCCATCTAATCCTAACAATAATTTGATTTATTTTTCCTCTTATAATCTTTCATCTTAAAATCTAAAACAACAATCGTTAGACTTAAACTTTCACTGGATGACCTTACAATCTTTACAATCTAAACGATCTATTTTTCTTATCGAAAATAATCAATCTGTTTTACTAGATCTATTTTATAAGTAATAATACGTTCATCTCTTTCTTAAATAAAGTAGAACTAAATCATAAACTAAGGTAAAATCTAATATAGTTCTACCTTCTTCATTAGTCATCCCAAATCCATAACCACCATAAATACTTTTAAAATCTTCTACCACTCTACCAATATGTCCATTTAAATCTCTTCCAATAAATAATTTTTCTTCAAGAAGTATCTTTTGTATTTATCCCTCTAATTCATTCCATTTTTTTTTTTACATCCAAACCTACTTGATCATAAACACTTATAACATCGATAATCTTAAGATCAACAATCTTTAAAACTATAATTCTATCTCTACATCTATTAATATTTATAACATTATCCTTCAAATTTTTATCTATAATCACACCTACATCATTTCTAGTTCGACTTCTACCTAAAGACCAAAGTTCAAAATCTAAACTATCAATCTCGGCCTTCACTCTCCCAAAATTTTGAGATGTTTTATTGTTCTTTTTTATTTTATTTTCATCTGCAAAAAATTTCATATTGTCTTATTTATAATTTTAAGATTTAATTGATAGGATTATTAAAAAAATAAAAGATTATTTTTAAAAATTATATGTATTATAAATATATAATGATCTAAATAAATTTAATTATTTTTTTATTTTTATTTGTCATTTATATTTATTTTTCTATTCATAATAAGTAATTAAAAAATTTTGTTTTTTTAATTTCAACTTGAATTTAATTAAATGATAAATAATAATAATAAATAGTATATGTATTTATATATATAACTTTTATTAAAAATCTAAATCGCAGTACCCTCAGTCCCTCAAAATAGCCATGCTTAAAAATCTAAATCGCAGTACCCTCAATCCCTCAAAATAACTACGCACACCCTCACCAATCTCACTATTGCAACTCACATCCCACTAATGTCAATCCCAAGTCAAGATCACAAATGTTAAGAGTATTTTTAAAATTATCATATATGTTGTTCCCTAGAAAGAAATTTTCTGGTTTTATCACTAGTGGTGTCACTTGGCGACAAAATCACATGAATTGATGACATGAACTACATCCTTATTAATATGTGATTATTTGAGAGAAAGCATAACAATACATTTGATTTAACAAGCGATACATTTGATTTAGCATTGACTCTTTTGTGAGGTGAAGTATTCTTAAATTTTCACTCTCAACAAATGATTATAGAGTGTTAATGAATTTTTGCTTCAAGTTAAAATGATGAATTTCATTGATTAATCTATTGGATTAAAACTTTCTTCCTATTTTATAATTGGTTGAAATTTGAGTTTGAGATGCTTTGGCATTGGAATTTTAGATATCTTTGTGGGATCCGAAAATTCGCCACCGACCTCTTTCGAAAAACAAAAGAGAAAAAAAGAGTTGTTTAAGTGTCAGTAATAATTTCGTAATGAATAATAAGACATACTAGAGATTTCGCTCTCATTTGGTGAGAACTTTTTATATCTCTGTTCCAAGTTTCTATAGCAAACTCCTATATTTAATTACCCCTCTCAATATGAGAAGCACTTTCGATTAAATAATCGTTAAAGAACGAAGATATAATCAGTGAGTGGAGTTTAGAACTTATGAAATTTATTATTTTAACTTAAAACTTTTGTGGAATGATGACGCCGACGGATCCCATGGTCAAGATCCGTCACCATCCCGCTGGGAGGAGGTAAACCCAACCGGACGATCATTGCCAACACACGTGCCGTCCAGGGTTTCTTGGACTGCAAGGAGTTTGTCTGGGGACAAATATAAGTCAACCTACTAACATAGATTTTTTTGCCCAACCAAATACATTCTACATTTCACTACCAAAAGCAAAGTTAGGGGAACATACTGTGCACCGTAATTTAGTATATCGCTAACCACCCGAGGGTCAGAATCGCCATTTATGTGCCATATCAGAAAACCACGCCAGGGCCACGCCCCACGCTTGGGAATATTTGAGTGTGAAGGTAGTGTATTTAATTTGACGCTTTTCAGCAAAGTTTTCTTAATTTGTCACCCAAAAAAATAGCGGAGGGATGAATTGATTTTTTTAATTTTAATTTAAATAATTCATTTCATTTTTTATATATTTTTGATATTTATTTTTGATCATTCATGATTGATTTAGATTTGAATATAATGATAATTTATCATTGAAATTTTAATTACACCCTTCTCGATCATTTAATATCAATCGATATCTTTACTCGTCCGCTTTTCATGAGACGGGATTAATTATCTTATAATCCTTCAAAATTTTGTCACTCTAATATGAGGGTTGGACTTTTCTTCCCGAGTTTGAATTTTTATGTCTCATTCATAAGTATTTACGTAATTAGCTTTTCTATATTATTAATTTGAAATTTTATAATATCAAATTTTTGGTTAACTCCTGATCCCTCCAAGACCAAACCGGATGTATAACATTTGTTCTTTGTTTTATATCTAACTCACTTATTGTTTGGATATTTCAACATACATAATATATGTTCTTTTAAAATACATTAAATGTCTAAAATGTTCAATTTGCAAGTTTTGTTTTAATATGACATTTTGAGTTTTGTTATTTAACTTGCCAAGACCAAACCGGATATAAGATCTTATTTAAAACTTCCCTTTTAAGTCACAAATAGAGTTGAAATAAATTATTTTGCTCTATTGATCAAAAGGTAATAAAATATATTAAGTTTTCAGGAAATATAGATGATATTATTTTAAAAAAATCCCTTTATGTCACAAATCAAGTATAGAAATAAATTATTTTCTATTTGATCAAAATGTAATACAAACATGACTTAAGCCTTTTCATTTAAATACGATACGATATTATTTTACCAAAACCTCCTTTTTCACAAATCAAAAATGTATTGAAATAAATTTTAAGCCTATTTGATCAAATGTATAAACAAACATGACTTAAGCCTTTTCATTAAATACGAATATTATTATTTTGGCCAAAACCCCTTTTATGTCACAAGAAGATAGAAATAAATAAATTATTTTAAGCCTATTGATCAAGTAGTAATGACCAAACATGACTTAAGATTTTTTCATTAAATATGATAGATATTATTTTGGCCAAAACTCCCTTTATGTACAAATCAAGGGTAGGGTTGAAATAAATTATTTTGGAGCCCATTGATCAATCAAAGTAATCCCTTAATAGCATTTGTTTTGGCTAAGAAATCCTTTCTATTCTGCAAGTCAAGAAACATAAAATAAATGAATCATTTAAAACATACGATCAAATAAAATTTGAATGAATTGACTTGATTTGCTAAGAACTTTCTCTACGGCAAAAGAAAACATAAATAAATAAATCATTTTGAGTTCATATGATCAAATATAAAGAATGAGCCTAATGACTTACTGATTTGGCTAAAACCTTTTCTACGTGACAAAAGAAACATAAATGAAATAAATCATTCTCAAGCTCATGATCAAATATAAAGAATGAATGAATTTAGCACTTGATTAAGCAAGAACCCTTTTAAAATCAACAAACATAAATTCAAATACATCATTTTTTCAAAGCATATGATCAATCACCCATCTCTTGATAAGGGAGGAGAAAACAAAGATATGAGAGATGTTATATGTCATTTAAAAGAGAAGTGGGTTAATTAAAATCCACCTCCTTCATGCAGTTCATGACAAAGGGGACAAATACTCATTAAATTTTATTAAGATAGACAAGAAAGAATTTATTTCCTTTAAATCCATTCCTCCTTTTAATGGAAGTGATAATGACGACAAGCAGATATGTCCACGATGTACGCATATGACAAATGGTAATTAATTTAGATGATTTTCAGATGCAACTTACGACAAGACCATATGTGATATGATAGATGAGAAAGAGGAACTATAAATAAGAGAGATTCACCTCTCATAAACTTATTTCTTCTCCTTTTCTCTTAGACTACTAATCCAAGTTCTTTCAATCTTGAAAAGTACATATATGAATTGTAGTTCTCTTCTAACTCGACAATTTTCTATTTTGATATCTTCACGATATATGTCATGTCATAGATGATTTAATTTATTCCATATGTATTTGTTTCAATGTTTTCACTATGTCTCATGTAGATGTATGTAAATCAGAGAATGACAAGTAAAGTAGGGAGGCAATATGTCAACATGTAATATGTATTTCATACGTCAAGCTAAGAAAGCGAGCATTACACAAGCATGTCATAATTCCAAAGAAAATACTGCATGATATGTAAATTCAACACATAAAGATTTATATTAACCACTTTAGCCATACTCATACAAATAGAATAACTTTTATTATATGTAGACAAACATAAGTATTCATATAAAAAAGATTTTGCCAACATGTTAACCTAAAGGATGTACTGAGATCTCCCACCACGCCAAGAAAGATTATGGGTGGATGTCAGAGACCACGATCAAAATTGATAAGATAATATTTTCTACCACGTTAAGAGAAGACTTATAAGAAATTTAAAGCCAGATTTGCATATAAACAAAAAAGAAGCTTCAGATGTATAATAACAAAATTTACAACAAATTCTCCTCACCTGCTACGAGAGGGCCCACCATGCCAAGAAAGGCATGTACGGTGGATGTCGAGACACCACTACCGAAATTTTGATAAAGATAATATAAATTTCCCTACCATGTTGGAAACACTCAGAAATTATATCACAAATTTAAAGCTCAGATTTATAACAAAAAAGCGCCGCATGTATATTTGATTAGATATAATAATCAAATTTACAACAAATTCTCCTCCTCCACACAATGAGACGTTCGCCCCACCATGCCAAGAAAGGCATGTAAAAGGGGTGGTATCCATTAAATTTTGATAAGATAAGATTTCCTATTAACAAGATATCAATAATAAAGCAAATATGCAAGAATGAAATCCATAGAATAGAAGTAATATACCAAAATCCTCTCTTTCTAATTTGATTTTATTTTCATTTCATTCTATTCATACAAGAGAAACAAATGAAATCCATAGAGATAGCATAAGTATGACATACCACTTTTCCATTTAATTTCGTTTTACTTGATTTCATTCTACTCATGTACAGATAAAACAAATGAAATCTATATTAGATAACAAGTAGCATGACATAAACTCCTTGATAAAATGATTTCAACATGTATCACATTTCTAACAACAATTCCATAGATTTTCCAGGTAATAGTTTCAAGAATTCAAAGAGACAAATATAAATCATGCTTTGCCTCAAGATAGTTGTTTGAAAGTAATGTTTGATTTGCAAATCATAGATGAAACAACTAACTTCATTTAGTAGATATAAATCTGAATTTTCAATCCAACAAAAATATTTGCTTGCACAATAACATGATTTAGCTAATACATTCCCTGACATTGCCAAATGGAGAAGAGCCAAATAGAAATGAGAAAATCTCATGAGAATCACAACCCACTTTATCATTTCAAGCCAACATCAACATAGATTAAACCCATGAGTAATACAAATATCCTTGCTCTCTTTTCTTCTTTCCCCAAATCAAGAGAAAGAAACAAGCATTACATATCAATGACCAAAGTAAGCTTTCAAAGATGACATCATATAAGCTAATGAGATTAGGATTTCAATATCACAATATGCTTTCATAATTCAAGAGCAAGAAAAAGGACATAAAACAATATATCTTGCATGATTTCAACCTCCAAATACTCATGGACAACAAATCAATTCATTTTTCCTTAGGTAAACAAAAAAATATTTCAGCAAGAGAAATGAGTGTAACAAAAGAAGAAGGTAACAAATACAATCGAGGAAGAAAAGCAAAAAATGTCATAACCCTCATCTTTCCTCTCACTCTTCTTGCTTAGTTTATACAACCCACAACCGCTACCAATGGGACTTATCAAATTCGAGATTTAAGGCAAAACTAAGAAGAAACAGATAATAAACAAACAAAGAAGTCGACTTTCTAGCTTTGGCAATTGGCATCGATGCTCAGCAACATAAAATGGTATATTAATAAAGTTGCCAAAAATATATACCACCATGAAGCCACCATGGAGTAAATAATCATTAAACCAAGCAACTATCCCACAAAAAAAAAAAGTATAATTCCTCGAAGCAAACCGTGAGAGTTCAAGAATAAAGACAACAAGAGCATAAATTGCCAAAGGTTTAAATAGATTTGCAAAGAGAATCAAGATAAAATAAAAAAGGATGGCCAGCAAAGGAAAGAAGGACCTATTTTTTGCTCAAAGTGAGAAAAAATAGAAAGTCATAACTCAGATCCCATAAATCCAACATTATATCTTCATCTCAAGCATAAAAAAAAAGGTAATCCAACCATAACGATAAGGATAAACAAACCATTTCCTTCAAGAAAACCCACATAAAAAAATATAACTTAAGATTGAAACGAAAACAACCGGGGTTTCTTGGAAGAGGAATTAGAAGGATCCTCGATTTGCTCGACTAGGGTTCTTCAACAGAGGAGCAAGGAACTGCAGGGAGTTCGCCTGCAGAGGGAGAGGGAGTTGCCGCAGAGGACCTCGGGAGAAAGGAGAGTCAGGGAGGGAGAAAGGTCACCCAGAGCAAAGAGAGAGGAGGGAGAATCGACACTGGGAAGCTTCACAGAGCCGCACAAGAGAGGATCACGCAGAACGAGAGAGAGAAGGAACACAAGAGTTTCAGAGCCGCAGAAACGAGAGAGAGGAGAGAGTCGAATGAAGAGAGCCGCAGCTTTAGAGAGGGAAAATGTCGGAAATCAGTCAACGCAATGGCTATGCGAGATAGCCGATAATTTTTTTGATTGCTGCTGAACCAAGAAATCGCCGGATCTTTCTATTGGAGCGGGGGGAATTAGGGGGATTAATAGATTAAAAGATTAAGACCGTTAATCTTTAATTATAATTTAATATTATTTTATGTGATATTAATTTATGCAAACCCCGGCAATATAGTGTCAATCTAGTGTTTCTGTTGCTGAACGACCAATCGATTTCGCAATCGGAGGTCGCTCGGAGCAAGTCTGAAATTTGGTTTAAATTATGCGACGTCGTGCTTGGATTGATCAACGTTCGCGCACATTTTGCCGAATCAATCGCGGATAGCGTCGTTTGATAGTTTCGACGTTTCGACGACGACGACGCGATCAATTTCGCAAGCGGTCTTCGGACGTTGTCGCTTCCGTTCGATGTGCGCAATTTCATTAAAATTGATTTTAATTATTTGATCGATCATTAATTGATTCGATATTTGTTATTTAATTAATTTTAATATTTTTTGACACATTACTTTTTCAAATTGCGGAAATTAGATCGATCCGATATTGAGTGTTAAACTCTATGCCATTTATTTAAGTTTAAATGACGCATAGTTATAGGTCAACAATCTTGATAGTGATAATCCCTCTGGTTGAAATCATGATCAACATAATCATCATCGGAGTATTTGAGTTGATTATATTTATTTTATTAGTCTGAATCTTGTCAACTCTATTTAATTATCAATAGAGGATCGAGTTTGTGATTTGAATGTAACTTAAAATTTAATTGAAGATTTATTATATTATAGATCTTGTCAACTTTACTTCGAGCATAGAGGATCAAATCTATGATTAGAACTTATAATCTTATTTATGAACTTGAAATTAAGTGTTTATATCCTTAGATATAGAATTACTTAATTAAGATCTTTGATGTTCATACACAAATGTGAAAATAAATTATATTCATTAGTGATTGAGCATTTAATTTTCAACCAATTTTGTCAACTCATTTTCTTATAAAGAGAAGGATTGGATTGATAAAGTGAAACTTATGGCTTCCATAATATAAGTGGATCAATCCACTCAGGAGAACATGCATGATTGAAAAGCTTAGGTCTATCTTTGGAAAAAAGATGTTACATTTTTTATGAAAGTAATGATTGCTTATTCAAAATAATTGCATGATTTCAAAGGCAAAAGGCAACTTAAGTTAATTATGACTATAGCTTGAGCATCATTCCCAGACCATATGATTGAGCATTTAGCATACTGGTCAGAGTACATGCAGGCGTATTCAAATTTATTTTATGTTAATCGGCACAGTATCCTTAAATACTAGTTTTGAGAAATTAGCACGTGTCGAAGAACATGTGGGAGCATTAATTTCAAATGTTACGTAAATTTTTAGGAAATGACTCTTCTCTCAAAACACTAGCACGTATATCAATACAATTATATTGAACATGAAGTTGTCTCATAATACATGCACAATTATATTTTATAAGTCTTTTATATGCATTTCAATATAATAAGTTTGAACATAAAAGCATCTCGCAATGTACACATAAAATTCATATTATTCAAGTGTTCGATGGCTTCAACGGTTTCTAGTCATATTCGGGTGATTGCTAGTTGCAACACTTTCTCAATCGTCTTCCTTGAGTCACCGACTACCCTCAAGTAACACGACCTCGATCAATTGAGGTTGCCCTGAACTGTGATCTCATGCCCGCCTACAGTCTATAGAGAACTTCACCATTACATGATATGTAAAAACCACTACCTGGAATGTGTTCAACGGTGGACAACCGAAGATAACATTTTAAGTGGTTAATGCGTCTATAATGATGAAGTTTGTCATAGCAATGAATTGCTTTTCTCCTTTTCTCCCAGCCACTGAGAAAATGATCATCCATTTTATTAATCTTTTCCATTGAAAACTTATAAAGTGGTATGACAGTGGGTGTGAGTTTTAGACTCGCCAGATTCATCTTCTCAAAAACAGATTTAAAATAGTATTGACAGAGCAACCGATGTCTATTAACATACTGTCTATTTAATAGTTAGCGATTAACGTTTGACAATTACTATGTTGTTGTAAGAATTTCTAGCTATAAGTTAATCCTTCTATAAAAGATGATAAGGACTACATCAATGTTGGGTGCTTGAGCCATAACTATCGAGTTCACATCTCCCAATCGTAGCCGCTTAAGACTTTCTCATCACATGGACTCACCATCTCCTCTAAGGATTGTAGATACAACTCCTGCAATATGGATGACCCTGGCTGGCAAGAACTCATTTCCCTAATCGTGGATTGGTTCCTTGCATGACCTTCTCATAAAGTTCAACTTTCCACCATTAATAAGCTCCTCGATAATGCTCCTCAAATGATTGACACACCTCTGTGTGATGTTCATGATCTTTATGGTAGGCACAATACCTCGTCGAGTCGCATGGAGTGGAGTTGGGTGTGGGTGTGCATGAAGTATTCTTTATTTTGATGAGTCTCGACTAGCTTAGCTACTTATATCTACAACAGGGTGTTAGTAGGCGGATGGCACGATTGATATTCACTTTGATATGGGCAAATAGGTTGCTACATCTCCTAATGGGTTGGTGGCACGACCCTCTGCATAAGCCTACTCTAAAGCTAGGGAGTGCATTGTGCACTTGATCTTTTCTCCATCTTCATCGCTCACATCCTCTCTCCAAAATGACTAGCGAGTGATGACTACTTTATGGGTTTCTCTTTGGGAATTGCCCTAAAGGATTGGGTGGCTTTGTTGTATTCATTAGCAATCACATGGATATTGACAAGTTCCAAAAACTCCACCAACGTTCTCGATTGGTGAAGGCCGAGGGTATAGCTGAATGGAACTTCTCTCAGGGCTTGGATAAGTTCCAACTTGGGCGATTGCAGGTTCAAGATCATTCACTTCTAGCATCTCCCTCTAAAAGCGGTAATAAACTTTATTAGTGATTCCCTTGGCTCTTGGTGCATCTGCACCAGAGCTTGTGAACTTTTTAGGGGATCATTTTAAACTCAAAAAAAGATGCAATGATGGCTATAAGCACGAGAATCACCTCTAGACGGACTCCTTGAATGTTATAAAAAAAAAGACAACACTTAAGCACATCATCAAGGTCAAGCAGGGATGTGGTAGATTCAAAATAAGTTATGTGGTCAGCAAGGTCAGACCTACCATTGTAAAACTCCAAATGTGGAATTTTAAACTTTGACAATAGGCAAGCTTTTGAGATCCCTTTGGAAAAGGCATTGGCTAGGGTTTTATCACTTCTCGCCTCTGGGGAAAGCTCTTCTCTTCACTTATATGATAAGATTTGTTGTCAATGGCTGACGTTAATGCTCGCCTACAATGTCTAATCCGTAAAACTATTGACTCAGAGGAACACTCAACTCACGCATTCGTAAGGCCTCCTACTACATCCTCTCCATGACACCTTAAACTAGGTAAGTAATGCGGTCCTTCATATCCTTCTAGTCTTGTTAAGTGAAAAGAGTTAAATAGCTTGCTCCATGCCAACTGAGTGATCTTTAATGGGTTGTCCTACTTCATGAAGAACTTGATTTTTTATTTATGACATCAATCCACTCTCACCACACCAAAGAGAATGTTGAATTCAAATTTATAAAGTAATACTAAACCTTACTAGTAAATCTTGCTACGAGAAGTAAGAGGGGCCAAGAAAGAAAGGGTAATGTTCACTAGCTTTATATATGAGAAATGCAATAACATACAGAATGCAAAGACTTAATTCCTTAAAGAACCAATCAAAAGTACAAAGGCTCAATGAGGATTGCTAATAGACAAAGCATATCCTCCCAAGTAGCTAATATAGAGAAAATCTTAAAAAGTCTAAAGTCCCCAAAAATACCTCTTGACCCATCATTTATATGTTAGATATACATGACTATAAAAAATACATAAAATAAATAAAGAAAAATACAAACTCCAAAGGCAAATGAGTCATGGACATATCTATAGCATGATGGTGTAGTGAGTGTGATAACTGAATGATGTGGCCCTCGTGTGGGACTATATGCCCCTGATCCTGAGGTGAGACATGTTCAACTTATGTCTTTATTAAGTGACAAATAAAGGATCAAGTTGTCCAGTAGAAGTTGTCCAACTATAGAATCAGGCGAGTTCGAGGAGCCCACTCGAACAATCATCTAGCGAATGGCGAGTCCCCTAAAGACAAGTCGACCTTCTGCCGAGTCAGTGGGTAGCTAGCGAGCAGCCTATGTGACCTAGCAATTCAACAAGTTGCTAGTATTTTGGTGGGCCGAGTCTATGTGATTCTAGCTTACCTTTTTAAGGTGAGTCCATCTTGTGCGAGGCATACCTTGGGTTTATAGTTTATAATTACTTACGTATGATTTTTCATTAGTGAGTACAAAATAAATTTAAATCGATCCTTACTTTTAAATCTTATTTCAAAAGTTGAGATTATTCCCTTTACCGAGTCCTGTGTTATCACTGTCTTCCAACCCAAAGTGCGATAAATTAGGTCATACCAGAGGTAAAAACCTAATCATACATAATACCAAAAAGTTTCCACGATTAGACTCCTTCGGTGGATCATGGAAGCATGCAACCTCAAACCAACAACGCCAAGCAAACCTCATCCTAGTGTCAGAAGACTGAATCCTTCAAGGCGCATTCACTTAAGAGACAATGGCCACCCTGTATACCCAAATCCTCGATTCTTCTAAATAAAATAAGAGCGGGAAGAAAATATTGCGAGAAGACGTCGACAAGATCTCGCAACCAAAGCTAAACTGAACATTACATAATAACAAAAGGTTTCACCACGATGTTCTATCGAATGATCATGGCAGCAAGCGACCTCAAACCAACTGGTCCAAAACCGAGCACGCCTCATCCTAGTTTCAAAACAGTGAAACTCACTCGCATTCACTTCCGATACAAAATACATCGTTTACATCGTTCATGGCCTTCCTCCGTACCCAAATCCTCAATTAATCCAGAAAATTAAAAACAGGAACAGAAACCCGGGAGAAGACATCGTAACGCACGTCCAGTTACAAAAGTAGCCCGACCTCGCCGGAGAACATAAGCAGAAGCTGACCCTACTGTTCTGATGCCAGATGCATCCTTTCCACGAGTGCATGATTCTCGGAGAAACATGCTTACGAACCGAGAAGAGCAACTCAATCGTGACGGAAAGCATAAAAAACAACCAAATATTTCGAGCAGGAGTGAATGGGAGGTACAGAAGACATACTCGTCCTTGTCGTCCGAGCTCTGCGAGGAGGTCCTTCCATCTTCGCCTTCTGAATCTGGGACTACACCGCAGCACAGCATGGAAGGGTGAGATCGAGAGAGAGCTAAACGAACCGGAGCGACCACGAAGTAAAAGAAATGCAGTAGTACCGTGTTGCTCCTTGGGATGCCCAGGATAATAAGTCGGCGGGGGCTGGGAGTTGGCTACATCACCATCACTGGCGTACAGAGTATCTGCCGGGGGGACAGCGACCACTGCAGTGGGAGAGGATTCGTCGTAGGTATACGAGGGAGGAAGGGCTGCCTGCATTTTCTCTCGTGAGCTGCGCCTCGCGGCCTCTTGTCTCCTTCGAGGGAGAGCGGGCGAGCGCAGAAAGGAGAAGAAGGAAGCGAAGCAAGTAGACTCCGTCGCGTCGCGCTCTTAAGTTTTTCTACTTGGAACATTCGCTCGATTCGAAGTACTTTTGTAGCAATGGAAGAATTAGAAAGACTGTAGGTGGATGTGTGTGCCACGGCAGGTGGGGTGGGCCCGATGGTCCTACTGGTCTCGTCTCGTGGTGTCAATTCGAGTCTATAGGTGAGATTCTATTCTGATTCGAAATTAATCCGACTCGAATAAAATTGATCTGAATCCGATCTATTTATTAAACGAGTTAAAAATTTTAACCCGATTGATCCGATATCAACGATATATATATATATTTAAGTAAAATCAGTCAATTTGACTTATAAAAATTATTCAATTTATTCAATCAATTTTAAATTAATGATCATTGGGTGAGCTGATATGCAAAGCAAAATTTTGATAAATAAATTATCGAGAAATGAAATAATTTTATATAAATAAATTTTATTTATATAGAATATTAATTTATTATTTTCCTATAAAAACTGATAAATAAATATTATATTAAACTGAACTTAATAATTAATAAATTTAATATAAAAAACTAATTATAATATTAAAAGTAGGATAGATTCATCGGTGACTCCAATCAATTCAATCGTGAGCTGATCTGTCATTAGCTTAATTCATATTTAAAATTGTCTTTGCATACAATAAGTATTAATTCATTATTTAATCAATAAAAAGTCAATGAAACGATGAAGTGGAAAAGTTTTTGATGAATCCTTTTATTCTAATATTAATAAAATGGCAATTTTATAAAAATAAGTATTTTATAAATAATAATTAACTTTTTAAGTATGATTTTTAAAAAAATAGAAATAGATATAATTGTACGTTTATTGACGCATTCTCACTATTATGATGGCCGTTAAATGGACAACTTGCTTAATGCATGACTTACCTGTTGCAAAATTTTTTTTAAAAAAACTACAGCATATTGAACCTAAATTATAGCATGTTTGAGACATCTAGTATTATCGTTTATGTTTAAATTCAAAGATGATAAATTTAAGATTTTTTACTAATATGTTTTAATCATTATATACAAAATGAATATAACTCAATAAATATATAGAAGCAATAACCTGATATGTTGTCCAAGTAAAAAATAAACAACCACACAGAAGTTTAAAGACAAACAATAAACTTCATATACATCTAATTTTCAGTCAAGTAGGGTTACAGATATACAACATAATAAATGTAATCAAAATAAATGTTACAAATACAATTACATACAAAGAGATAGTTTAACAATTAGAAATATCAAAATAAGTATACACTCTGAAACTATCAGCGACGTTTATATGAGATCGCACTACTGAGGTGTAGTGAGTGCATCATGGGCGCATGACGAGACTCCATGTGGTCCTTGAACCTGCCCTTCAACATCTGGGCCTTGTTCTAATTGTGATTCTCCTAGTGACATCCAAACTAGTGAAGAAACAACATATGGTGAATGTGTAACTTCTGTATGAGGCTGAAACTGAGAGCTCTGCTGATGAGATAAAGGCTCACGGAAGAAATCGTTGGTCAGGTCGTGGAGTCAAAAGGTCGAGAAAAAGAAACAATTCTCGTATCGCGAGGCCAACGAGTTTAAGCACAGTAGCTAATTTGACTCTAATCTCGTTTAAGTAAGTTTATTAGTTCCGCGCGACTTTATCTTTCGTGATTGAGCGCAAGTAGTTGGCATATACCTATTTTAAATTTTTTTAAAATAATATTTAAACAATTAGTTATTATTTATATGATACTTATTTTTTAAAAAATTGTCTAATAAAATTTTACTTTGTTTATTTAATTGAAGGGCTAGAAATAAAATATTTAGAAAAAAAGTTTAAAAATAATTTAAATATCATGACTCATAATATTGATTTTTAGTTATTTTCAAAATATATAAGTGTGAAATATTCTAAATTAGAATAATACATATAAAGGGCCGTTTGGGATCACTTTCATTATTTTTTATTTTTCAATTTTATTATTTTATTTTATTTATATTTTGTTTCAAAATAAAATGATTCATGGTGAAATTTATTTTAAAAACCATATCTAAACATTTTTTTTGAATAATTTAAAAATTAATATGATTTATTTTAAAAGTAAAAAACATATATATATATATATATATATATATATATATATATATATATATATATATATATATTTAAAAAAACATAAAAAGATAATAACAAAATCTATGGAAAGAGTGCTACTTATTAGTGATGGAAGTTTGCTCAAAATTTTAAGTTGGTAACAAATCTTTTTACATATATTTGTATCAATCTTGGTAATAATGTATTAGTTCTTATCTAAATATTTCTTCTCTATTTTTTTCCTTTAAGAATGAATAGTTAGTTTATCATTAAGGTTTAAGAGAAGGTCTGACAAAGGACTTTTAAATAATAATACAAACTTTTTGAATAGATAAAAAAATAGTTTAGTATGTTGCCACTAAGTCACAATTAATTAAAATTTGAACATAAAATTTAACATTATATTGGCAATCTCATGAACAAAATATCACTTTCAATAAAAATTCTCCATTTATTGAAGAAACTTCACTTATTATATCTCATTTTCTTTGTACTCGAAAATTACAATCCTACTACTCATGGGAGGAACTAGCTATTTATTTCAGGGTGGATAAATTTTTTAAATAATTTAATAATTTAATAATTTAAAAATAAAATGTATATAAAAATAATAATTAATAAAAAAATGAATAATTAGTAAAATATTTTCAAAAAATTTATATGAAAAAAGATGAGTGAGCAAGATTATTAAATTGATAAACTTTTATTTTAATTAATTAAACAATTATTTGAGAGTAATAGGTTGAATTAGATTTTTTGGGGAGAGATTTATTATTTAAAATGTAAATTGAAATGGGCTAAAATATAAAGAAAATATTTTTAAGAGAAAAATAGAATTTGAGGGTCCCCTCCTACTAGTATTTCTATTTCCTCTCCACTAGAAATATTTCTCAAATTTCTTATCAAATATTAAAATGCTCACATGAACTCTATAATGATATTTTTTTAAAGAATTCCAAGTTGTTTTATTTTTATGACAAATTATTACTTTTCTATAGATATAATCTCTCCTTTCATGTGTGCATTCTAAAAACTTATAATTGTTTAAAGAATACTTTTGAAAGAGTGGTTGAAGCAATCAAGAATGTCAAAATAAAATAAATGTCTAAATGGATATGATCTTTCATACATATTACACAAATGTTATAACCATAAATATATAGTCTTGCATGAATAAAACAAATAAAAAATTATTGTCATGATTTAATATTATTATCATAGTATTATATCTTTTTTTAAAAATAAATGAGAAAAGAGAGAATTATTTGCATGCACATTAAATATCACCATCTTTCCATGTGATTTGTATATAATTTGTGTTAATTTCATGCATGGTGACATGATATGCCATTAGCTTTAATTAACTTTTTGACCGCATTCAAAGGTTACAAGTTGATGTGAGAAGATAGCAATTATCATCCAAGAGGAGAGAGGGCATAAAAATTGATTAGTCTATGATGAAGGCAAAATAAAATGCTAGATTGGACATCCATCCTTGATTATGACTTGACTTGATGGAGAATAATAAGGAAACATACAAATTTTTTTGTAATTATATGTATTCTATTAGAGTACAACTCATCATATAATTACATTCTTTTATTATACATATGACTAATAAAATGTTTCATAATATAAATTATATAACTAGCCATGAAATTATATGTTGTAAACCACTATAATTTGAAATGCAACAGATTAGTAATATATTTTCTTCCAAATTAAGGTTGGTGGGTATCTCTTTCTTTAGTGATGTTGAGAGTAACATCCCATCATTTGGTTGAGGAGAGATAATTATCTAGTTACTTATAAACTAGTGTTCTTATGTTGCTTTTGTTATTCTTTCATAACTCTTCAAGGCTATAACACTTCACTAAAGAGTGAAGTAAATAATATAAAAAATATTGAGATTTATAACGGTTCGGTTTTATGGCTTATATAAATAATAAGAGGTAATTGAGTACTTTATTATAACTTTAAAATGTAAAACATAGTACCTATACAACAACAACAATAACAAATCTTTATCTCATTATATGGGTACATGAATCCTTTTTCTTCAATGTGTCATATTAAGTGCCTTATTTTTATTTAATTCTAATAAATTAAGGTCATTTTTATACTTCCTAACCAAGACAAAAGTAATATATATTTTGTTGTTCATATCCTTTTATTACTTATATGAATATTTTTTATATAGTTCTAAAAAATTATAATTGAATATGCTATGCTGATGCCAACTGAATCATTATATATATTAATTACCATTTATGTAATTTTAAAAGATATTCAAATAAAAGAGGATGAATTTGGACATAATTTGATGTTGCACATCAAAGGAGTAAACAACCTGTCACATGGTCAAAAATCATAGCTTGAACCTATGAGGATTTTTATTAGACCTTATGTGTTGTGGTATTTTAGTATTGATGTCTTATGTATTGTATTATATTGTAGTGGATGTGTTTGATTATATTTAAGTATTATATGAGAGTTGTGATTGAAATTATGAAAGTTAATATGTTAATTTGTATAGGTGTTTGTCTGGCTCTTTAGTGTTGTATTCCATGGTATTTAGTATTTGGGAACAGAGAAATTGGTGCCTTGGTGCTAGCCTGTGGTGCCATGACACTAGTTTGTGCTTCAACGCTGATCTATGGTGCCTCAACACTATAAAATGCTAGGTTTCGACATTTTCAAATTTTTTTTTCAACAGTTTTCTCCAAAAGGATACATCTCTTAGAGTATTGCACTTATATAAATACTTATTCTACATAATGGAAAGTGAGACTTATTTTTATGTGAAAAATGTGAGTGAAAAACTTTTTAATTGGAGCTTGGTAGTTGGTTGCCTAGAAGATTTGGTGACCCTTTATTTCCTCACATCCCTTCCACTTTGGTGAGTGGAAAGCTATGGAGCACTTCTTCTTCCTCCATCTGCTATAACATTCTCTCCATGATCACTCCATCAAAATTAATGGTTGTTACATTGAATATATGTTGGTTATGATTCACTTGGTGAATACAATGTCTTATTTAGAATATAAGTATATGACAAAAAATTAATATGGATTTGATACTTTAGAATGATTATATATTATGAATGTAATACATACTTTTTTTTATAAAAAATTGCTTGATGAGAGCTTTAACATGTAATAATCTCAAGCGAGATACATATGACTTTGATTTAATCATATGTGGATAATCTTAATTTGGTTTGAACTACCCTCATTATTCAAGAGAAAGGGCATACAAATCACCTCCAATAACCTGTTAACTCTAGGTCATTCAATTCATTCCCTCCATTAAAGAGAATCAACTATCTTGAATCACTTCAATAGTTTGCCAACTATGGGTATTTAGTCCTCCGTTTCAAAGGTATTTAGACCTCATTATTTTAAAAGATTGTATTTCCCAATAACATTTATTTGCCCACCATTTTTTGAGTTAATTATCCCCTCTCATTTTAGGAGAGGGGATAGCTCAATCATTATCAATTATCAATTATCATCTTCTCAACCACCATTGAAGGTCTTTTTTCTTCATATTCAATGGCAGCCATAAATTTTTATTTTGCCTTATTCTCATCCTCAAGGGCACGACAACTTCACATCTAGAAACATAATTATTGCAATTACTTGTATCTACATCACTACTTTCTTGCATTATTAAATAAATTACATAACTAGCCATGAAATTATATGTTGTAAACCACTATAATTTGAAATGTAATTGATTATTAATCTACTCTCTTCATAGTTAAGGTTGGTGGGAAGTTTGACATCTTTTCCTTTAGTGATGTTGAGAGTAATTTCCCATCATTTGGTTAAGGAGAGATAATTATCTAGTTATTTATAAACTAGTGCTCTTGCGTTGCTCGTGTTTTTCTTTCATAACTCTTCAAGGCTTTAACATCATTTCACTAGAGAGTGAAGTAAATAATATAAAAAATATTGAAATTTATAGCAATTTGATTTTATGAATTATATACATAATGAGAGGCAGACAAATACTTTATTATAACTTTAAAATGAAAAAAATATATTATCTATGCAACAAGAACAACAATAAGCCTTTATCTTGATACGTGGGTTAGTTGCATGAATCCTTTTTCTCCAATGTGCTATATTAAGTGTGATATTTTCATTTAATCCTAATAAATTAATGTCATTTTTTATACTTCCTAACCAAGCCAAAAGTAATATGTATTTTGACATCCATATCCTTCCATCACTTTTATGAATATCTCATATATAGCTATGACAATAAATTATTATATAATATGTTATGGTGATGCCAACTCAATCATTATATACATTAATGATCATTTATGTAATTTTAGAAGATATTCAACCAAAAGAGGATGAATTTGGATATAATTAATGGTTTTTATTATTGATTATATGTTGATTATTATTCACTTGGGTGAATGCACTAATTTATTTAGAATGTGAGTAGATGACAAGATTCATATGAATTTGATACTTCAGTATGATTATATATTATGAATGGAATGAATACTTTTTTTATGAAAATTTTCTTGATGAGAGCTTTAATATGTGATAATCTCAAGAGATATACATTTGATAATGATTTAATCATATATGATTTAATCTCAATTCGGTTTAAACTTCCCTCATTATTCAGGAGAAAGGGCATACAAATCACCTCCAATAACTTGTTAACTCTAGGTCATCCAATGCATTCCTTCCATCCAAGAGGATTGACTATCTTCAATCACTTTAATAGTTTACCAACTATGGGCATGTAGTCCACCTTTTCTAGGGTATTTAGTCCTCATTATTTTAGAAGATTGTATTTCCCAATTGCATTTATTTACCCCAATTTTTTTGAGTCAATTAGTCCCTCTCATTTTAGGAGAGGGGATACCACAATCATTATTAGTTATGATCTTCAGTAACCTGCATGAGCTTTATGCTTTGTATTATTATAACTTTGAGATTGTACTCTTTCAATCACCATGATAAGGACTTTTTTGTTCATATTCAATGGCTTCCATAAATTTTTGTGTTGCCTTATTCTTATCCTCACGGTGAAGACGATGTTTCATCTAGAAACATGATTAGTGCAATTACTTGTATCTACATCACTACTTTCTCACGTTACCATCACTATTACTTGGACTAATTAACTTCTACCTATTTAATGCTACTTTTCTTTGAGTTTGTGAATGAAAACCTTTGTAATTCAGTATAATAATAATGAAAATAGTTCCAATTTGCCAATGCTTCTTGAATTATTTGTTTCTTATAAGAAAATTGTGCCATCTTCTCGCTTCAGTTTGATCATTGGCAAGTGTATCATTTAAGGAAAAGGCTAGCAAGATCCTTTTTTTTAATTATTTGACCTTTTAACATGTAAAAAGATGTATTAAAATTTTCTAAATTATTGACTTTGATGGTAATTATAATTTTAAAGCATACAAACTTTAAATTTATTATAATTAACTATATAATTTTTGGTGATATTTAGACTATTCCTTGTGATTTTGAATAGCCAAATACAAGAGTAAAAAAATTTAGAAATTTTTTTAAATATATTTTATGTACTTGATTACATCAAAGAATAATTAAATTGTTAATAAGTTTAATAAAATTCATATGATAATTAAAATTTTGATGTGATAATAATGAAATGTCTGCTTATATTTTAAACATTTATAAACTTAATAGAGATTTCCATACATGTGTGGTGTTTATTTTTAAATATATGTATATGGGGGGATACCAAGCAGATATGAGGGTGTACTTATTGTGATGGTACAATATCAAGGAATAGTGCACTATCTCGAAAGATAGAAATCACTACCCTACAATGGACCTAATCACCTAATAAGGACTCCTAAGGTATGATGGGTCTTCGAATGTACCAGATATTTTTCCCCTACTTTACATGGATGAATAGAGTAGGGTTTTGTTGACCTCACTTTTGGAGTGAGCTCTCAACCCCATCCTCTTAGACTTAGGAATCTTCTAGACACTAAGATTTTCTTAGTCATAAGACACATCTAGTAATTAGGTGAATACTTAACCTAAGACTTAGAAGTGTTAATCATAAGATTAGGTTATGCCTTAAGGCTTAAGAAAATATCCTATAGCCTAAACCCAATCTAGATACACTTTCTCAAATTGCATTCAAATCTCAAACTAAATCTCAAATTCAAATTCAAATTCTAAATCTAATTTCAAATTTGACTCCAAATGATTAAAATCTAAAATCAAATTCAAATCCTAAGATCCTTCCTAAGCTGTATGAACCACATTCATAAGCTTAGCCAAGACTCCCTTTAAATCAAATCAAACTCAATTGATCTCTTCATAAATCAATTGTTCCTTCATTTATATTCACAAATATAAATAAAATCTAAATTCAAATGACCAAAACTATATCAAAAATCAAATCCAAACTCAATCTAAGCCTTTTAAGCCAATTCTTTAGACTTAGCCAAATTCTATCCAAATCAAGTCAAAACCAATAAATTTTCTCTTAAATCAATCATTCATTCAATTATCTACCCAAATATAAATATAACCTACAATCATCAAATCAAATCGAAGCCAACCCAAGTCAAGCCTAACTTAGCCCTTTTGACTTAAAACTTTCAATTGAGCCAAAAACCTATTGGACTCTAAATTGATTGCCGTTGAAGTTATATTTCAATTCAGGGCTCATATATAAGTTCAACTAAACTCGAATTAAACTAAAACCAAACTAATTGATCCACTTAGGTCCACTTGACCCAAAGTGACCTAAAGAACCCATTTGATCCAACTTCTAATCCAACCCAAATTAGATTGAACCAAGCTCACCAAAACCTTCCACCATGATTGTTGATCATCCTAAGATGATCAATTGCAATCAATTGGGTCAAACCAAGTCAACCCTTAGCCCAAATGAACCAAAACTAGTCAAAAATCATTGTAAATTAAATTGATTGAAACCAATGATTTGAATCAATCCAAAATTAATATTTAAATATGACTTGACCACCAATCGAGCCAAACCAAGCCTAATTGGCCATTTGATCCAAGTTGACCCAAATTGGCTTAAAGGACCAAATTGGGTCAAACCATGATCTAACCCAAATTGATTAACTTTTGGCTCAAGTTCATCCTAAATTGATTATTGAACTTGTAATTAAACCCAATTTGATCAATCAAGCCCAATTGAGCCATTAAGCCCAAATAGATCTAAAGGGTCAATTTGGCATAAATCCAAATTAAATCTAAGTTAATTCAAACCAAATATCACATTTATCTTCAATTAGCCAATTGAACATGAATCAACCCAAGCCAATTTGGCCAATTTTAGTCAAATTGGTCAACTTGACCCATTTGACCCATTTGATTCCAAATGAGCTAAAATCAATTCTAAGCCAAATTAAATCAAATTAATCATGCAAAAACTCTTGAAATTATCATTTGAACCTAACCTAAGCCTTGGTTTGACCCAATTTGACCAATTGGTCAACCTAACTCGATATGACCCAATATGACCCATATGACATAAATTGAGCCAAATCCCTTGAAACTAAGCTATGACCCATTGGGGGTTGATCAAATCCAACCCAAACTCATTTGGGATCAACCCAACCCAATTAAATCTCTCATGGATCCTCTCCCACATAGGATTCCACCCAACCTCATTTAATTCTCCCCATCACATGCATTTAACTCCTCTTCAATATTTGCATTCAATGGAACTGATCATATGGTAGCAAGAGAGGATTTTTGAGCAAAAATATAAAGTCCTTAATCAATCTATCATTTATCTCAACCACCCCATGCAATATGACAACACTTTGGAGCAAAAAAAAATTAAAAAAGAATGGATTTTTGGCCACTATTAAAGAAGGGGGAAATGAGATTTCATTCCTCTTCCTCCTACCACTATTTAGCCCCCAAGAGCTCCCCAAAGAAAAAAGGAACCCATCCCCAACCTCTTTGAGCCATTTTTTAGCTCAAAAATACAAATAGAAGCTTTTCCTGCAATGCAATGGTGAACATTGGAGAAGACGACGTTTCAAAGGAAGGCAAAGGTTAAAAATCATTCCAAAGTTTCCTCACATACTTAGGAGTTCACTCGGATCTTCACCGCCACCGAAAATCATCCCCGACGATTTTTATTTTGCCAAACCGTAGCTCGATAAGATCCTTCATTTGTGATGATTGTTTGCACAATTTTAGGAATTTATCCTAGATAATCCTGCATTTTATATTTAATATCATACCAATTAAAAAATAGAATCTTTTCGGTGCGAATCGACGCAAAAATGAGTCCATTTGGATAAGTTTTCACTTAAAATTTCTCATTTTTCCCAAAATACCCAATTTTTATTCATCGGCCGGTAGATAGACCATCAATCTTCGGTTAGATTACGGCTCGAATCGCGTGAGGATCGCAATCAGCCTTCGGTTTGCTGATGCATTTAGATCATCCGATCTCGTGCGGACAACCGTCGCCCGATCATGCGAACTCCTGATTGCGTGATGATCGAGTCGTCTGATCGGACGCGATCAAACTACATTGCTCGTTATCGGCACATTTTTTTTTCAGCGGCGTGGCCATCATGTGCGGGTATACGTGCACGCCATGCACGCCAATCTCCGCGTGCCATGTGGCACCACATTTGCCATGTCGTCAGCGTACTATGCTAAATAGAAAAATCAGATTTCTGAGTTTAAAAATTATTTAAATCACCTAAAACTTCAAAAATTTATTAAAAAAATAAAATACTTAGCAAAAAATTACAAACAAGTGCTCGTTGGATTTGTATTTTTAGGAGGAATCCAATAAACCTAAAATCCTTAAATTTTACTGAATGGTTTGAGCTTAATTTAGGTTTTAGTAGAAATAAAGTTTCATTAATTACTCTAAAATTTAAGTTGATTGAGTTGAAATTTTTAGGAATTGAAATTAAAGTTAAAACACACATACCATAAAAATCTCAAGTGAAAAGGACTTTTAGATTGAGAGAAATTAAATTTTGAAGTTCGATTATCTATTTTAATAAAATAAATCAAATAAAAATCCAGAAATGTACAAAAATCTTCAAAATGGCTTAGATCACTTTAGTTGACATCTAGGACTCTTAAGAAAATAATGTGATTTTCTGAATCCTAATGAACCCCAAACAAACACTTAAGATTAAAGTTTAATCAATTAAGGAATTAATTAAAACATAATCTAAAAATAATTTAAATGCCAAATCAAAATCAGAAGTGATGTAATACCCAAATGATTGGTAATCAAACCTTAAGTCAGAAAAGTATCATGTATCCCTCAAATGTGAATTTAAACATAATTGAACCTAATTGAGTTAATGAAATTCGATTAAATGATTAGATTTTTTTAAATTAAACTCGTAATTAAATAAAATCAATGAAACTTTAATGTAAAATCAAACTATTCTTGTTAAACCAACATCAAGTATTGAATCTTAATTATATGAAACTACTTAACAAATTAAAATAAATTAAATATTAATTAATCATTAAATAAACTAAAAATCAAATTGATTAATAAACCAATTCAACATAATCATTTGATATTAATCAAATTAAACCAAATATAGTTAAAGTAAACTTAATTAACATATGATTAAATCACATCTATTTGGAATAAGATAATTAATTAGCAATTAATACATAAACCTAATAACTAAATCAAACATGAATGAAATCTAATGAACATAATAAATGAAGAAAATCAAACATAACTATGATTATGAATAATCAAGTTTAATTGAAATAAAAATAAATAATTAAATCACTTAATCTAATCAAATGATAATAACAATAATCCTAATTAGATCAAACTTAAGTAAAATACTTAACTAAATCAAATCACTCACATGCAGAAAATTAAGTCATTAATTAAACAAATCTTTAATTAATCTGATAATTCAAAATTATCCTTAATCAAACTTAACTTTATTAACATCTAATTAATGCAAACTTAATGAATTAATCCATCATCTTGAATCAAATAAATTACATTAAAGTTAAAAAATTAAATCAAGCCACTAATTAATTTTAATCACACCCCTCAAGTAAACTAATTTAGTTAATCAAGTTAATCATATTAAACCTAAGTTTAATCAAACATAAATGCAATTAAATACCAATCAGATCCTAAATTAAACATAAATCATTTTTCATTACATTGATCTGGATAAATATAAAATAAATTAAGAATTAAATAAATCTTTATTTAATTTAATAATTAACTTAAGCACAATTTTTAATTAAACTAATTACCCTTCAACTAATCCAATTGAACAAACACCTAATTAATGTAAACTTAATGAATTAATCCACCATCTTAATAAACTAAACTAACTTTATAAATCACATTAAAATTAATTTAAATCAAACACTTAATTAATCTACTAATTAATTTGATCACACATCTTAAGTAAGCTAATTAAGTCAATCAAATTAATCATATTAAACTTAAACTTAATCAAACATAAATGCAATTAAATATCAATCAAATCCTAAATTAAACATAAATCATTAAGTCATTAATTATATTATTAACCTAAATAAATATGAAATCAAATTAAAAATTAAACAAATCTTTATTTAATTTAGTAATTGATTACACCTCTTAAACAAGCTAATTAAGTTAATCAAATTAATCATATTAAGCTTAAACATAAATAAAATTTTAATTAAAATACAATTAAATATTAATCAAAACCTAAATTAAACCTAAATTATTAAGTCATTAATTACATCATTAATCTAAACAAATATGAAATCAAACTGAAAATTAAACAAATCTTTATAATTAACCTAAACACACTTCTTAATTAAACTAATAATCACTTTGAACCTAAGCAAACCCATAGACTAATAAAGCTAATCAAATCAAATCAAATTAAATTAAATTAAGAAAGACTCTCATCAATTTAATATGTAATCAAATCAAATCTCATCCAACCTACTTAAGAAAAAGATAAACTAATTAACTATCCAATGTATGAAATTAGAATTCAAATCAAACTTTGATAAACATGACAAATGGATGAGATTAAAAATAAAATCCTAATTATAAAGAATCAAATTCAATTAAAAATCAAAATAAAATCTCAATTAATCTAATCCAATCAAACTAAAAATAAAGGAACCATGATAAACATAAAATTAAATCACATAACCATAATCAAAGAAGAGAATTAAATATTAATTTAAAAAGATATTGAATTATCAAGATATAATTAAACCAAAACATCTATTCTAAAATTAATCAATCAAAAACACATGGATTTAAACAAACTTAAACTTCATTAGATATTAAGGATATTGAATTATCAAGATTTAATTAAACCAAAACATATAATCTAAAATTAATCAATAAAAAAATACATGGATTTAAACAAACTTAAACTTCATTAGATATTAAGGATATTGACTTATCAAGATTTAATTAAACCAAAATATATAATCTAAAATTAATTAATAAAAAACACATGGATCTAAACAAACTTAAACTTCAATAGATATTAAGGATATTGAATTATCAAGATTTAATTAAACCAAAACATCTAAATCAATCAATCAAACACTTAAATAAACTTAAATTATAAATTCTAAATCAAATCAAATGAATTGCACAAATTCAAATGGGCTAATTAAGATACTTAAGGACCTTAGTTAGACTCTTTAGGAGTTAGGATGTAGAATATGATGAGTTCTGTCTACAAATGAAATTCATTCTATTATTCATTCTTGAAAACCTAAACATCATTTTAACCAAATAAAAGTGAAATAAAAATGGAAAATAAATTATTAAATCATTTAAATTAAAATCACCCAAAGGTAAAATTTAAACAAATTCAAACTCCAAATTGAAACTTAAACTAAAGAAGCTTAGTAAAGTCTTGCCTTGCCACACAAGCCACATTAGAATATTAAGTCACTTCTAGTGCTAAGTTAGGGCATTGTATGTATGATGTTGTGTATTTATTTTGTGATGCAATATTTTAGATTGGATGTTGGGTGTATGCCTATGGATGGTAGTGATTAATTAATCATATTTTAGGGGTTATGCTTTAGAGGCTGTTGTAATAAAAATATAAATGCGTTTGCTGTGTAGGTTGCTTAGCCCCTAAGCATAACTCATGTTAGGATAGTTGGGCTTGGTTACCCATGTGTGGGGTGCTAAATCCAAATTATTCATATAACTGTTTGGGTTGTATGGTGTGTTTAGCTAACATTTATTTTGTAGGTGTAATTAGATTTACTTTTCCTATTTTTAATATAATTTTATATTAGGAATTAAGATTAGTGCTATAGGGGATTAGGGTGAGTAGTGGCCAGAAGACTTAGTACACACAGGGCACCCTGTGATGCCTTTGGAGCAAATCAAATCAAAAAGAAGAAAATGAAGAAATGAAGAAAAGAAGACCCCTATAACATATATTATTTTTGTAATCTGGGTTGTATAAGGGTAGAGCTCGGCTACTCTTCTTTTTTGCCTCTTTTCGAGGTGTATGGCGGAACCCCACTACAGTGACCTTTTATTCTGTTATGGTAGTTAATAAATTATTTTATGTTGTGTTTAGATTGCACACTAGAACATCATGATTTTCATAGTTTCTTTATAATTGATGTTTGAATGTATGGCCTGAATGCGGTAGGCTCTTAGGATAAAAATTAATTTTTCTACACCAATTAATAACTTGTAATTAAAATTTAAAATAATTCATAACCTCACATAAAAGCCTAAAAATTAAATTAAGGTAACAAAAAATATTTAGTAACCCCTTAGCTGGATGATTGTATGTATAACATCATGCATGTCATATTCTTTCACTCTTGTTAAGAGGGGGCTTCCATCTATGCCAGAGAATAAAGATTTAACTTATAAGAGCTTTTGATGGAAGGACACCCCTTTCTCTTTTGATTTGGCCTATAATCAAGTTCTCATGCATTTAGGCATACAAAATTTCATAGCTTGTGTCAAAATAAAGAGTCCAAAAGAATCAAATAAATTTGATAAAACTTACATTAGATTAAGTCATGAATTTATACCACTCATGCTGTAGTCTCTTAGGGAGTGAGTTTAAGGACTTTATCTCCTTTCTAAATAAACAACAACCTAGCCATCTTGTAAAGCATAAGACTTACCTACATGGATTTAAAGCATATGAGGAGTTAGTAGGCACTCAGGGTTATAAGTCAGGTCAGTGATTTATTCTCTTGTGGAAGTAAATCATATACCCATTTTGCCTTAGATTTATGTCATATTTTGGCCCTCACTAAAGCTCCCTAGATTTAGGATATGAGGTAGCTGTTTCCTTTGGGCTACAAGCATGGATCCTCACATCTTAGGTATTTTACAATCTTATGTTGCGGAATTATAAGCCCTAGCAATCTAATAAAATGTCAACTCAAATAATTAACTCTCTTCAATTTCAAATATAAAGCCCAATTATAGGGTATATTGGAATGCTCACTAGGCTTCCTAGTATCATGCGTTTCTTTCTCCTTTGGATTCCAAAAATAAGTCTTCTACTTGATCTATCCCATTTGATTTTCTAAAATAACCAATCCTTTGATAGTCTTAACCTTGAAATCTTTAAAATTTCTTAATCGAGTATTCTTAAGAATTCCTATTCCTTAGGATGTACTTAACTATGGGGCTTGCCTCCAGAACTTAACAAACCGACTTAAAATAAAACTACTTTAATTTTCCATGTAAAGTAGGGAAAGATCTCTGGTATATTATTCATGCCTTAGGAGTCCTTATTAGGTGATTAGGTCCATTATAGGGTGGTGATTTCTATCTTTGAGATAGTACATCATTCCTTAATGTCATACCCAATCACTTCAATAAGTATCCCCTAAGATCTTCATGGTATCCCACATCTCAAAATTAAACACCACAAATTTTTCTAGCAACTCCGCTAGGGATGGTTCCTCTCTCCATATTTAGTAAATAATTATTATCTCCAAGCATCGATAGTGGACTTATATTTTATTTAGGCTTGGGACTATCATTCTTTCCATTGGCACTTAGTTTATTTCATCCTTAAGCAAAGCTTGCCAATATCCTTTAGGTTTTAGGACCTCACTCCATGTAGGTCTTAAAATCCCTATTGGGTCCCCCAATAGGTGAAAATTAAAATTAATCAAACAAAGGAGATGACCAAAATTAAGAACCTATTCACCATCCTGATGGTGTGGTAAGGTTCATCCCATGAATAATAAGAAAATAAAACCTTATGCAAAATAACATGTCTTTTCAAAAGCACTTTTTTCAA
The DNA here is from genome assembly GCA_021442155.1 of Cymbidium sinense. Lineage (NCBI taxonomy): Eukaryota > Viridiplantae > Streptophyta > Magnoliopsida > Asparagales > Orchidaceae > Cymbidium > Cymbidium sinense. Next base: position 58,333,495 of record CM038222.1, read on the forward strand.
AATTCACATAATAAGAGATCTTTACATAAAAATTTGTAAGAAATTTTCAAAAAGGCACAAAACACATATAACCAAACCTCGCTTAATAGATCCTATGATTGTTACAAGGAGGTTCCTTTTTAAAATAAAAATCAACCATTTTTAATGCCTTTTTCAAAAGTACATTTTCTTTAGAAATAGCTATCCCCATCCCACACACTCAAATTTGTTGGATGGAGATTCTATTTTTGAATAAAATCATGATATAAAATTGAAACTCCACTTAGCATATTTCACTTGTGTTAGAGTTGAAGTTTTCCTCCTTTTCGAAAAGCAATAAATCATACACACACAAAAAAGAAGTCAAGACATATTTGAACCACTTGACATAAAATCATGATATAAAATTGAAACTCCACTTAGCATACTTCACTTGTGTTAGAGTTGAAGTTTTCCTCCTTTTCAAAAATTAATAAATCATACACACACAAAAAAGAAGTCAAGACATATTTGAACTCCCCCCACCCCACTTGACATACCCAAATTTGTTAAATGGGAGTTCCCCTTCCCTTGGACAAGGTAAAGCAAATTGAATTCTATTTGACACCATTTGCATTTTTCTACTAAAACTCCTTGCCAAAGTCTTGGACTTCAAGATACATTTGGATCTCATTTGACATGACCAAGTACGTTAAATGAGAACCCCTTTTTTCAAAAATCATAAGAACAAGTTGAACTCCATTTAACATACCTAAGTATGTTAAATAAGTTCTTTTCTTTCAAAAATCATAAACACATTCGACTTTCACTTAACATACCAAATTTGTTAAGTGAGATTTTCATTTTCAAAATCATAAACACATTTGACTTTCACTTAACATATCAAATTTGTTAAGTGAGAGTTTCATTTTCAAAATCATAAACACATTTGACTTTCACTTAACATACAAAATTTGTTAAGTGAGAGTTTCATATTCAAAATCATAAACACATTTGACTTTCACTTAGCATACCAAATTTGTTAAGTGAGGGTCTCTTTTCAACACATATTTGATCCCTATTTTAACATACCAAATTTGTTATATAAGGATCCAATTTTTCAGGTCAAACCACACTTAAGCTTTCATATAAAATACCAAATTTGTTAAGTGAGAGTCTCATTCTCAAAGAAAAAAAAATAAACATATCTCAAACACATTTGGGGCTTTCACTCAACATAACCAAATTTGTTAAGTGGAACTCCCATCTTCAAAGAAAAGTAAATCTATCTCACAATCACATTTAACTTTCAGTTAACATACCAAATTTATTAAGTGAAAGTCTCATCATCAAGCACAAATCAAACACATATGTCCTCTACTTAACATACCAAATTTTTTTAAGTAAGAAGTCCCATTTTCAAATCAAAATCACACAATTAAATCTTCATAAGCAAAAATATTTCAAATACAAAATCACAACCTCTTCTTAGCATACTCAAATTTGCTAAGTAGAGGTCTTTCAAACTATCAATATTTTCAAACAAGATGCACAAAACACAAATATCTCCAAGAAAATCTCTCTCAAATTTTAAAACCCCACCCAACTTGCCTAAATTGATTGAGTATGGATTCTAAATCAAAATCAAATGGTAAAGACTCTCCTCAATATCCAAAATCTCTCCAAATATTTCAATGAACCCCACTTAACATCCTTAAGACTATTTAGTCTGGGTTTGAATTCTAAATCAAATCTTGAGATCAATGATTGGAGGTGAATATCAAGGCAAGTGTCTAACTATATTTCAATAATACAGATTTCAGTAGTTCTTCCACCCTCTACAACATCCATGGCTCCCAACAAGTTCATGTTTTCCTTCCCCACTAGTCTAAACTTAGCCTTGGACTAGGCTAGTCTCTCTACTACTTACTCCACTGAGGTCATCTACTTTGGCCATGATTTTGAGGGGGTGAGAATTTCTTGTGAGGGGAAAACCCTCATTACAGTTAGCAAGGAGGAGGTGGCGGGGCAAACATCGCTTATCCGATTTGATATACCATTTGATTCTAAGTTTCCTCCACTAAAGAGGAAGGCAACTATTATTCCTGCTACCCCGCTAGTGTTAGTTTCTATGCCAGTTGTTCCAGCTCAGGGTTAGTCAGTTAATCCTAGTACAGCTCTAGCAAGGGCTACTACCCCCTACTTGGACACCCCAAAGGGGAAGACTGTCTTGGCTTCTAAGATAATCTCCTCCACATTTGAGGTGAGTGCTAGCTCTCGCTCTGTCATACCTACACGTACACAGTGCCGAAATAAAAATCGTAAGGTCAAGTGACATCATAAGAGGGTGGAGGGAGAGATGGACACCGCTTCCTATGTGGCTGAGGAGGAATCTCCCTTTGAGATCTCTCCACATTTAAGTGGTAGTAGGTTCCACCCCCTCTCAGCCTCAGATGGAGAAGATAGCTACATGAGGATTACTGCACTACCTCCACCACCAGCATATTTTAGTACACTAGCTAGGAGCACATGAAACCCTATGCTCAGATAGCTCTGCGTCGAGCACGACGATCAAAGTCCAGATAATTTTGATCTGGATAATTATCCCTAGAGAGAGTCAAATCGATCAGAGAGGAGAGAGCCTTGAGGCTCGTGCATCAGAAGTAGAAGGGAGCGATAGAGGTTTGCCGCCAACCCTCCTGGATTTTCTCATCGCCTCCCTAGCATCATTATAACATCATCATTCTTATCTGTGCTACTCATCATAAGAGGAGTAGGCCTACAGCCATGGGGCAGTCGGTGCTACCTCTGCACTGCTTCACTCACCGCCCACCATCACCTATCTAGCTCATGGCATCCATCAATTCAACCAAGATCCAGAAGCCCCCATCTTGGGAAAGAACATCACCATTAGTGATCCAACTACGACCCAAGGATCCTTCTCCCTCTACTCCACTCATTGATGTGAGGTCGAGCTCCCATTTGACCTCCCCGCCTATGGAGAAGAAGAATGGACACAAGGCCACGGGGTCGTCACGCCACAATAGCTATAGTTACAGTTTTATCTTCCATCTATAAAGAGTGCGAAGGGGTAGAATATATAGATGTAGTGTCCATGGTAGTGAATCCTCCCACAAGTTCGTAGTGCTTGGATCAACATATACCTAGTGAGCACGCCTTAGACACAGTAATGGTAAGCAATGCCCGATGTATGTTAAGGAGCATAGCCCCACTACCATCAACGGGTGTTTGTCCCCGCATGATTAGACCACTTTTCGTGAGAACGTCAAGACTTTGAAGAGGGAACTCCTTGGGAGATCACTGATGAAGAGGATGCTAGGTTAGTTTTGATCCGTAGAGGATGATCTCTTGGAGGACTCGAAGTCCATATGGTCGACACTAGGGGTTCCCTTAGTGATAGCCGTGAAGGTGTTGTAGTTGAAGAAGAAGACACTCATTCAACCCAACACCTTCCTGAAACTGAGAGATGAGCATATCAAGAAGATTAAAAAAAAGAGTTGAAGACTTGTTAGGTAGTCCTAGCACTTCAAAGCTCCATCAAGACACCTACTCCTTTAGAGGCCACCACCGGTTGTTGCATGTTCTATCACCAAGAGTACATCTCTCGTGAGTGATAGTAGCAGATGTGAAGGTCATAGTACCTCATGCGAAAGAGATATAAAGCATATGGTGAACAAAAGTGAAGGAAGAGTTGGCACAAACTCGAGGTGGCTCATCTATTCCAAAGGGTAGACCCTACCAAGGAATTTGATGGTCCAATATCCAAGGTTTTGTACCTCCTTCAAGATCTTTGATGGTAGTGGAAACCCTCAGCAAAGATATAGCACACTTTAGTGTACAACATGGAGGTAGTGATGCACTTCTCTTCTAACTCTTCAGTGATTGCATTGATTGAACGCTAAATTGCCTAATGGTTCAAGACTTTGTGTTGGAGCACCTCTTCATCAAGAGGTTTGCTGGAGCCCAGCAAAGGGCAACTGTGGGTGACCTCATTATGGCACAACAAAATCTCAATGAGCCCCTTATTGATTATATTCTCAGGTGGTGAAACCTAAGTATGAAATGCGAACCATAGCTGTCCGAACAACATGATATAGAAATTCTTCTCAAGAATATTCATGGCTTGGTTGCTTTCATGCTCAAGGGATTTACAATCAAAACCTTTGAGAAATTAATCAACAAGGTGGCTAACCTGTAAGGGGAAGCCAAATAGTTACCTTTTCAAGACCAATCGTTCAAGCCCAAGCCACATAAAGCATTCAAGAAGAAGCTAGGGATAGTAGTGTCAGTGGACAAAGGGAAGTAGCCAATCAGAGCTTGATATGAGAGACCTCATGCAGAGCAGCCTCCATTATCCACCTCCTACCACCTCGCCAAGATACGCCACCAGCTACCACGTGGTCGCCGCCACCTCCACAATATACTCAAGAATTACTCATATCCATGTGTAGCTATTACCCACCTACTCTTGCTGATAGATTGAATAAACCATATTCATTCAAGAGGGAGGTAGTTAGGAAGATCTTTAAGAATCTCTTAAAGAAACCTAACTTTCAGTTATCTGAGCCCAAGAGGCTGAAAGATGTGGGCAAGAGTAATGATCCTAACATTGCCCCTACCACCGCATGGTTAGTCATGTCTGAGGATTGTGTCACCTTTAAGGACTAGCAGCCTACAAGTCAAGAGCTATCATATCCCCAAGGAATACTTATTAGAACAACCTCAGTTCTATCGAAGTAATTTTGGGATACTTGCAATCCTCTTAAGACAAAAAGAAGGTTGATATCTTTATCCCAACCTCTAAAAAAGTGGTCTCTAAGATCAAGAAGCTTTCAGTGAAGTAACTCAAACCTCCAACATTAAGAAAGATTTGTAAGCTGCCAAAGACAACTTGAAGAAGGTGTCACCAAAGAACAACCTACCTTACTTGCCTGATAGCATAAGAACACAACCACCATCCAGTCCAAAGACTCCATCCACTATTACTACTACTACTTCTTCCTCCACTAGCTTCCTCTTCGCATTGAGTATCAGATCGGACAAGGGCACTATACCCCTTACCCCACTTACTTTATTAGATTTCTATCATGTACCTCCATCTAAGAAGAAATCAATGAAGAAAGCTTTCACTTACATCTTGTCCACTTATGATACTCTAGATTTTATTCCTCTCAAAAACTCTCCAAGTCTACAAAATAATAATGATAACTCTAGTTTGATCATTCCTCTTCTGATTTAGAAATGGATTTTTCATTCTTGAATCATTCGGGTTCACCCATTGAGATTGATTTGGAGTCATCTCCACTATGATCCCATAGAGAAGTAGGTACACTGATGAGGTAGAACTTCACTAAATCATTTCATAAGGTCACCAAGTTAACCTTCGTGGCAAAAGTTCTACCTCCTGTGGCACCTCGTGATAAGGGTAAGCAAATCATTGGTTCTAAAGAGCAGATACCACAAGATGCTCCACCCATGGATATGCTTATGGAGGATCAAGCCAAGGTTGACTACAATGTCCTATCAGCACATCTTAAAGTCGCCGCCTAAGTTAAGCATATATGACCCTTATCTTATCCAAAGAGATGAGAATCTCTAATCAAGGCTCTTCTTGATCCGAGATATGCTTAGCCCCGATCGCTATCAGGAGGAGGTTCACAATTCAAAAGACACTCTAGGAGTTACATTCAACGATGAAGACTTACTTCTAGGAACAACCACGCATAACCTCCCTCTTTACATTACAGTGGATATTGGAAGATACAGATATCCAAAGTTCTTGTTGATCAGGGTGCATCAGTGAACATTATGAGTCTAAAAACCCTCGCTTACTTGAGGATTAACCTCTCCAAACTTTCAAAAGAGAGGATGATGTTGAGAGGATTCAATGAACAATGTGAGAGGGCCTTAGGCTCTATAGTGTTATCATTAGAAGTAGATGATTGGAAGACTACCATGAAGTTTCATATTATAGACTCAGATACATCTTTCAATGCTTTGCTTGGGAGACCGTGGATACATGAGAATAATGTGGTTCCATCCTCTCTACTTTAATGTATGAAGTTCATGAGGGGTGGGATTGAATACTGCATCAAAGGAGATCTTAAGCCATTCACAGTTCATGAGGTCAGAATATATGAAGATGCGGCCTACTATCTCCTCAAAATCAACAAGTTTATTCTCGTGAACTTGGAAAGTTCAAAATAAAAGAAAAGAAAAGGAAAAGAAAAGAAAAGAAAAGAAAAAAAAAAGAAAAGAAAAGAAAAGAAAAGAAAAATGAAATGAGAAAGAAAATAAAATGGAGCGAGATATAGACTTGGAGGAGAAAGTAGAGCCCGACATTAGATTCCACCCACGCTCAAGCTCTATTCAAACATATGGGTAGGATGACTGACCTCCACCATGCAAAGGAAGAGATCCAAAGAGACATGCCTAGGGATGAAAGACCTCCTTATTGGCCATCCAATAGAGTTATCCGCTACCAAGACTACACCTACTATCTATATAGACTTAGAATCTAGTTCAGGATGAGTCATATATGATTAGTATGCTAGCTAGCACTTCAAATAGATCCATCATGCAAGTGAGTTGAGCCGCATAATGATGAAGACCGGCTCCTAAGAAAAGCATAAGTGTATACAAGTCTATATGTGAAACAACGAGGCATCAGTTAGAAACTTTAGCTCTAACCCCACTTTCCTCATAAAAAGTTGAGAGTTTGGTAGTTAAGAAAGCCCCTAAGTCTTCCATGAATGTAAAGGTGTATAAGTTCTTTCTTAGAGCATCATCCTTAAGTCAAGAAGCTGATGTAGAACTTGAGGATGATTCATACAAAGATTTAATAGAATTACCTTTTGATTGGTACTTGCCTTGTGTTCCTAATTTAGCAAAGAAATGATTAATTCCATATGCTTAGTCTAAACACAAGTCAGATTACTTTGAAAGGTTATGGGACAACAAATGCAGACATTCACAATCAAGATCGGGACTAGGATTTAGTATAGTGGGTCCAATTGATGATGACGATTATTGCTTAGTCATCACCAATCATTTAAAATCTGATAGGTTCTTTTCAAATTATGCTAACTCATATGAGAGGTTTAAACTTCGACGATCTCTATCCATGATCCTTTAGAGAGATGTAAGCATACATACCTTCTTTCTAGCCTGATTTTTGCAAACTGGCTCTTATTGCATGCAATTTTGTCATAGCATTTCTCATGCATAGCCTCTGCTCAGGTGAAGTAGATGAGCATGAAAGGCCAACCTTTGCTATAGAATGCAAGCACTCTATGATGCTTTTATTAGAGTTTCTTTTTTCTTCTTCCACCTTTGCTCTATGCATCTTGTTGTTCTTCAATTAATATTTTAGGATCAATGATATCCTTGGTTGGGTAGTTGCTAGATTATGAAGGTTTAAGTCATCCTTGAAAATATTATCATAGCCTCATACGGTGAGCATTTTTAATAGTATGATTCCAAAGCTATAGACATCACGAGCAAGGATAGGATCCTCTTCCATATTCTGCAAATAAGATGGAGAACTTTGATAATTGTATGTTTGAACTTTGTTTGCATAGTTTTGATCCTTCTATGTCTTTTTTTGGTTTTTTATTCCTAACAATTCAAGGGAAGTTGAAGAATTCAGTTTAAGTAACCTTAGGTTGGATGTTATTACCATACTGACGGTGACCCACCTGGTGGATACACCACTCTTGGGAGATGTGTGCCCCCGCACTTTCTCCTTGAGTTGGCCATCGAATACCTATGGGCTCTCTTTTATAAGGTTTTGGATAAAGCTCCTAGTGGCACTTCCCCTATGGGCACTCTATTTGGATCATATCCTTAGCGACCTTATTTAGACACTACCCTAATTATTTTTGGATTGGATAGTCCCCCTTTCCTAGTAACCACCCTTGTGGTTGGAGAATATATTCAGCGAATGCGTAGATTCTCCCTTGGTCCTGTAAGTCTGAGATAGGACTAGGCTGATATGAGCTCCTTCTTAGTGTGGTCCCTCATAAACCAACAGGGTCCATGCAAATATAAAATAAATAAAATATCTTCACTTGTGGATTAAGAATTCAAGCCTGGCCTTTCTCAAGCGGACATCTATCTTTAGGGCGGTGTCTCCTATAGAATCTACTTTGAGTTGAGATAAGTCCTGTTGACACTCTCTAGTCACCCTTAGGTGGTTCAACTTGTTGTGCCACCCGCAGTCATCTGCTTTGAAAGATATAAGTCTATTACGCATTTTTCTAGCATGATCATTGCAACCCACTCAACGATTTATTAAGTGATCATCACCCATGGTTTCTTGTTTAAGAAGATGTGAATTTCTGCACTTTCTTCCTAATTTGACCATTATAAATTGAAAGGCACCTTAAGTTGGTTAGTTCTACTTAATGGCTGGTAGACTATTCTTTTGGATTTGTAAACCTAAGATAGGTCTAGACTGATATTAGCTCCTTCTTAGTAGATCTATCATACACCAATAGGGTCCATCTAAAATTAATTCTTTTTTGATTCTTGAGTCGATATGAGTCGACATTCTTCAAATAGTCACCCTAGATGGGATTGATGTTTTGCGCCATCGATAGATCACGAGCGGATCCTACTTTAGATGATGTAAAATTCTTTCTTTCTTTACTTTACTGCAAAGGCAACCCGGCGGATATTGTGGCCTTTGGACTTGTAAATGCGAGATAGGTCAACGACATCTCCTTCTCGATTGGATCCATCGCGCAAGGTCCAACATAACATCAAATTAAATTAAATTAATTCAAATCAAATCAATATAAATCAAATTAATCATCAAGACTAATCTTGAGTTTAAAGACCTGGCTCTTATTAGTCACCAAGGTAGGGTTCGATTTGTTGTGCCATAGATCACTAACAGCTATCCCTACTTCGGAAGATGTAAGTTTGCTATGCCTTCTTCCTAATATAGTCATTGCACACCGAAAGGCAACCCCTTAGGTTGGATAGTCCTACCTTATGGCAGGTAGACTACCTTTTTGGACTTAGAAATATAAGATAGACCAAGGTCCCTGTGGCTCCTTCTTAGTGTAGTCCATCGCATACCGACAGGGTCCATAACAAAATAAATTCAAAACCAACTTCCCTAGTGGAGTCAAATTAAACATATTAAATAAACAAAATTTCTCCTGAGTGAGGTGCAAATCAAATTAGCCCCCTTAGTGGAGCATAGATCTAAATCAAACAAATTTAACCGAGTGTACATCCTTGGTGGATATGCCCTCAATCTAAAACTCTTCTCCTTTTTGGAGCCATAATAAATTGAACCAACCTCCCTAGTGGAATCTAACTAAATAAATCACAGAAATCTAATCAAATTCTTATCCCCAGCAGATAGCCTGAACCTGCTTCCCTTATGGAAGGTTCACATACTCAATCCCCAACGAATTCAAACTCATGTCCCTAGCAGATATACCTCCAAAATAAGTTAAAATTAATTCTATCTTAATCCACATCGAATTATAGATTCTTATCCCTAATAGATACACACCCAAATTAATCATATTCACAATCAAACTCAAATTCTTATCCCTTAGTGGATAACTTGAACCTGCTTCCCTAGTGGAAGGTTCATGTACTCAACCCCCAGTGGATTCCCTCTTGCTCTCTTATGCCCTTGGTGTAGAGAGAGCTGCATTGCACTAAGATCGTGATTCTATCTACCCCTCGGGTTTAGGTATAAATCATTTTTGTTAGGGCTTGCAACCTTTTAGATGTTGTTGATCATCTCGATTAATGCCAATACGTGCGGTGTGCCTTGTCCGTTACACCACACCTATTGGGGGTCCTTTTGTTGATCTCACTTTTGAGTGAACTCTCAACCCTTATGGTGAAAGTTTTCATTTTCCTTCTTTAGAGAATAAGATATATACTTCCATCTTCACTCTATGCGGATAAAATGAGGATGTAAATATACATCTTCTTTCTCTTTTTTGTATTTTGGACACCATGTAGATCCGTAGATGTTCTTATTGAGGGTGATTAGGTACGACATTGAGGAGAGGTACACTATCTCGAAAGATACAAGTCACCACCCTACAATGGACCTAATCACCTCAACAAGGACTCTTAAGGACAATGGGTCTGCATATGTACCAAAAATTCTTCCCCTACTTTACATGGAAAAGTAAAGTAAGATTTATTTTAAACTGGGTTTGTTAAGTTCCCTACAGGGGCAAGCACCCAAAGTTAATTACATCCTAAGGAATGAGGTTCTTTAGGAATACTCTTGATTAAGATAAATGATCATTATCTCTAAATATTTTAATAGGTAGGACTATCAATTAATTAGTTTATATTGGAAGATTAAATGGGATTGATCAAAGAGAAGGAGTTATTATCGAAGCCAACGTAATATAAGTAGGAGATATCTACGATGCTAGGAAACCTAGTGAACATCTCAAACTATCCTATGGTTGAGTTTTAAATTTGATTTAGTTTGTTTAAGTTAAATTTTTCATTAGAAATTTAGGACTTATGATTCCATAACATAAGATTAAGGAAATGCCTAAGAGGTGAGGATTTAAGCTTATGGCCTATAAAGGGGAGAAACAACCTCAGAACTTAAATTTAGAGAGATTTGGTGAGGGCCGAAAGCACGATCTAAATCTAAGACAAAAATGAGTATTTGGTTTTCCTCCATAAGAGAGGACAAACCACTTGACTGCTTCGACGTACAACCGCCTGGGGGTGGCCACGAACTAACTCCTTGCCAAGTTTTACATCATTGATTCAAATACTTCATTCACTGCTTTGCTTGGTAGGCCTTGGATATATCAGAACAAGATAGTTCCATCCTCCCTTCATTAGTGCATCAAGTTCAGAAAAAGATGGAATTGAGCATCGTGTCAATAGAGATGAAAAGCCATTTTTAGTTATAGAGGTTGAGATTTATGAAGATGCAACCTACTATCTTCCTCAAAATACCCTTTCTCGTAGAATTGGACAAAATTCAAATGCAAACACAAAAGAAAAATAAAATAAAGAAGAAAAAAATAAAAGAAAATGAAAATAAAAATAAAAGTCCAAGGGAACAAGAAAGGGGAATTGAAGAAGAAATAGATCCGCTTATCACATTCCACCCACAGTTCATTTTATTAGATGGACATGTTGATAGGATGGCACAATCTCCACTAGGTAGAGGCAGAGGCAGAAATAGAGGAAATTTTAGGGGTGGAAGACCCCCTAGTTAGCCATCAGCCAACAAGGGTCATGTTCTAGTTCATAGGACTACCCTTACTATTCAAATAGACTTGGAATCCAAATCAGAGGATGATTCTAATGTGATTAGTATACCAGCCAACCCCTCTCAACGGGTTCTATTGGAGGTGACTTTCAATCCAGACAGAGACGAAGACGAGGCCTACAAACAAAGCAAAGTATTCGAATTTGGTTTATGGGAAACTATTAGGCAATAGTTGGAAAACTTAGCTCTTACCTCACTAACATCTTAGAAAGTTGAAGGTTTGGTAGTTAAGGAAGTCCCTAAGTCTTCTAGTGACATGAAACAAAAGAGGTTCTTTTTGGGATCATCATCCTCAACTCCTGAAGTTGATGTAGAACTTGAGGAGGATACTTTTAAATAATTAATGGAAATGCCATTTAACATTTACTTTATGTTCATAATCATACTGAAAGGCTTCTTCATACATGGTCCAAGCACATGTCAGTACTTTGAAAAGCTATGGAACACACAAGTAGGGAAGCACAATCAAGTAGGACTAGGATTGATGCGGTGGGTCCAATCGATGATGATGACGATTCTTCCAATCATTTGGAGTCGATAGATTCTTTTTGACAACCTAACTCATATGAGAATGTGTGTTTAGAAGCCTCAGATGATCCCTAAATCAAAGAGGCACTACTAGAATTTGAAGAGGAGATCCATTCAATAATACACAAGCTTAAAGAAATCAACCATGGGATAGAAGAAAATCCATGCCCGAAATACATCAGTTTATTGCTGCATGAAGAAGAAACCTATGACTTAGTTAGGTTATTGACTGAGCTTAAAGAATACTTCACATGGAGTTATGAAGAAATACCCAGTTATCTCGTGGCGGTCCACAAGCTAGTAATAGATTACGCTACCCATTAAGCAAGCTCCTAGACGCATGCGATTAGAAATTTAACAACAGGTCATTTATGAAGTCAAGAAATTGATCGATGTTGGTTTCATCGGGAAGAAAAATATCCTACAGTTGCTTGATTGTCGTCCATTAAGAAGAAGAATGACCAAATTCACATATGCATCAATTTTAGGGACTTAAATACGGCATGTTCTAAGGATGAGTTTCCTTTTCCTATACCAGCATTAATGGTGGACATTACCTCATCTCATGCAGTCTTCTCTTTCATGAATGGGTCATGTGGCTATAACCAAATCAAGATGTCTCCTATAGATGAAAGAAACACTACTTTCCAAACTCCATTCAGAATTATCTGTTATAGGGTCTTGCCTTTCAGCCTTAAAAATGCTGCTGCTACATACCAATGGGTCATGACTCAGATCTTCAACAAACTCATCCATCATCAAGTTGAGTGCTTTTTTGATGATCTAGTAGCCAAGAGCAGAGAAAAAGAAGACCACCTCTTTAATTTGAGAGTAGTTTTTGAACGGTTAAGATAATATAACCTCAAAATGAATCCTCTGTGTATTGAGTAAAGGAAATTCCTTGGATTTATTGTTCAAACGGGGAATAAAATAGATCCGAAAGATTAAAGCTATATTAGAAATGCCACCTCCTAAGAGTTTAACTCAACTTAGATCCTTTCAAGGATGGCTGGCATATCTAAGATGCTTTATCTCCAACCTATCGAGGATATGCAAGCCATTTTCAGCACTTGTCAAAAAGAATGCCAAGTTTAAGTGGGATGACAAGTGTCAACAATTTAAAATTCATGTAGGCAAGTCATATGCTTTATGTAAGATAGCTAGGCTGTTATTTATTTAAAAAGAGACTAAGTCCTTAAACTCACTCCTTAAAGAGGCTAGATCATCTAATGGCATGCTTTAAATGACCTAAATCTAATGCAATTCAAATTTCATTTTATTTTCATTTTTTGGACAATTATTTTGACTCATGCTAATAGGCTTCATATGCCTAATGCGTGAGAAATAAGATTATTGGCCAAAAATCAGTGAGAAGGGAGGAGGTGTATTTCCACCATGGCTCTCAAAGGTCAAGCCAAGTTTCTCTCTGAAAGATGGAATCCCTCCAATCAAGAGTGAAAGTAATATGCATTTGTACATGATGTTATAAAAGAAATACTCATCCAGCTAAGAGATTGCTAATTCTTTTAAGCCTAAGCTTTAGGTGAGTTTATGAGTTCTTTATTTTTAATTTTGAATTGTTAAATTTGATAAAAGATTTATTTTTTCCTAAGAGCCTAATCCATATCCAGGCCATACATAAAGCAAGGAAGAAGCCAGGAAAAGGATGCCACTTAATGCACAAGCTAAATAAGTCATCAATCAATTTATAAAGCTAATCACAAAAGAATAAGAGGCCATTGTGGTCGGGTACCACCACACAAACCTAAAAATAAATTGGATAGCTAAGCTCTACCCTTATACAACCCATATTATAAATAAATTAAATATAATTAAGCAAGGAACTCATTATTATGGGGGTCTTCAAGCTTCATTTCTTCATTCTTATTTTCTTCTTTCTTCTTCTTTTCTTCATTCTTCTTTAGTTTCTTATTTTAGATGGTTGGAAGGTGGATACTCCAAAGGCTTCACATGGTGCATAAGATGAGATCCTATGACTAATGTTCATCCTAATCTGAATAATAATCATTCCAAAATCTTAATTGCAAGAATTACGTGAAAAGGGAAAAATGAAAATCTAACTAACACCTACAAAATAAATATTAGCTAAAATAAACCATACAAATCCCAATCATGTATATTGGACTTATCACTCCACACATGGGTGACTAAGTCCACCTGGCCTATTGGATTATGCTTAGGGGTAAGCATCTGCACAACAAAAGCATTTATATTTTTATTTATTACATCACCCCTTAAGCACAATCCTTTGTGGAAGATAATGGTTAGACTAAGATCGCCTTATCATTCATTCTACACACATACATCCTAACATCCAGACTAAAATATATATCACAAAATAGAAGCAAGCATCAAATCATGCACCACCCTAACTTAAAGCTAGAAGTAGTGACTTAGCTTAATGGGTGTGCTTTAGAGGTTTATGTCGTATGCTTAACTATGGCTTTAAGTTAGAATTCTCTAAGTGTGAAGGATGGTCAACTTAGGGGAGGGTTTCATTTAAGTGATTTAATTATTTTAGGTTGATTTTATTTTATGTTTTGATTTTATTTAAATTAATCCTATAATTAATTACTAAGTTATAAAGAGAAAGAGAAGATATTCTCTTTCCTTCCCTAACCTATGTAATTTATAAAGTGGATTCATATTTTAGTTTTGTTTAGTGAATATTTCAATTAAGTTTTTTAATTAATTTGAAGTTTAGATGAACTCTAAACAAACCTATTAAAAAAGAAAGGTATTTTTAAGATTAAGTAAAATGAATTAAATTCACAAAATATACATCACTTCACTTCCTTCCCAACATGTATAATATGCATATGAATAAGTACTAAACATATATATATACATAAAATGAGAATGTTTAGCACATATTATGATGCATGCTAAGCAATTCATTGAAGAAAATTTGAAAGTTTATGATGCATGATTTTCATTAAGTAGCAAAGGGGATTCTTATCCAATTTTCACATGCACATATGAATATACGAAAGACATAAGTGTGTACGATGCCATTGTTAACCAGAGGTGTAAGGTATAAGACCTACTTAGGACTACTTAAAGCCTCATAACCACGAGATTGTCTAGACTAATACACCACTATCCTTAAATACAAGCATGTGTACAAAAGAAATGAATGGAAAAAAAAGAATGCAAAAGTTGGTGTTCGTTGATTTATTTTTCTTTATGCAATTTATATGTGTAAGCATAGGTATCCTTCTTAAGTGATAGTATAAGAATGAATAGAATATGGATTTAGGCAAGTGTTAGGTTCTTTTCAAATGAATCATGCACCTTGGCAAATCCTATTTAAAATTATACTAAAAGAGAAGAGAAGGAAAACCTACACTAAGCACATCTTATATTTTACTCACATGTAAGATTATAAGTAAGATATAAGTAATAAACTTTCAGTTTTGATAATTGATTCATATATTTTTAAAGTAATTTGAATTTAATAGTGATAATAGCCACTCATATTCTTTCTTTATCCAACACATGTAATTTGACATAAAGGAAATATTTTCATTTTAAATTTGAATTTTTGAAAAGCACGGATGCATGAAACCATGTGACACACATATTTAGAATGTTAGGGAAGAACTAAAGCAATGAAAGCATGTAAACATATTCACTTTAATTAAATCCTAATGACAATCTTATGAAATAAGAAAGTTTAAAGTAAATCAAAGTTTATTTAATATGATTTTTGTTTGATTTTGAATTTGATTTAATTTTTGAAAATGTGAATTGAGTTTGCTATTCCTAACCCATTCCCATATGTGTTTTATATTTTGTTTAATTTTTAGATGATTAGATTCATTTTATATTTTGAATAGGTTAAGGTATGAATTAAGCATGTTAATTACCCCTTACCTATACCACCTTAGCATAGTTAATCAAATAATTATGAGCCAATAAGATGACATAAAACTTCACAAGGAATTTAAATTTGCAATGCACCTAGGAAGAAAGGGGCCTAATGCAATTTAACTCATGATTAATGATTAATTAAGCTAAGGGGTTTAACTTAAGTAATTTCAAAACACCCCTCACACATATGAGTTGAGTTTTGATTTCCTTAATTGAACTTAGGCTCTTAAACACCTAAGAATATACCCAAAGTAGATTAATTAAGTTCTGGAAAGTTTTAAAAATTTTAAGAAATTAATTAATAGGGTAATTAGTGAATTAGCCCTTAATTAAAAGAGGATTAAGAATGAAATGGGGGTTTAGGGAATAACTTAAAGGAAATGCCCCAAAATTATTCCCTAACCCTCCTATTCACTGAAATAGAGCTTAATCAACTTCAACAAAGGTTAAACCTCTAATCAAACTCTTAATTAACCTTAATTACATTAAAGGGTAATTAGGAAATGCATTAGCAATTCCCTGAATTAAGTCACCAATAAATCTCAAGAAAATTAGGAGAGGTAAAAATCATCCCCCAAAATATAATCAAGAAGTTTGAGATTAATCAGTGGATTAATTATGGAGTAATTAACAAATTAAGGTTTCTAATAAAAGGCAAAATTAGAGAAAGTCAATATTCAAAATCCATTAAAAACCAATTTTAGAATATTTTATATTGAATTATCTTTCCATGGAAATTTATCTCATATTTTTTTGGATTTTTCTTTAGAGAGATATGAATTTTTGAAGTTTAGAGGATTAATTAGAATTATTTAAAACTTAATTAATCTTTTAATCCAACAGTGTGCCACACAAGCGGCTGACTCAGATGCACTTTACACGCATCATCCCTTGAATGGCTACTTAAACATCACATCATAGCCCCACGTGGCGAGCTTTGCGCTTTGGCCTCCGCCGTTCGATCAAGGATCGAACGACTAGAATTTAATCTGTGGTTTAAAAGGATAAAATCAAATCTAAAGCGTGTATTTAATCTCGTCCATCCAAAATGCGTGGATGGATGACCAGAGATCTATCCCTACCAAGGCATGTGATCCATGGAGACCGTCCATGTTGTAGGCTTTGATCCGAGCTCGATTGAGCTCAGATTAGGATGAAATTTTGCACACACCATCTAACCCTAATGGAAAGCACATCTAATGGTTGAAATCTCATGCCACTAACATTTCTTTCAAAGGACTAACACACATGGAGTTTAGTGATGAAAAATATCTAACCTCACTAGAGGTGATCACCTGCGCTCGATTCCCTTGGAGGAGCTTCACCTGGTTGAGACGAAGCTTTGGTGAAAGTCTTAACTCTTGGGATTAAGTGGATAGCTCAATGGACCAACCTCCTTAACTTCCTTGCAGCTTTGATTCAAGTAGATCTCCCCTTGCCTTTGGAACTTGAGAGAGAGCTTGGGAAAGCTCAACTTGGCCCCTAAGGGAGTGTGCAAAGTGAATTGACTTGATTTGGTGTGTGGAGGAAATTGGTAAATCCTTGGAGCTCCCCTATTTTTTGCTTAAGAGAAATTGAGAATGGCAACTTCTAACTTCCTCTAGAGAGCTTAGGATCACTCAAGAATGGCTCCTAACACTCTCCCTTACTCAAGTATTGAGAATTGGGTGAATTAGGGAGTATATCTCCCCCTATGGCAATCCAACGACTGAAGCTCCACTTTCCGTTTTGATCCAATTGACCTTAGGAAATGGGTTGTTTGATATGTTAAATGTTTGCACATGGTCAGTTTGGGCTAGGGAGTGGAGTGGTAACTTCCCATGTGCTTCAAATTGAGTGGGAACATGATTCCCATTTGGCCAATTTGAGTCATGTGCTTTTTGGCCTTGGGTCAAGTTGGGCTGATCCAAACCCATTGGGTTGGGTGCACCACCCTCCATAGGATTTACTTGACCTATTAGGAAAGTATCAAAAAGGTGTGAAGAGGAATTGACCAAATTCACCATGGATTTGGCCAAATTTTGTTTTATGGCCTAGGGGTAAAATGGTCATTTGGTTAATTTTTTGAATTTGGATATGTTGGGTATGTTGAGAAAATAGGTTTGGCTAAGTTTCATTGGATTTGGAATTAATTTGATATGATTTGGCTCATGTTGACCCATTTAAGTCAAAATGGGTCAACTTGGGTCAAGTTGACCAATTGGCAAACCAAGGGTTGGGTAAAGTTCATATAACCATTTGAAATATTTTGGTTGCTTTGGTTTGATTTGATTTAATTTATGTTTGAATTTGGTTCATATGACTTCATTTAGGTCAAATGGGTCAAGTTGACCAATTTGACCCATTTGACTTATTTGAGCTAGGTCATGGGTAAGTTTGGGTTTGGTTAGTATATGAAGTGGATTGGTATCTTTGTTTCTAATTAATTTTGGTTAGGCTTGAATTTGGCTCAACATGACCCTTTATGTCAAGTTGGGTTCAAGGTCAATTGGGCTAGTTAGGTATTGGAATTGAGGCTTTAAAGTTCAACAAGTGATTTGGAATGAACTTGACCCATTGGTTTCAATCATTTTGGCCTAGATCAAGTTTTGACACATTTTGACTTTTTAGGTGGGTCAACTTGGGTCAAGTGATCAATTGGGATAGGTTAGGCTCAAATGTTGGCTTGGTCAAGTTTAAACATTGGCCATGAATGAACTTTAGATCAATGGTTTCAATCAATTTGGCCTATGGTGGATTTTAGCTATGTTGGGTTTCATTTTGGCTAAGTGTTGACTTGGTCAACCCTTAGGTTTGACTTGGTTTGACCTAATTTGATTGATTGATCATCTCATGATGATTGTTGATCATGATAAGAGGCATAGGTGAGTTTGATTCAATCCAATTTTGTTAGGATTATAATTTGGCTCATAAGGATATTTTAGGTCACTTTGGGTCAAGTGAGCATAAGTGGGTCAAATGGCTTGGTCAAAGCTTGATTTGAGTTTGATTGAACTCACATATGAACTTATGATTGAAATATAAATCCATTTGCAAGTGGTTTGAGGCAAAATGGGTTTTGATTCATTTGACAATTTCATATTCAAAGGAAGAACATGAACGAATTTGGGGTTTGATTTTTGAATTGTTTTGATTAAGTGATTGAAGTTTGTATTTATATTTGGATTCATTATTGTATGATTGATTGAATCATGAAGGAAAATCAACAGTTTGGCTTGATTTGAAGTTGATTTGGCTAAGTTTAAGATTTTGACTTGAAAGGCTTAGGTTGGATTTTGAATGGGTTTGAGTTTGATTTTGGAATTGGTTTTGATTATTTGAATTTATATTTCATTTATATATGTGAATTTAAATGAGAATATAAATGGATTATGAGAAAATTTCATGAATTTGGAATGATTTGATCATGATCTAGGCTAAGTCCTTAAAAGAGGATTAAGGAACTTAAAAAAGATTTGGAATTTTTGAATTTGAATTTTTGAATTTGGTTTGATTGATTTGAATTTATATTTTATTTATATATATGTGAATATAAATAATAATATAAATGAGTTATTAGAAAATTTCAAGGATTTGAATTGATTTGAAGATGATTTAGGCTAAGTCTTTTAAGAGGAAATTTAAAAGGACTTATAAAATATTTGAAATATTGGATTTGAATTTTTGAATTTAGTTTGATTGATTTGAATTTATATTTCATTTATATGTGACTATAAATGAGAATATAAATGAGTTGTGAGAAAATCCCATGAGTTTGAATTGATTTTGATTTGATTTAGCCTAAGTCCTTAAGGTGGAAATTAAAGACTTAGAAATTTTTTGGAGTTTGAAATTTCATTCATGGGTTTCAATCATGGATTTCAATAATTTGGCATTATTTTGAGTTTGGAGAAAATTAAATGAGATTGATTTGGAGCTTGACTTGATGGAAGGAAGGTGAGGAGTGGTTCAAGTTAAGGATAGGCAAATTTTCTAACACCCCAAGGCATGACCTATTCCTGTGGCTCTTCTAAGTCAGGGTTGGGTTGAGTGTCCACTAATCACTAGATGTGTCTTAACACTAAGGATCCCTTAAAGTCTAAGAGGAGTCCTATGTCTAAGATGGAGGGGTTGAGAGCTCATTCTAAAAATGAGGTCAACAACCCCATCCTCTTAGACTTAGGAATCTTCTAGACACTAAGATTTTCTTAGTCATACGACACATCTAGTGATTAGGTGAACACTTAACCTAAGCCTAGATACTTAGAAGTGTTAATCATAAGATTAGTCTATGCCTTAGGGCTTAAGGAAATTACCTATCTTATAGCCTAAACCCAATCTCAATACACTTTCATAAATCAAACCCATACAAATCTCAACCAAAATCTCAAATTCAAATTCAAATTCAATTTCCAAATCTAATTTTAAATTTGACTCCAAATGATTGAAACCCAAACTAAAATTCAAATCTTAAGACCCTTCCTAAGCCGTATGAACCACATTCATAAGCTTAGCCAAGACTCCCTTTAGATCAAATCAAACTCAATTTGATCTCTTTATAAATCAATTATTCCTTCATTTATATTCACAAATATAAATGAAATCTAAATTCAAATGACCAAAACTATATTGAAAATCAAATCCAAACTCAATATAAGCCCTTTAAGCCAATTCTTTGGACATAACCAAATTCTATTCAAATCAAGTCAAAATTAATGAATTTTCTCTTGAATCAATCATTCATTCAATTATCTACCCAAATATAAATGAAACTTACAATCATCAAATCAAATTGAAGCCAACCCAAGTCAAGCCTAACTTAGCCCTTTTGACTTAAAACTTTTAACAACAACAACAACAACAACAACAAGCCTTAATCCCACTATGGACTACATGAATCTTTTGTCTCCATTGTATCCTATTATGTGTCCTTTAATTTAAGTATACTAAGATCATTTTTTACATCTTAACCAAGTCTTTTTTGGGTCTACCTCTACCTTTCTTAACATAATAATGCATCTACTCTCCTAATCGGTCAACGATGCTTTATGTGGCCAAACCATCTAAGACTCTCCTAATCTTATCTACCACTGGAACTCCAACTTTTACCAACATACTCATTTTGCATTCTATCTCAGAGTAAAATACCCATCCACCTGAGCATCCTCATCTCTATAACACTTAATCTTAAAACTTTCAATTGAACCAAAAATCTATTGGACTCCAAATTGATTGCCGTTGAATTTATATTTCAATCCACGATATATAAGTTCAACTAAACTCAGATCAAACCAAATGACCAACTTAGATCCACTTGAACCAAAGTGACCTAAAGAACCCATTTGAGCCAACTTCCAATCCAACCCAAATTGGATTAAACTAAGCTACGAAAACCTTCCACCATGATTGTTGATCATCCTAGGATGATCAATTACAATCAATTAGGTCAAACTAAATCAACTTAGTCATTTTATGAAGCCAACACTTAGCCCAAATGAACCAAAACTAGCCAAAACTCATCCTACATTAAATTGACTGAAACCAATGATTTGAATCAACCCAAAATCAATATTTAAATATGACTTGACCACCAATTGAGCCAAACCAAGCCCAATTAGCCATTTGATCCAAGTTGACCTAAATTGACCTAAAGAACTAAATTGGGTCAAATCATGATCTAACTCAAATTGATTACAACCAATGGCTCAAGTTCATTCCAAATTGATTAATAAATTTACCAAAGTCATAATTAAGCCCAATTTGATCAATCGAGTCCAATTGAGCCATTAAGCCCAAATAGGTCTAAAGGGTCAATTTGGCCTAAATTCAAATTAAATCCAAGTTAATTGAACCAAATACCACATTCAACTTGAATTAATCAATTGAACATGAATCAACCCATTACCCAAGCCAATTTGGCCAATTTTGGTCGAATTGGTCAACTTAACCCATTTGACCCATTTGATTCCAAATGAGCCAAAATCAATTCTAAGCCAAATTAAATCAAATTAATCATACCAAAACTTTTCAAATTATCATTTGAACCTAACCTAAGCCTTGGTTTGACCCAATTTGACCAATTAGTCAACCTAACCTGATATGACCCAATATGACCCAAATGACATAAATTGAGCCAAATCCCTTGAAACCAAGCTATGGCCCATTGGGGGCTGATCAAACCTGACCCAAACCTATTTGGGATCAGCCCAAAATCAACCCAACCTAATTAAATCCTTCATGGATTCTCCCTCACATAGGATTCCACCCAACCTCATTTAATTCTCCCCATCACATGCATTCAACTCCTCCCCAACATTTGCATTCACTGGAGTTGATCATATGACAGTAAGAGAGGACTTTGGAGCAAAAATCTAAAGTCCTCAATCAATCCATCATCCATCTCAACCACCCCAAGCAAGATGACAACACTTTAGTGCCAAAAAAATTTCAAAAAGAATGAATTTTTTCCATTATTAAAGGAGTGGGAAATGAGACTTCATCCCTCTTCCTCCTACCACTACTCAGCCCCCAAGAGCTCCCCAAAGCAAAAAAGGAACCCATCCCCCACCTCTTTGAGCCCTTTTTGAGCTCAAAAATACAAATAAAAGCTTTTCCGGCAATGCTACGGTGAACATTGGAGAAGATGACGTTCCAAAGGGAGGAAAAGGTTAAAAATCACTCCAAAGCTTCCTCACATGCCTAGGAGTTCCCTCGGATCTTCACCGCCACCGGAAACCATTCTAGGTGAGGTAAATTTAGCTAAATTGTAGCTGTCCTTAGGATCCTTCATTTGTGATGATTGTTGCATGATTTTAGGAATTTATCCAAGATAATCCAACCTTTTATATTTTATATAATCCCAATTAGATAATAGAAATTTTTTGAGTGTGAATCAACACAAAAACAAGTCCATTTAGATAAGTTTTCACTTAGAATTTCTCAATTTTCCAAAATACCCTATTTTTATGATTCATGGCTGGCGGATAGTAGCTCAATCCCAGTTCGCGATCGGGATGGCGATCGCGATCATGCGATCCGCCTTCATTATGCATTTTGACCGCGATCCGGTTCGCCATGGATGGCTCGAATCATGCGATCGACCTCTCTAAATCTGTCGACCGTCGATCGTGATCGAACAACCCGATCAAATCGCGTGTTTTCTCCGGCGCATTTTCCGCGTTAAGCGATGCGGTACCGCCGCGATTCGGCGTGGCTACGCGTGCCACGCACCATGCATCCAATCGCACAATGCCACATGGCGCCACATTACCACGCCAGCACGGTGCGCGACACTAACTATGCTAAATAGAAAAATTAGATTTTCTGAGTTTAAAAATTATTTAAATCACCTAAAACTTTAAAAATTCATAAAAAATAAAATACTTAGCAAAAAATTATAAACATGGGCTCGTTGGATTCGTCTTTTCAAGAGGAATCCAATAAATCAAAATTTTAAATTTTACTAAATGGTTTGAGCTTAATTTAGGTTTTAGTAGAAATAAAATTTTATTAATTACTCTAAAAATATAAGTAGGATTGAGTTGAAAATTTTAGGTATTGAAACTAAAGTTAAAACACACCTGCCATAAAAATTTTCTGAGTTTAAAAATTATTTAAATCACCTAAAACTTCAAAAATTTATAAAAAATAAAATACTTAGCAAAAATTGTAAATATGATCTCGTTGGATTCATCTTTTCAAGAGGAATCAATGAATCCAAAATCCTTAAATTTTACTAAATGGTTTGAGCTTAATTTAGGTTTTAGTAGAAATAAAGTTTCATTAATTACTCTAAAAAATAAATAAGATTGAGTTTAAATTTCTAGATTAGGAGAAATTAAATTTTGAAGTTGAGATTGTCCATTTTAATAAAATAAATCAAATAAAAATCCACAAATTTATAAAAATCTTCAAAATGGCTTAAATCACTTCAGTTGACATCTAGGACTCTTAAGAAAATAATGTAATTTTTTGAATCCTAATGAACCCCAAATAAACACTTAAGATTAAAGTTTAATCAATTAAAAAATTAATTAAAATATAATCTAAAAATAATTTATATACCAAATCAAAATCAGAAATGTTGTAATACTCAAATGATTGGTAATCAAACCTTAAGTCAGAAAAGTATCATGTATCCCTCAAATAAAATTGAATTTAAACATAATTGAACCTAATTGAGTTAATGAAATTCAATTAAATGATTAGATTTTTTTTAAATTAAACTCATAATTAAATAAATCAATGAAACTTTAATGTAAAATCAAACTAATCTTGTTAAACTAACATCAAGTATTGAATCTTAATTATATGAAACAACTTAACAAATTAAAACAAATTAAATATTAATTAATCATTAAATAAACTTAAAATTAAATTGATTAATAAACCAATTCAACATAATCATTTGATATTAATCAAATTAAACTAACAAAAGTTAAAGTAAACTTAATTAACATATGATTAAACCACATCCATTTGGAATAAGATAATTAATTAGCCATTAATGCATAAACCTAATAACTAAATCAAACATGAATTAAATCTAATGAACATAATAAATGATGAAAATCAAACCGACTATGATTATGAATAATCAAGTTTAATTGAAATAAAAATAAACAATTAAATCACTTAATCTAATCAAATAATAATAATAATCCTTTAATGAGATCAATCTTAAGTAAAACACTTAACTAAATCAAATCACTCATATGTTGGAAATTAAGTCATTAATTAAACAAATCTTTAATTAATTTGATAATTCAAAATTCAATTATCCTTAATCAAACTTAATTAATTAAACATCTAAATAATGCAAACTTAATGAATTATTCCATCATCTTAATGAATCAAATTAATTTAAATAAATTACATTAAATCTAACTCATAAATTAAGCCTAAATTAAACCCCTAATTAAAATTTTTAATTAATCACACTCCTCAAGTAAACTAATTAAGTTAATCAATTAATTAAACCTAGCTTAATATAAATGCAATTAAATACCAATCAAATCCTAAATTAAACATAAATCATTAAGTCATTAATTACATCATTGATCTAAATAAATATAAAACCAAATTAAGAATTAAATAAATCTTTATTTAATTTAATAATTAACTTAAACACACTTTTTAATTAAACTAATTACCCTTAAGCTAATCCAATTGAATAAACATCTAAATAATGCAAACTTAATGAATTAATCCATCATCTTAATGAATCAAAATAATTTAAATAAATTACATTAAATCTAACTCTTAAATTAAGCCTAAATCAAACCCCTAATTAAATTTATTAATTAATCACACTCCTCAAGTAAACTAATTAAGTTAATCAAATTAATCATATTAAACCTAAGCTTAATCAAACATAAATGCAATTAAATACTAATCAAATACTAAATTAAACATAAATCATTAAGTCATTAATTACATCATTGATCTAAATAAATATAAAACCAAATTAAGAATTAAATAAATGTTTATTTAATTTAATAATTAACTTAAACACACTTTTTCATTAAACTAATTACCCTTAAGCTAACCCATTGAATAACACCTAATTAATGCAAACTTAATGAGTTAATCCATCATCTTAATAAACCAATTAACTTTATAAATCACATTAAAATTAATTCAAATCAAACACTTAATTAATCTACTAATTAATTTGATCACACATCTTAAGTAAGCTAATTAAGCCAATCAAATTAATCATATTAAACTTAAACCCAATCAAACATAAATGCAATTAAATACCAATCAAATCCTAAATTAAACATAAATTATTAAGTCATTAATTACATCATTAACCTAAATAAATATGAAATCAAATTAAATATTAAATAAATCTTTATTTAATTTAGTAATTGATTACACTTCTTAAACAAGCTAATTAAGTTAATCATATTAAACTTAATCTTAAGCAACATAAATTTGAATATAATTAAAATGCAATTAAATATTAAACAAAACCTAAATTATTAAGTCATTAATTACATCATTAATCTAAACAAATGTAAAATCAAATTGAAAATTAAACAAATCTTTATAATTAACCTAAATACACTTCTTAATTAAACTAAAAATCACATTGAACCTAAGCAAACCCATAGACTAATAAAGCTAATCAAGCCAAATTAAGTCAAATTAAATTAAATTAAGAAAGACTCATTAATTTAATATGTAATCAAATCAAATCTCATTCAACCTGCTTAAAAAAAGATAAACTAATTGACTATCCAATGTATGAAATCTGAATACAAATCAAACTTTGATAAACATGACAAATGGATGAGATTAAAAATAAAATCCTAATTAGAAAGAATCAAACTCAATTAAAAATTAAAATAAAATCTCAATTAATCTAATCTAATCTAACTAAAAATAAATGAACCATGATAAACATAAAATTAGATCACATAACCATGATCAAAGAAAATAATTAAATATTAATTTAAAAGGATATTGAATTATCAAGATTTAATTAAACCAAAACATTTAATCTAAAATTAATCAATTTAAAACACATGGATCTAAACAAATGTAAACTTCATTAGATATTAAGGATATTGAATTATCAAGATTTAATTAAACCAAAGCATATAATCTAAAATTAATCAATCAAAAAACACATGGATTTAAACAAACTTAAACTTCATTAGATATTAAGGATATTGAATTATCAAGATTTAATTAAACCAAAAATTATAATTTAAAATTAATCAATCAAATAACACATGGATCTAAACAAACTTAAACCTCAATAGATATTAAGGATATAAATTATCAACATTTAATTAAACCAAAACATATAAATCAATAAATCAATCAAATACTTAAATAAACTCAAATTATAAATTCTAAATCAAATCAAATGAATTGCACAAATTCAAATGGGCTAATTAAGATACTTAAGGACCTTAATTAGACTCTTTAGGAGTTAGGATGTAGAATATAATGAGTTCTGTTTACAAATGGAATTCATTCTATTCTTCATTCTTAAAAACCTAAACATCATTTTAACCAAATAAAAGTGAAATAAAAATGAAAAATAAATTATTAAATTATTTAAATTAAAATCACCTGAAGGTAAACAAATTCAAACTTAAAATTAAAACTTAAACTAAAGAAGCCTAGTAAAGTCTTGCCACACAAGCCTTAAGCACACACATTAGAATACTGAGTCACCACTTTTAGTGCTAAGTTAGGGTGTTTTATGTATGATGTTATATTTTATTTTGTGATGTAATGTTTTAGACAAGATGTTAGTGTGTATACCGTGTAGACTCGATGGTAGGCCGTGATTAGCCTAATCATATTTTTCTGCAGGAGGTTATGCTTAAGGGGCTGCTATAATAAAAATATAAATGTGTTTGTTGTGCAGGTTGCTTAGCCCCTAAGCATAACTCCTGTTAAGACAGGTGGGCTTGGTTACCCATGTGTGGGGTGCTAAGTCCAAATTATTCATATAACTACATGGGTTTATGGTGTGTTTAGCTAATATTTATTTTGCAAGTGTAGCTAGATTTACTTTTCCTCTTTTTAATGTAATTTTGCATTAAAAATTAGGATTAGTGTTATGGGAGATTAAGATGAGTAGTGGCCAGAAGGCTTAGTCCCTAGGGTGCCTTGTGATGCCTTTGGAGCAAATCAAATCAAAAGGAAGAAATGGAAGAAATGAAGAAAATAAGACCCCTATAGCATATATTATTTTTGTAATCCGGGTTGTATAAGGGTAGCTTCGACTACCCATCTTTCTCTTTTTTGGGGTGTATGGTAGAACAGATTGGCATTTTATTCTTTTATGGTAGTCTATAAAATTATTTGATGTTGTGTTTAGATTGTGCACTAGAATAGCATGCTTTTCATAGTTTCTTTATGATTGATGTTTGAATGTGTGGCTTGGATGCGGTAGACTCTTAGGATAAAAATTATTTTTTTCTATCCCAATTAATAACTTGCAATTAAAATTTAAAATAACTCATAACCTCACATAAAAGCCTAGGAATTAAATCAAGATAATAAAAAATATTTTGTAACCCCTTAGCTGGATGATTGTATGTATAACATCATGCATGTCATATTCTTCCACTCTTCTTAAGAGGGGGCTTCAATCTGTGACAGAGAATAAAGGCTTAACCTATGAGAGCCTTTGATGGAAGAACACCCCTTCTCTTTTGATTTGGTTCATAATCAAGTTCTCATTTATTTAGGCATACAAAATCCCATAGCATGTATCATAAAGAGTCCAAAAGAATCAAATAAATTTGATAAAATTTGCATTATATTAAGTCATAAATTCATACCACTCATGCTCTAGTCTCTAAAGGAGTGAGTTTAAGGACTTAGTCTCCTTTCTAAATAAATAACACTCTAGCCATCTTGCAAAGCATAAGACTTGCCTATAAGAATTTAAAGCATAAGAGGAGTTAGCTGGCTACCACTCTAAGTGATTATAAGTCCAGCAGTAGGGTGGTTTATTCTCTCTTATGGAGGTAAACTATATACCCATTTTTGCCTTAGATTTAGGTCGTGCTTTGACCCTCGCCAAAGCTCCCTAGATTTAGGATCTGAGGTAGATGTTTCCTTCAGGCTACAAGCATAAATTCTCACATCTTAGGCATTTTCATAATCTTATGTTGTGGAATTATAAGCTCTAGCAATCTAATAAAATGTCAACTCAAATAATTAACTCTCTTCAATTTCAAAAATATAAAGTCTAATTATAGAATAGATTGGAATGCTCACTAGGCTTCATAGTATCATGAGCATTTCCTATTTTCTCCCTTTAGATTCCAAAAATAAGTCTTCTCCTTGATCTATCTCATTTGATTTTCTAAAATAACCAATCCTTTGATAGTCTTAACCTTAAAATCTTTAAAGATTCTAATTATCTACACTAATCAAGAGTATTCTTAAGAAATTTCCATTCTTTAGGATGTAGTTAACTATGGGGGCTTGCCTCCATAGGGAGCTTAACGATCTCAGCTTAAAATAAACCCTACTTTATTTTCTCATGAAAAGTAGGGGAAATATCATTGGTATATTCAAAGATCCATCATGCCTTAGGAGTCCTTATTATGTGATTAGGTCCATTATAGGGTGGTGATTTCTATCTTTTGAGATAGTACATCATTCCTTAATGTCATACTGGATCACTTCAATAAGTATCCCCTAAGATCTATGTGGTGTCCCACATCTCAAAAATAAACACCATAGATTTTTCTAGAAACTCCACTAGGGATGGTTCTTTTCTCCATCTTTAGTAGACAATTATTGTCTCCAAGCATCGATAGTGGACTTAAACCCACTCCTTAAGAGACTAGAGCATGAGTAGTATGAATAATAACTTAGTCTAATGCAAATTTTATCAAATTTTATTTGATTTTGGACTCTTCATTTTGACAAAGGCTATAGGATTTTATATGCCTAAATACATGATGAAATAGGGTTATTGGCTAAATTAGAGAGAAAGAGGTGTTTTCCACCACAAGATAGACCCTCAAAGTTCAAGTCTTCCCTTATCGTGCAAGGATGGAAATCCTCTCTTAGCAAGAATGAAGATGATATGCATGATATTAAGCATACAACATTCAACTAAGAGTTGCTAAATCTTTTAATTATCTTGATTTAATACTTAGGCTTTAAATGAGGTTATGAGTTATAATTGGGATAAAAAAAATTAATTTTTCTCTATAAGCCTAATCAAATCCAAGCCACACATTAAATTATCATACATGAAGAAACTAGAAAATACATGCAATTTTTATTACACAACTGTAAATAAAGCATCAAAAAATTTATAAACTCAATGTAAAAGAATAATAATAGGTGCGGTATCACCAAAAAAAAAGAAAAGGGTACTCTTATACAAACCAGCATATGAAAGAATAATTATAAATTTATAAATGAATAAATATTATGGGGGTCTTCTTATCTCCTTCATTCTTCATATTCCTCTATTCCTTCTTTGGATTTGTTTGCTTCAAAGGCATCACGGGGACTCCTAGAAAAACCTTCTAGCCTCCACTCATCCTAATCTATAAGTAATCCTAATTCCTAAAGAAAGATTACATAAAAAATAAGAAAAGTAAATCTAACTACACCTACAAAATAAGTGTTAGCAAAAAGCACCATACAACCCAAGCAGTTATATGTATAATTTGGACTTAGCACCCTGCACATGGGTAACCCAATTCACCTGTCCTAATTTAGATTATGCTTAGGGGTTAAGCAACCTGTAAAAGAGAGCATTTATATTTATTTTAGACACCCCTGAAGCATAACATCATGCATAAGACATAATTAGGCTAATCATGACCAAACATCAAGTCTACGAGGCATACACCCTAACACCCAATCTATAACAATACATCACAAAACAAACATACATCAAATCATTCACCGCCCTAACATAAAGCTAAAAATGGTGATTTAATCTAATGTGTGGGTATTAAGGCTTGTGTGGTATGTTCTAACTGGGCTTTAGAGTTATCATTCTCTAAGTATGAAGGACATTTAATTATAAAGGGTGGTTTCACTTTATATGGTTTAATTGATTGTAAATTTTTTCTTAGTGTTTTCTTTTGACCTACACTAAATAACTAAGTATTTTAAAGAAAAGGAAAGAGAGGATTACTCTCTTTTATCCCTACCTTAAGTCACATCTAAAATAAATTAATTAAATAAATTCCCTTTATTGAATGGCTTATTACATATTTTAATTAGTCATAGGTTTAGATTCACTTTAAATAATCTCATTCAATAAGAAGTTATCTTAAGATTAATTGAAATTAATTACTATTACACAACACATGTTTGTTCATTTCTTTCCATCATATAACATGCATATGATTAAGTCCTAAACATACCTATACAGGTGTGGTGAAAATTTTCTATAAGGGACTCACCTTTGAAATCTGTGGGGAGAAAAGAAAGAGGAACCATTACAAAAATTCCTCTTGGTAAGATGCCACGTAGATCTGCAGATGTACTTATTGGTGATCAGATACATCATCAAGGTATAGTGTACTATCTCCAAAGATAGAAGTCACTACCCTTTAATGGAACCAATCACCTCAATAAGGACTCCTAAGGATGATGGGTCTGTAGATGCACCAGAGATTCTTCCCCTACTTTACATGGAAAATTAAAGCAATGTTTATTTTAAACCAGGTTCATTAAGTTCCCTACAATGGCAAGCCGCCATAGTTAATTACATCCTAAGGGACGGGATCCCTTAGAAAAACTCTAGATTAAGGTAAATGATCGTTGTCTCTGAAGATTTCAATGGTAAGGACTATCAATCGATTAGTTTGTATCTGAAGATCAAATGGGATTGATCAAAAGAGGGAGTTATTATCGAGGCCAAAATGTGAAATAAGTAGGAGATTCTCACGATGCTAAGAAACCTAGCAAGCATCTCAAACTATCGTTTAGTTGGGCTTTACATTTTAGAAATTGATTTAGCTTGTTTGAGTTGCATTTTTCATTAGAATTTTAGGACTTAAGATTCCTTAACACAACATTAAGAAAATGCATAAGAGGTGAGAATTATGATTATGGCCCGCAAAAGGGAGAAGCAACCTCATAACCTAAATCTAGGGAGCTTTGATGAGGGTTACAACCTAAATCTAAGGCAAAAGTGGATAATTGGTTTGCCTCCACAAGAGAGGACAAACCACCCAACTACTTGGACTTCCAATCGCCTGGGGGTGATCACCAACTAACTCCTTCTACGATTTTAAATACATGTAGGTAAGTCTTTACTCTTATGCAATATAGCTAGGCTGTTATTATTTAGAAAGAGACTAAGTCCTTAAACTCACTCCCTAAAGAGACTAGATCATATAAAGGGCATGCTTCAAATGACTTAAATCTAACGTAATTCAATTTTCATTATATTTTTATTTTTGGACAATCATATTGACTCGGGCTAATAGGATTTTTATGACTAATGCATGAGAAATCAGATTATTGGCCAAAATCAATGAGAAGGTAGGAGGTGAGTTTCCACTTGACCAAAGGTGAAGCTCTCAAAAGGTGGAAGCCCTCCAATCAAGAGTTAAATAAGATGCATTTGTGCATGATATTATAAAGAAATGCTCATCTAGCTAAGGGGTTGCTAATTCTTTTATATTGATTTTAGTCCTAAACTTTAAGTGAGGTTATGAATTGTTTAATTTTAATTTGAATTATTAAGTTGGGTAAAAGATTTATTTTTTCCTAAAGAGCCTAATCCACATCCAGGCCATACATAAAGAAAGGAAGAAACTAGGAAAAACATGCTACTTAATGCAAAAGCTAAACAAATCATCAAACAATTTATAAAGCTAATCGCAAAAAATAATAAATGGTCATTTACGGTCACACACCACCAAATAAAATATATAAGTAGTGATCTACCCTTATACAACATAGATTACAAATGAATTGAATTACAATTTAAGCAAAGGAATTCATTGTTATGGGGGTCTTCAAGCTTTATTTTTCTTTCTTCTTTCTTCTTTCTTTTCTTCTTCTTTTCTTCTTTTCTTCTTTGGATCTTCCTTTGGATGGTTGGATGGTAGATGCTTCAAGGCTTCACATGGTGCATAAGATAGGATCTTATGACCAATGCTCATTCTAATCCCCCATAATAAATCATTCTAAAATCCTAAATATACAAATTTTTTACATGAAAAAAAAGAAATCTAACTACAAAATAAAAGTTAAATCACACACACAAATCTCAAGCATGTTTATTAGACTTATCACCCCACACATAGGTGACTAAGTCCACCTAGCTTATGGATTATGCAAAAAGTTGCAAGCAAGAAGCATTTATATTTTTATTTATGATAGCGCCCCTTAAACACAATCCCCTGCAGAAAAGAATAGTTAGACTAAGCATGCCCTACCATTCATTCTACGAGCATACACCCTAACATCCAATCTAAAACATATATCACAAAATAAAACATAATATCAAACTATGCACTAACCTAACCTAAAGCTAGAAGTGGTGACTTAGGCTAATGTATGTGCTTTGAAGGTTTGTGTGGTATGCTTAGCTATGACTTTAGGTTTAAATTTTCTAAGTGTGAAGAACATGTTCAACTTATAGGAGGGTTTCATTTAAGTTGTTTAAGTGTTTTGGGTTATTTTTATTTCATGTTTTAATTTGGTTTAAGTGAAACCTACAATTAATTACTAAGTTATAAAGAGAGGGAAAGAGAAGAGAACTTCTCTTTCCTTCCCTAATCTTAAGTAATTTCTAAGGTAAGTTCACATTTTAATTTCATTTAGGTGAATGTTTTGATTACATATTTTAATCAATCCTAAGTTTAGATAAACCCTAAATGAACCTATTCAAAAAGAAAGGTATTTTAAGATTAAATAAAATGAATCAAAATTCACATAACACACATTACTTCAATTCTTTCCCAACATATATAACATGCATATGGATGGACCCTAAGCACATCTATACATGCAAATAAGAATATATAACACACTTTATGATGCATGCTAAGTAATCCATTTAAGAAAATTTAGAAGTTCAATATGCATGATTTTTCTTTAGTATAAAAGGTTTTACTTATCCAAAATTTCACATACATACATGAGAGTAAGAAAGGCATAAGTGAGTACAATGCCATTGTTAACCAAAGGTGTAAGGTACAATACCTACTTAGGGCTACTTAAAGCCTCACAATCTTGAGGTTGTCCAGACTAATATGCCACTTTCCTTAAATACAAACATGCATATAAAAGAAATGAAGTGGAAAAAGGAATATGCAAAAGTTGTTTAATAGATTTATTTTTTTTTATGCAATTTATGCATGTAAGTATAAGCAAAATTTCTTAAGTGATAGCATAGGGATGAATAGTATATGAGATTAAGTATGTGTTGGGTTCTTTTCAAATGAACCCTACATCTTACTAACTCCTATTCAAAACTATGCTAACATGAGGAAGAAAGAGAGTCTATGCTAAACATACTTTTATAATCCATCACATGCAAGCTTATAATAAATATATGAATAGCACACTTTTAGATTTCATAATTAATTTATAAGTTTTGAAAATATTTTGGATTTAGTAGTGATAATAGCCACTCATATTTTACTTTAGCCAACACATGCACATTTGACATAAAGTAAATAATTTTCATTTTAAAATTTGAAACATGAAATTATGAATGCATGAATCACATGACATACAACTTAACATGTTGGGAAAGATCTAAAGTAATGAAAGCATGTAAACAAACTCACTTTACTTAAATCATAAAGACATTCTTAAAGAATAAGAAAATTTAGAATAAATCAAAGTGAATTTCAAAATAATTTTTGTTTAGTTTGAAGTTTGATTTAATTTTGAAAAGACTAGATAAGTTTACTGTTCTTAACCCATTCTCACATGTGTTTTGTATTTTTGTTTAATTTTTAGAAAATTAAATCCATTTTTAAGTGTTGATTAGGTTAGAGTATGAATTAAATAGCTTAATTAATCCTTACCTACACCACCTTAGAAAAATTAACTAAGTAATTCTGAGCTAATGAGATACATAAAACCCATAAGATATTTAAATTTGCAATGCACCTAATAAAGAAAAGGCCTAATACAATTTGGCTCACAATTAAAAGTTAATTAAGCTAAGGGGTTTAGCTTAAGTACTTTTTAAAACACCCTTTCATACTTATGGAAGGGGTTTTAATTTCCTTAATTAGACTTAAGTTATTAAACCACTAAGCATTTACTTAAGGTAGATTAATTAAGTTATGAAACTTTTTAGAATTTTTGAAAATTATTTAAAGAGGGTGATTAATGAGTTAACCCTTAATTGAGAGGGGATTAAGGAGAGAAAAGGGGGTTTATGGAATAGCTTAGCGAAAATGCTCCAAAATTTTTCCATAAAACCCTTACTCACTTGATCTGACCTTAATCAAACTTAATCATTGGATAAATTCACTAATCACACCTTAATTACCCTTAATTACATGAAAGGGGTAATTAGGGAATGAAATAGCAATTTTCATAATTAAAGCCTCAATAAATCTCAAGAAAATTAGGGTAGGCAAAGGCCATCCCCTAAAATGAACCTTAAAAATTTAAGATTAATTGATGACCTAATTAGAGGATAATTAGCTAATTAAAATTCCCAAAAAAAAATCCAAATTTAGAGAAAAGGGTAATTCAAAATCCATTAAAACCATTTTTAAAATATTCTAGATAAAATTATCTATCCATAGCATTTTTCCTTTTATTTTTTTGATTTTTCTATGAAGAGTTATGAAATTTAGAAGATCAAGGGATTAATTAGGAAATAATTAGGTAAATAACTAATCCATGATTAATCTAAGCTCACGGCGCAATGCGTGGCGTGGCAGTCAGCGTGCTTTACACTTGTCGCACCGTGAGCCACTCACTTAAAATGTCACTCGAGAAGAGGCGGCTGGTAATATCCTTCCGATCAAAGATCAGATGGCTAAGGATTCACCCACGGTTTAAAATGGATAAAGGATTTCTAAAACATGCCAAATAATCTTAGCCATCTAGCTAAAATGCGCGGATGGACGTCTAAGATGAGCCAAGTTCTTCCATGAGAATTAATGGAGATCGTCCATGATCTAGGGAGATCGAGCTGTGCATGGAATCATATAAGACTCAACCACAAAGGCATCATTACCTATCAAATGGTTGATTTTCATGCAATGAAAATTCTTTCACAAAGGACCAACACCTATCAAGCTAAGTGGGCGAAAAATTACATACCTCATCAGAGGTGATCACCGGCTCTCGAGCTTGATGAGGTAGATTTGTCTAGTGGAGATGAAGCCCTGTTGAAAGTTTCAAGCCTTTGGATTGAGTGGATCTTTCTATGGACAAACACCGCTTGATCTCTCTTGCAGATTTGATCCAATTGAGGCTCTCCTTCTTGTGGGAATTCAAATGGATGCTTGGGAAAGTTCAAATTGGTTCTTAGAAGGAGTGTGTAGAAGGAATTTGGATGGGATCAAGTGTAGAGGAAGTTGGCTAATCACTCAACCTCCCTTATTTTTGCACAATGCATCAAAAGAATTCAAATCCCTCTCAAAACAGGGAAAGCTCTCGATGATCACTAAAGGTTCCTAGGCCTCAATCGAGTGTGGAATGTGAAATTGGAGTATATCTCCCGGAATTAGATGGCCATAAGCACTATTTTGATCCAATTGACCATTAGGAGGTTGTTTAGGTATTTGAGTGTGCACATGGTGGTGGTTTGATCCGAGTGGAATGCCAACTTCCCATTGAGCTTGGAGGCAATTTGAAAACTCAATTTCAAGCCATAAAGTTTGGTCCATGGGTCAAATGGGTTGCAAACCCATTGGGTGCACCACTCATCACGTCCCTTGAGCTTTTAGGAAAGCCTCAAGTGATTTAGAGGGTATGACCAAAATACCCATGGTTTAAGCCAAAATTTGTTCTATGGTTGAGGGGTAAAATGGTCATTTTACTATTTTTTTTACTTTGGGTATGTTTGGTATGTTGAGAAAATAGGTTTGGCCAAGTTTCATTAGATTTGGAATCCATTTGATAGGGTTTGGCTCATATTGACCCATTTAGGTCAAAATGGGTCAATTGGGTCGAACAAAGGGTTGGGTCAAGTTCATATGACCATTTGAAATATTTTGGTGTTTTTGGTTTGGTTCAATTTGGTTTAGATTTGGTTTTGGCTCATAAGACTTCATTTAGGTAAAATGGGTCAAGTTGACCTATTTGACCCATTTGACCTATTTGAGGTAGGTAAAGGATAGGTTCAGGTTAGGTTAGTCATATGGAGTGGATTGGTATCTTTATTTCCAATCAATTTGGGTTAGGTTCAATTTTGGCTCAACATGACTCCTTTAGGTCATGTTGGGTCTAAGGTCAATTGGGCTAGGTTGAGTCTAGTTGGCCAATTGAGGCTTTGGTCAAGTTCCACAAGTGATTTGGAATGGACTTCACCCATTGGTTCCAATCAATTTGGCTTAGATCAAGTTTTGACACATTTTGACCCTTTAGGTCAAAATGGGTCAACTTGGGTCAAGTGGGCCAATTGGGCTAGGTTTGGCTCAAATGTTGGCTGGGTCAAGTTCAAACATAGGTCATGACTGAACTTGGATCAATGGTTTCAATCAATTTGGCCTATGGTGGAATTTGGCTATGTATCATCTTAGGTTAAGTGTTGACTTGGTTTGACCCAATTTGATTGATTGATCATCCCAT
The DNA here is from genome assembly GCA_021442155.1 of Cymbidium sinense. Taxonomy (NCBI): domain Eukaryota; kingdom Viridiplantae; phylum Streptophyta; class Magnoliopsida; order Asparagales; family Orchidaceae; genus Cymbidium; species Cymbidium sinense. Next base: position 58,370,396 of record CM038222.1, read on the forward strand.
GATGATTGTTGATCATGATGAGAGGGATATATGAGTTTGGTTTAATCCAATTTGGTTAAGATCAAAAGTTGGCTCATAAGGGTACTTTAGGTCACTTTGGGTCAAGTGAGCCTAAGTGGGTCAAATGGCTTGGTCAAAGCTTGATTTGAAGTTGATTGATCTTGTATATGGACTTATGTTTGAAATATAAATCTATTTACAAGTGGTTTGAAGTCAAATGGACTTTGATCCATTTGAAAATTTCATATTCAAAGGAAGAATATGAAAGAGTTTTGGGTTTGATTTTTTATTTAGGTTTTGATTGTTTGATTTAGGTTTGGATTTATATATGAGCTCATCATTGTAGGATTGATTGAACCATGAGAGAAAATCAAGGATTTGGCTTAATTTGAAAGTGATTTAGCTAAGTTCAAGATTTTGGCTTGAAAGACTTAGATTGAATTTTGAGTGGATTTGAGTTTGATTTTTAGAAGTGGGTTTTGATTGTTTGAATTTATATTTCATTTATATATGAATATAAATGAGAATATAAATTGATCATGAGAAAATTTTAAGGATTTGAAAGAGTTTAATCATGATTTAGGATAAATCCATTAAAGGGAATTTAAAGGATTTAAGAGAAATTTTAATTAAAAATTTAATTTTTGGATTGGATTTGATTGATTTATATTTATATTTTATTTATATATGACAATTTAAATGTGAATACAAATAAGTTTTGAGAAAATCCCATGAGTTTGAAAAGGTTTGATAAAAGTTTAGGTTAAATCCATTAATTGAAAATTAAGGGATTTTAATGGAATTTCAAGCATTTTAAATTTGGAATTTAATTTTAATTTGATTTGATTATATTTATATTTCATTTATATATGTGTGAATATAAATGAGAATATAAATAATTTTTGAGAAAATCCCCTGGATTTGAATAGGTTTGATCAAATTATTTTGGCTAAGTCCTTTAATGGAAAATTAAAGGGACTTAAGAAAATTTTCATGAATTGATTTGAATTTTGAATTTGATTTGATGGGTTTGAATTTATATTTCATTTATATATGAGAATATAAATGAGAATATAAATGGATCATGAGAAAATCTCAAATATTTGAATAGATTTTGATCATAATTTTGGCTAAGTCCTTAAGAAAGGGTTAAGGACTTAGGAAATTTGAACTTGGAATTTTGATGTATTTTGATCATGGGTTTCAATCATGGAATTGAATTGAGTTTGGAGAAAATCAAATGGAATTGATTTCGAGTTTGACTTGAAAGAAGGAAAGTGAGGAATGATTTAAACTAAAGGGTAGGAGATTTTCCTAACACTCCTAAAGCATGACCTATTCCTATGAATAACTCTTATAAGTCTTCTAGGGCTAGGGGAATGTCCACCTAATCACTAGATATCTCTTAAGACTAAGGAATCTTTAAAGCCTAAGAGAAGTCCTATGTCTAAGATGGAGGTGTTGAGAGCTCATCCTAAAAATAAGGTCAACAAAAGGCGCCCAATAGGTGTGGTGTGACTGACAAGGAACACCACACGTATTAGTGTTAATCGAAATGATCAACAACATCAAAAAATCACAAGAACTAACAGAAACTATATATTCCTGACCCAAGGAAAAGAAGGAATCCAGAGCTTAGTACAATGTGGCTCTACTTATGTCCAAGACATAAGAGAGAGGGAAGAAAACCACTAAGGGATAGAGTGTGAACCTTCCACTAGGGAAGCAGATTCAAGTCATCCACAAGGGGATGAAAAGGATTGATTTGATTCTCACTAAGGAGAAAAAAAAATTTATTTATTTTGATATAGAAGAGGGTAGAATTTTTTTTGAATTTTGTTAGGTTTAGATTTTTTAGATGAACCATGTTAGTTTGCAATAGACTGTACTAAGCAGAAGCCATGGAGGTTAAGACCTAACTCAGATTTATCAATCCAAAGGGGTAGTCTACTAAACACATAGTAGGACTAAATAAACAAAGGATTCCTTTGGTATGCAATGACTATACTAGGAATAAAGTATAGTATACTTACATCTTCCAAAGTAGAGACCAATTGCTGGGGTAATTTATTGGCAAGGCAATAAATTGAACCTAAACTAGGGCTGACTATTGAGTGAATGCCACTGGGGGACATAGATCAACTCAATGATAGTCAAGATTGATTTCATTTTTAGTTTTATTTATTTTGATTATGATGGATCTCATAGGTTTGCGATGAGCATTGGTAGGGACCATGGAGGCTTTGAACTGGCTTCAGTTTATTAATTCAAGGGAGGTAGTCTACCAGCCCGCAAGGTGAACTATCCAACAAAGGAGAAATGCCTTTTGGTACACAATGGTCAAGTCTTAAGAGAAAGCATGGGGACTCATATCTTCTAAAGATAAGAAACCACTAGGGTGATTAGTTGCTTTGGCCAACAAATAAAACCCGACCTAGGGCTGACTATTGAGTAAATGCCACTGGGGGACTTAAATCAATTCAAGAATAGTCAAGATTAATTTCATTTTTAATTTTGTTTTGATGGATTATATTGGTTTGTGATGGGTCACACTGAGAAGGAGCTTATAGAAGCCTAGATCTATCTGATTCTTGAACCAAAGTAGTAGCTTTCGATGGGAGAACTATCCAACCAAAAGGTACCTTTGATTTACAATGATCAATTGAAGAGAAAGCTTCAGGACTCACATCTTCAACTATAAAAGATCCTTTGGGGTGATCAGCTTTAAACAAAATCCGACCTAGCGCCTTCGATTTAAAATCATGCTAGAAAGAATGCGTCATAGTCTTATATCTTTCAAAGCAGAATGACTGCCAGGGTAACTTGTTTGGGGCAAAATAGATTGATCCTGACCTAAGGGAGACTACGGAGTGAGTATCGACCTAGGGATTTATCTCAACTCAGGCAATTCTTATAGGGAGTTCTGCTGACACTACCCTAAAGATAGGATGCCTGCTTGAGAGAAGGGGCCCTTTGGGGCTTGAATTCCTAATCCACAAGCAAATTAATTTTGTTTATTTATTTTAGTTTTTTTGTCATGGACCCTGTTAGTTTGCGAGGGATCAAACTGAGAAGAAGCTTATATCAACCTAGACCTATCTCAGATTTATTGAACCAAGAGAGAATTTATGCATCCACTGAACAAATTTTTTCACCACAGGGGTGGCTACTAGGAAAGGGAACCGTCAAAAGTAACCTGGGTAGTGTCTAAATGGGGTCACAAAGGACTTGATCCAAATAGAGTGTCCATAGGGGATGGGGCTAATAAGGGCTCAATTCAACACCCTAGAGAAAATGACATAGCTAGTCATAAATTCAATAGGTATTCGGTGTCCAACTCAAGGAGAAAGCACGGGGACTCATATCTGCCAAGAGTGGTGTACTCACGGAGTCGTCACAAGAGGGAACATCAACCAACCTAAGGTGCCCATCAATTTGCAACAATCAAGGAAGAAAGCTGGGACTCACATCCTTTTATAGTGAAATTGATTGCTGGGATAGTCTATCTTTGGCAGTGCATCCGACCTAACCACCGAGTGAATGCCACTAAGGGGACTTATATCAACCCAAAAGTAGTCAAGAGGAAAGGAGCCTCTGGGGGACTTATCATAAACCTCAAATATACTCAACCTAGTTAGAACATGATGATTAGTTCAAGAAGAAAGCACGGGGACTCACATCTTCTTAAACAAAGTCAATATGAGGTAGCTTACTGGTTGGGCAGTGAAGACTATCATACTAATAAGGTGCTCTTTAGTTTACAATGATCAATATTAAGAAGAAAGCGTAGGGACTCACATCTTCCAACAAATGACCACTGGGGTGACATACCGAGGTAGTATAGACTGACCTTGAGCTAATGAGTGAGTGCCCAGGGGCTTGCTCCCACATCAAATTTCAAGATAAAAGATTTGTGTTTGTTGTGCATGTGTTAAAAGGAATAGGATACCTCTGGGGGACTCTTACACCTACCTTAAAACACTGGAATTATGAAATGATGCGTGAATGACAACAAGAATTCCCACTAAGAAAGGATGTCGCTTGGGTTCTCTCACACCTAACTTAGTTATGCTAATCAAAATAGGATGCCTCTCGAGTTCTCTTACACCTATTTTAATAGCATCAAAATATTATGTTTGTGTTGTGAAGAGGGATAAGATGCCACTGGGAGACTCTTACACCTACCCTAGACACCATGGATTCAAAGACAAGCAAACAACACTTCGAAAGAAGAGAATATTTGATGAATGGAATTAGATTTTGTTCTTTTTATTAATGAATTATTTTCAAACAAGTTTTGGTTCATGGGTAATATTTCTTTAGATAGAGCCCATTAATTGGAAGCATCCCGTGTTCCCCTTTACAATTAATAAGCTGATAAGATCCTCCTTGGTAGGCCTTCTCTATGGCATAGGGGCCTTCCCAAGTGGGTTCAAACTTGCCTCCTATCTTTCGATGGGCAACAATTGGTCTCCTTAGGACTAACACAAGTTCTCCTACTTGAAAAGACCTAGGACAGAACAGCTTGTTGTGAGCTTGAATCATTTTGTCCTTGTACAACAAGAGGTTCTGGCACGCCTGGGGAGACTCTCCTACAAACCTTTGAGCACTTCTAATCGCAACTTTGCATTTTGCTCTATAGTGATCTTGTTACCCAATGCTATCCTTAGTGATGGAACTTGAACTTCTAAGGGAAGAACGGCTTCAGACCCATACATTAAGTAAAATGAGGTAGACTGAGTTGGAGTTCAGTATATGGTGTGGTAGGCCCACAAAGCTTCAACCAACTGCTTATTCCACTGTCGTTTATTATCATCAAGAGTCTTCTTCAGTATCTGGATGAGATTTTTGTTGAATGCTTCTACTAAACCATTAGCTCTGGTGTAGTAGATGGTAGAGTATCTCTAATATATACCTTATCTTTTAGCAAAACTATTGATCTTTGTACTTTTAAATGCAGTACCATTATCGGATATAATTCGTCGAGGCACCCCAAACATATATACGATATGGTTCCTAAAAAATTGAAGCACATGGTGAGTTATGACCTCTCTGAGTGGGATGACTTCTGCCCACTTAGAAAAGTAGTCGGTAGCAGCTAAGATGAATCGATGCCCCTTGGAAGAAGGAGGATCGACGACTACAATATGCACAACAACACTCAAATGGACATGAAGTCAAAGTAGGGTGTAGAATATTGGGTGGTTGGTGGAGGACCACACTATGCACCTGACACTGATGGCATCTCCTAGCTACATCCATGCAAACTGTGATCATAGAAGGCCAGTAATATCCAAGTCTTTTGATCTTCGACTTCATCTTGAACTGGACTGTTAAGCTTCACATAGACCTGAATGTACCTCGGTTATAATGTCATGGGTTTCTTGTTTGTCTAAATAATATAATCACATCTAGTCAAAGGACCGGTGGTATAGGGTGCCATCAACGAGAGCATAGGAGAGAGCTCTATATTTCACCTGATGGGCTTGAGATTTCTCTTGAGGTGGTTTGCGAGTGTTCAAATAATCTATGAACAGTTGCCTCCAATCTAGCTCATTGTACATTTTAGCAACGATAACCTCCCCTTCAAGAGAAAGTCTCTCGATGAGTTCAGAATCAATAAAAGATAAGACTTGTCTATTTTGGACCATTATTGAAATGGACTCATCTTCCAGATATGCCAACTCTTTGGCAAGTTTCACCAAGGCATCTGCTACTGCATTCTCTGCTCGAGGAACCTTGTAAATGGTAACTTCGAGAATCTGGGCCAACAGCTTCATGGTATACTCGTAGTAATGATGAAGCTTGGCTTTAAGGACTGGTAGGACCCAACAATCTAGTTGATGACCAACTGAGAATCCCCAAAGATGTTTATGCTCTTGACACTAGTAGTAATGGCTAACTCCAAACTGACAATCAAAGCCTCATACTCAACTTCATTGTTAGTGCAGGGGTTGGAAAGATAGTATGAGAATCTCATCATATCACGGTTTGGGATTAGAAGAACTATTCCTACCCTTGCCTTTCCTGGGAGAATAGATCGTGGTGCTTCACCTTTAAGAAAAGAAATAGCACCATCAAAATACATCTCACATCGACGAGTGCCAGCCTCCACTAAGTTCATGATTTGTTCATCGGGAGATCATCACTAAGTGGAGAATCATGAGGAAGTGGGTGGGCTGCTAAGAAATTCACTAGTGCCTGACCTTTTACTACACGGAGGGGTACAAATATGATATCAAATTGTGAGAGTATCATGGACCAATGATCCAAACATCCGGAAAGTGTTGGTCATTATGGTGTTTATTTTTGGGATGTGGGACACCACGCAGATCTTAGGTGGTACTTATTGAAGTGATCAGATATGACATTAAGGAATGATGTATTATATCGAAAGATAGAAATCACCACCCTATAATGGACCTAATCACCTAATTAGGACTCCTAAGGCATGATGAGTCTTTGAATATACCAGAGATCTTTCCCCTACTTTACATGGAAAAGTAAAGTAGGGTTTATTTTAAGCCGAGTTCATTAAGTTCCCTATGGAGGCAAGCCCCCATAGTTAATTACATCCTAAGGAATAAGAATTCCTTAAGAATGCTCTCGATTAAAGTAAACAATTAGGATCTCCAAAGATTTCAAGGTTAAGACTATCAAAGGATTGGCTATTTTTGAATATCAAATGGGATAGATCAAGGAGAAGACTTATTTTTGGAATACAAAGGGAGAAACTACGGAATACTTTGGATACTAGAAAGCCTAGTGAGCATTCCAATCTACCATATAATTGGGCTTTATATTTTTTGAAATTTGAAGATAGTAAATTATTTGAGTTGACATTTTATTAGATTTCTAGGGCTTATAATTCCACAACATAAGATTATGAAAATGCCTAAAGGTGAGGATTTATGCTTGTAGCCCGAAGGAAACATCTACCTTAAATTCCTAAACTAAGGAGCCTTGGTACAAAACAAAGGCATGACCTAAATCTAAGATGAAAATAGGTATATGGTTTACCCACACAAGAGAGAATAAATCACCCGACTGCTAGACTTATTACTGCCTAGAGTGGCAGCCAGATAACTCCTCCTATGCTTTAAATCCATGTAGGCAAGTCTTATGATTTGCAAGACGGCTAGGCTATTATTCATTTAGAAAAGAAACTAAATCCTTAAACCCACTCCCTAAGAGACTAGAGCATGAGTGGTATGAATCCATGGATAAATCTAATGCAATTTTTATCAAATTTATTTGATTCTTTTGGACTTTTTACTTTGACATAGACTATGGGATTTTGTATGCCTAAATGCATGAAATTTGATTATGGGCCAAATCAAGAGAGAAAGGGGTGTTCTTCCAACAAAGGCTCTCACAGGTTAAGCCTTGATTCTCTAACAAACATGGAAGTCCCCTCTTAACAAGAGTGAAATAATATGACATGCGTGATATTATACATTCATCCATCCAACTATAGGGTTATTAAAAATTTTATTATCTTGATTTAATTCTTAGGCTTTTATGTGAGGTTATGAGTTATTTTAAAATTTTAGTTATGAGTTGTTAATCGAGGTAGAAAAATAAATTTTATCCTAAGAGCATCCAGGCTACACATTCAAACATCAATCATAAAGAAACTATGAAAATCATGTTGTTCTAATGCACAATCTAAACACAACATCAAACAATTTTATAGACTACCATAAAAGAATAAAAGGCTAGCACGGTTGGGTTCTTGTACACCCCAAAAGAAAAAAAAAGGGTAGCCGAACTCTACCCTTATACAACCCAGATTACAAAAATAATATATATGTTATGGGGGTCTTCTTTTCTTCATTTCTTCATTCTCTTTCTTTTGATTTGATTTGCTTCAAAGGCATCATAGGGCACCCCAGGAACTAAGCCTTCTGGCCACTTCTCATCCTAATCTCCCATAGCACAAATCCAAATTTCTAATGCAAAATTATATCAAAAATAGAAAAAGTAAATCTAGCTACACCTGTAAAATAAATGTTAGCTAAACACACCATACAACACAAGTAGTTATATGAATAATTTGGACTTAGCTCCCCACACATGGTTAACCAAGCCCACCTATCCTAACATGGGTTACACTTAGGGGCTAAGCAAATTGTACAGTGAAAGCATTTATATTTTTTATTACAACGGCCCCTTAAGCACAACCCCCTACAAAAAACATGATTAGGCTAATAACGGCCTAACATACAATGCCCTAACTTAACACTATAAGTGGTGACTTAGTATTCTAATGTGTGTGCTTAAGGCTTGTGTGACAAGACTTTACTAGGCTTTTCTTTGTTTAAGTTTCAATTTGGAGTTTGAATTTGTATAAATTTTACCTTTGAATTTGGTTTGATTTAAGCTTAATTTTAGAGTTAACTTTAATGTAACTTATTTAATTTAATTTGATTAATTAAGGTGATGGATTAATTTATTAAGTTTGCATTAATTAGATGTTTGGATAATTAAGTTTGATTAAGGGTAATTAAATTTTTAAATCATTAGATTAATTAAGAGTTTATTTAATTAGAGATTAATGACTTAATTTTTCACATGTGAGTGATTTGGTTTAGTTAAGTATTTTTTTAAGTTTGATTTGATGAAAGGATTATCATTATTACCATCATTGTTATTAAGTGGATTAATTGTTTATTTCATTTCAATTAAGTTTGATTATTTATGATTAGAGTTTTATTTGAATTGATTCATTTGTTATGTTTGTTTGATTTCATTAACATGTTTGATTTAGTTATTAAGTTGAAATATTTATTGGTTAATTAATTATCTTTTTCCCAAATGGATGTGATTTAATCATATGTTAATTAAGTTTACTTTAATTTTATGTGGTTTAATTGATTAGTATCAAATGATTAAAGTTTCCTAAATTTGTTGGATTTTGGTTTGATTTAAGATTTAATCTTTTAATTGAGTTTTATTAACCCAAAGCGTTTAATAATATTTAATTTAATCTCCTTTAAAGTTGATATTTTTCTGATTTGAGGTTTGATTAATGATTTCTTAAGTACTATTTCATTTCTGATTTTGATTTAATATTTAAATTATTTTTAGATTACATTTTAATTAACTCCTTAATTGATTAAACTCTAACCTTAAGTGTTCGTTTGGGGTTCATTAAGATTCAGAAGATCATATTATTTTCTTAGGAGTCCTAGATGTCAATTGAAGTGATTTAAGTCATTTTGAAGATTTTTATAAATTTTTGAATTTTTATTTAATTTATTTTATTAAAATGAACAATATGAACTTCAAAATTTAATTTCTCTTAATCAAGAAGTCTTTTCAGTTCATCTTTTTATGGAAGGTGTGTTTTAACTTTAATTTTAAACCCTAAAAATTTCAATTTAATCTAACTTATATTTTTGGTTTAATTAATGAAATTTGTTTTTTACTAAAATTTAAATTAAGCTAAAAATACTTAGTAAACTTTAGGGATTTAGAGTTTGTTGGATTGCCCTTGGAAAGACAAATCCAACGAGCCCTTATTTACAGTTTTTGGTTTAAGTATTTTTTTTATGAATTTTTGGAGTTTTAGGTGATTTAAATTTTATTTTTTTTATAAAAAAGAAATACGTGGATGTCTTTTGGGTGGGAAGAGAAATGACCGTCACTCGGCCGACCGATCAGATCGATCACGATCCGAGGCGATCGCAATCGTCCGCGACCAACCGTCCGACGTGAACTGGCTCGTGACGATCCATATCGGATCAAGATCCGGGCGTCCGGATCCCGAACTGATCCGACGGCGGTCGTGATCCCGCGGTTATGAATAGTATTTTCAAGCCTTTAAAGAGAAAAATGAGAATTTCTAAGCCAAAACTTGTCCAAATGAACCCGTTTTCACATCAATTTGCACCGAGAAAATTCTATTTCCTAATTGGGATGATTTAAAGTAAAAATGCATGATTAACTAGGGGAAATTCCTAAAAGCATGAGAAAATTAATACAAAATGCATGAAATCCTAAGGCCGGTTACGGTTTGACAAACTTTAACTCACCGGGGATGATTTTCGGCGGCAGTGAAGATCCAAGCGGACTCCTAGGTATGTGAGAAAGCTTTGGAGTGATCTTTAGCCCTTGCCTCCCTTCGGAATGTTGCCTTCTCCGATGTCTACCGTCACCTCATTAGAAGAGCAATTATTTATATTTTTGAGCTCAAAAATGGCTCAAAGAAGTGTTGGATGGGTTCTTTTTTTGCTTTAGGGAGCTTTTGAGGGCTGAATAATGGTGGGAGGAAGAGATTTAAAGCCTCATCTCCCCCTCCTTTTATAATGGCCAAAAATTCAATATTTTTAAATTTTTTGGCTCCAAATTGATTGTCATCTTACTTGGGATGGTTGGGGTGGATGATAGATTCATTGAGGACTTTGGATTTTTGCTCCAAAGTGCTCTCTTACTGCCATATGATTAGATTTATTCAATGCAAATGTTGAGGAGGAGTTAAGTGCATGTGATGGGGGGAATTAAATGAGGTTGGGTAAAATCCTATGTGGGCGAGGATCCATGAGAGATTTAAATGAGTTGGGTTGGTTTAGGGGCTAATTCCAAATGGTTTTGGGTCGAGTTTGATCAGCCCACAATGGTTTTGTCTTAGTTTTAAGGGATTTGGCCCAATTTGGGTCATATGGATCATTTTGAGTAAATTGACCCATTTGATCAAAATCGGCCAAATTAGCTTGGTTTATGGGTTGATTCATGTTCAATTGGCTAATTGAAGATGAATGTGGTCTTTGGTTTGAATTAATTTGGATTTAATTTAGATTTAGGCCAAATTGATCCTTAGGCCAATTTCTAGGTCAGTCAAGTTGACCGGTCTCGATTGATTAAATTAGGTTTAATTATGGCTTAACAATTCAATAAAGCAATACGCAACTGAAACGAAGTACATTATTTGCAATCAAATTTGGGTTAGATCATGATTTGAGATTTGGTCCTTTAGGCCAATTTGGGTCAATTTAGATCAAATGGCCAATTGGGCTTGGTTTGGCCCAATTGATTGCAATTGATCATCCTAGGTGATCAACAATCATGGTGGAAGATTTTGGTGAGCTTGGTTCAATCCAATTTGGGTTGGATTAGAAGTTGGCTCAAATGGGTCCTTTAGGTCACTTTGGGTCAAGTTGACCTAAGTGGGTCAATTGGTTTGATTTTGGTTTGATTCGAGTTTAGTTGAACTTATATACAAGCCCTAGATTGGAATATAAATTCAATAGTAATTAATTTGTAGTCTAAGGGATTTTGGCTCATTTAAAATTTTCAAGTCAAAAGGCTAAGTTGGGTTTGACTTGGGTTAGTTTCGATTTGATTTGATGATTGTAGGTTTCATTTATGTTTGGGTAGATAATTGAATGAATGATTGATTCAAGAGAAAATTCATTGGTTTTGACTTGATTTGAATAGAATTTGGCTAAGTCCAAAGAATTGGCTTAAAGGGTTTAATTGAGTTTGGATTTGATTTTTGATATAATTTTGGTCATTTGAATTTGGATTTCATTTATATTTGTGAATATAAATGAAGGAATAATTAATTTATAAAGAGATCAATTAAGTTTGATTTGATTTAAGGTGAGTTTTGGATAAGCTTATGAATGTTTCATATGGCTTAGGAAGGGGTTTTAGGATTCAAATTTGATTTTGGGTTTCAATCATTTGGAGTCAAATTTTTAAATTAGATTTAGAATTTGAATTTGAATTTGAGATTTGGTTTGAGAATTGAGTCTGGGTTTGATTTGAGAAAGTGTATCTAGATTGGGTTTAGGCTATGGGATAGATAATTTTCTTAAACCCTAAGGCATAGCCTAATCTTATGATTACCACTTCTAAGTCTCTAAGCTTAGATTAGATGTTCACCTAATTACTAGAAGTGTCTTATGACTATGAGTTCAAGTGTCTAATAGTCAAGTCTAAGAAGAGGAGGTTAAGAGCTCACTCCAAAAGTGATGTAAATAAAAGGACCCCCAATAGGTGTGGTGTTACTGACAAAGCACACTGCATGTATTGACATTAACCAATATGATCAACAACATCCAGAAGGTTGCAACAAACAACGTAAGTGATCTATACATAGACTCAAAAGGTAGATAGAATCACGATCTTAGTGCAATGCAGTGCTATTTATGCCAAGGGCATAAGAGAGCAAGAAGGAATCCGCTAGGGATTGAGTACATGAACCTTTCTCTAGGGAAACAAGTTCAAGATATCCAGTGAGGGATACAAATTCGAGTTTAATTATGAGTATGATTTGTTTAGGTGTGTATTCACTGGTTTAATTAGATTTCTTTAATTTGTTTGATTAGGCTCCACTAGGGAGGTTGATTTAATTTATTATGGCTCCAATTAGAGAGAAGAGGCACATCCATGGGATGTGCACTGATTGAATTTTCTTGATTTAGATCTAAGCTTCACTGTGAGAGGTTAATTTGATTTGTGCCTCACCGAGAAATTTGGTTTGTTTGATATGTTTAATTTGACTTGGGAGGTTGGTTTCAATTTATTTTGCTATGGACGGTGTGATGCACTACACTAAAAGGAGCCACAGGGCCTTGGCTTGCCTTTATAAGTCTAAAGGGGTACGCCATAAGTGTAGGACTATCTAACCTAAGGGTTGCCGTGCAAATAATATGGATAATCTATTTGATGAGCAACTCATTGAACCCTACCTAAGAACCGAGTGAGTGGGTCTTACCTCAACTCAAGAGTAGTCCTGATGATTAATTTGATTTATATTGATTTGATTTGAATTGATTTAATTTGGTGTGTTATGTTGTGGACCCTATCGGCGTGCGATGGATCCACTGAGAAGGGGCAATGTTGGCCTTGGCCTATCTCAGATTTACAAATCTAAAGGGGTAGTTTACCAGCCAAAAGGTAAGACTATCTAGCCTAAGAGTTGTCTTTCGGTGTGCAACGATGGTATTAGAAGAAGTTGAACTATATCTTCCAAAGTAGGGATCGATTGGGTTGATTGTTGATGGTGCAAATGATCACCCCGACCTAGGTGACTATTCGAATGTCGTGGGCTCATATCGACTCAAGAATAGTCAGAATTACTTTAATTTTAGATGGACCCTGTCGGTGTGCGATGAATCTACTAAGAAGAAGCTAATATCAACCTAGGCCTATCTTAAGTTTACAAATCCAAATGGATAGTCTACCAGCTGTTAGGTAGAACTAACCAACCTAAGGGATGCCTTTCCTTTTGCAATGGTCAAGTTAGGAAGAAAGCGTGGGGACTCACATCTTCCTAAATAAGGAACCACTAGGGTGATCGATCGCTGCACAACAAATCGACCAAGGTCGTAAAATCATGCTAGAAAGAATGCGTAGACTTATATCTTTCAAAGCAAAGATGATGGTAACTTGTTGGTGGCACAACAAGTTGAACCCGACCTGGGCTAATTACCGAGTAGCCACTCTTACCTTAACTCAAGAGTAGTCCTGATGATTAATTTGATTTGATTTAATTTAATTTTATGTGTCATATTATGGACCCTGTTGGAGTGTGATGGACCCACTGAGAAGGAGCTATGTTGGCCTTCACCTATCTCAGATTTATAATTCCAAAGGGGTATTCTACCAGCCACAAGGTAGGACTATCCATCCTAAGAGTTATCTTTCGATGTGCAATAACTGTACTAGGAAGAAAGCAAGGTAGACTTATATCTTCCAAAGTAGGGATCAACCGCTAGTGATCGCTATGGTGCAAATGATCAATCTCGACCTGTGGTGACTATTTGAGCGAATGCCACTGTGGACTCATATCGACTCAAGAATAGTCAAAGACCCTGTCGATGTGCGATGGATCTACTAAGAAGGAGCTAATATCAGCCTAGGCCTATCTTAGGTTTACAAATCCATAGGGATAGTCTACCAGCCGTTAGGTAGAACTAACCAACCTAAGGGGTGCCTTTCGGTTTGTAATGGTCATGTTAGGAAGAAAGCACGAGGACTCACATCTACCTAAACAGGGAACCACTGGGGTGATCGGTCGCTTGCACAATAAATTGGACCCGACCTAAGGCTGCCTGTCAGTTTGCAACGATCGTGTTGGAAAGAATGCATAATAAACTTATATCTTTCAAACAAAGATGACCGGGTAAATTGGTGGCACAAACAAGTTAACCTCGACCAAAAGGCTACTTACCGAGTGAGCCGGGGTCTTACCTCCAACTCAAGAGTAGTCCTGATGATTAATTTGATTTTATTTAATTTAATTTAATTTAATGTGTTATATTGTGGACCCTGTTGGCGTGCAATGGATCCACTGAGAAGGAGCTATGTCGGCATTGACCTATCTCAAATTTATAAGTCCAAAGGGGTAGTCTACCAAGTTAAAAGGTAGGATTATCCAACCTAAGGGTTGCCTTTCTGTGTGCAATGACTGTACTAGGAAGAAAACATGGTAGACTTATATCTTCCAAAGTAGGGATCAACCGTCAGTGATCTTGATGGCAATGATCAATCCTGACCTAGGGTGACTATTTGAGCTAATGCTACTGTGGACTCATATTGACTCAAGAATAGTCAAAATTAATTTAATTTTAGATGGATGTGCTAAGAAGGAGCTAATATCAGCCTAGACCTATCTTAGATTTACAAATCCAAAGGGATAGTCTACCGGTAGATCTAACCAACCTAAAGGGTGCCTTTCTTTGTAATGGTCAAGTTAGAAGAAAGCACGGAGACTTACATCTTCATAAAAAAGGAACCAATAGGGTGATCGACGCTGCACAATAAATCGACCCAAGGTCGCCATCGCTACATGCAGGCCGGAAAGAATGTGTAATAGACTTACATCTTTCAAAGCAAAGACAACCACCAGGGTAACTTGTTTGTGGCACAACAAGTTGAACCCGACCTAACGGCGATTATGGAGTGAGTACCGACTTGGGGATTTATCTCAACTCAGGTAGTCAGGGGAGTTTTGCAGACACTGCCCTAAAGATAGGATGCTTGCTTGAGAAAGGGGCCACTGGGGGCTTGAATTCCTAATCTCCAAGTGAATTAATTGTGTTTATTTGTTTAGATTGTTTTAACGTGGACCTGTTGGTTTATGAGGGATCAAATTGAGAAGGAGCTTATATCAGCCTAGACCTATCTCATATTTACTGAACCATGAGAGAATATGCACATCCGCTGAACAAATTCTCCAACCACAGGGGTGGCTACTAGGAAAGGGGGACTATCCAATCCAAAAGTAACTCAGGTAGTGTCTAAATGGAGTCACAAAGGATGTGATTCAAATAGAATGCTCGTAGGAGATGGGGTCGCTAAAGGCTTAATCCAACACCCTAGAGAAGATGACATGGCTAGTCATATATCAAATAGGTATTCGGTGGCCAACTCAAGGAGAAAGCGTGGGGACTTACATCTATCAAGAGTGGTGTACCCAAGAGTCATTGTCGACATAATAAAACATCAACCAACCTATGGTGCTCATCGGTTTTGCAACAATAGTCTAGAAAGAAGTGTGGGCTTACATCTCTACTCAGCTTGTTGGATAGTATCTTACTCACAGGTGCCATCCGACCTAGGGGAGGGACTTCTCAAACGTAGTCAAGAGGAAAGGAGCCTCTAGGGGACTTACCCTAAACCTTAAATATATTCGGCCTAGTTAGATCATGATGATTAGTTCAAGAAGAAAGAGCGGGGACTCACATCTTCTTAAACAAGATCAACCATGAGGTAGCTTACACTAAGCTAAAACTAACAAAGTGAGTGGGTGCAAAACAACAAATTAAGCAATGGGATTAAATTGAAAACATAGAGCTTGCTCTCACATCAAAATGGCCAAAGATATGTGCTTGTGCTTGATATGAAGGAATAGGATGCCACTAGGGGACTCTCACAACTAAATCTGGGAAACTGACCTAGTCAGAGTATGGTGGCTAGTTCAAGAAGAAAGCCTTGGGACGCACATCTTCTTAAACAAAGCCAACACAAGATAGTTTACTAGTAGAGTAGTGAAGACTACCAAATTGACAAGGCGCTCATAGGTGTGCAATGGTCAAGTTAGGAAGAAAGCACGGGGACTCACATCCTTCTATAAGTGACCACTGCGGTGACATACTAGCGAGGTAGCATGTAGACCTGACCTAGAGCAGCTAATGAGTGAGTGGCACAAGGGGCTTGCTCCCACATCAAAGTAGCCTGAGACAAAAGATATATGTTTATTTGTGTTGCGAAAGAGGGAATATTATGCCGCTTGGGTTCTCTTATACCTACCCTAAATATGTCATGGCGGATTCACATGCAAAAGATATTTCTAACACAAAAGAAATGAAATTTGAGATGAAAAAAAATTTTATTGATAATTATTTTCAAGCAAGATTTATGGATAATATTTCTTTTGGTAGAGCCCATTGATTGGAAGCATCGGGTGCTCTCCTTTACAATTTATGAGTTGATAAGACCCTCCTTGGTAGGCCTTCTCTATGGCATAAGGGCCTTCCCAAGTGGGTTCAAACTTGCCTCCTATCTTTTGATGGGCAATAATTGGCCTCCTTAGAACTAAAACAAGCTCTCCTACTTGAAAAGCTCTAGGGCACCAACTTGTTATGAGCTTGAATCATCTTGGCTTTGTATAACTTGAGGTTCCATGCAGTATCTCTCCTCAAACCTTTGAGCTCTTCCAAATGCAACATTATGTTCCATTGTGATTTTACCCAGTATCCTTAGTGATGGGAGTTGGACTTCTAATGGTAGAACAACTTTAGAACCATACACTAATGAGAAAGGGGTAGATTGAGTTGGAGTTCTCTATGTGGTGCGGTAGGCCCACAAGGCTTCAACTAACTATTCATGCCATCATCGTTTATTATCATCTAGTGTCTTCTTCAGTATTTGAATGAGGGTTCTGTTGAAGGCTTCTGCTAACCCATTTGCCCTTGGGTAGTAGATGGTAGAATATCTCCAATCTATAATGTGTCTCTGAGCAAAGCTGTTGATTTTAGTGCTCTTGAATGATATACCATTATCGAATATAATTCATCGAGGTACCCTAAACCTATTTACGATATGGTTCCTGAAAAATTGGAGCACATGTTGAGTTGTGACCTCTCTAAGTGGGATTGCCTCTACCCACTTGGAAAAGTAGTCAGTAGCAGCTAGAATGAATCGATGACCTTTGGAAGAAGGAGGATCGATTGGACCCACAATGTCAGTACCCCAAAACTCAATTATCCATGAGGCCAATGTAGGATGTAAAATGTTGAGAGGTCGATGTAGGACCACACCGTATACCTGATATTGGTGGCATCTCCTAGCTACGTCCATGTAGTCTATGATCATTGAAGGCCAGTAGTATCCTAGTCTCTTGATCTTGGCTTTCATCTTTAGACCGAATTGATGTGCTCCACATAACCTTGAGTGTACCTTGGTCATGATCCTATGGGCTTCATGTTTGTCCAGACAATGTAATCACATATGATTGAATGACTGCCGGTATAAGGTGCCACCTACAAGAGTATAGGAAAGGGCTCTCTGCTTCACCTGGTGTGCCAGTGATTTCTCTTAAGGTAGTTTGGCTACATTTAAATAATTTATGAATGGTTGCCTCCAATCTGGCTCCTCATCCTTTGGTAATGGCAACCTCCCATTCAAGAGAGAATCTCTCAATGAGTTTAGCATCAATAAGGGATAAGACTCGTCTATTTTGGATCCTTATTGGAATGGACTCATCTTTTGGACATGCCAACTCTTTGGCAAGCTTGGCTAATGCATCTGCTACTGCATTCTCTCCTCAGGAATCTTGTAGATGGTAACCTCTAGGATTTGGACTAACAACTTTATAGTGTACTTATGGTAATGATGGAGCTTAGGCTTTAGAACTTTGTAGGACCCAGCAATTTGGTTGATAATTAACTGAGAATCCCCAAAGATGTTGATACTCTGGACACATAGTGTAATGACTAACTCGGCTGTCGAGCCTCATATTGGCTTGTTGTTGGTGCATGGATTGGACAGATGATATGAGAATCTCATCACATAACAGTCCAAAGTTAGGAGGACTATTCCTACCCTTGCCTTCCTTGGGATAATAAATTATGGTTCTTCTCCTCTTTGAGAGGAAGCTGCACCATCAAAGTACATCTCTCAGCAGCGAACACTAGTACCGCCTAAGTTCATGATTTGTTCATCGGGGAGTTCATCGTTAAACGGAGAGTCAGTGAGGAGTGGATGCACTGCTAAGAAATCCACAAGTGTTTGTCCTTTTATGGCACGGAGGGGTATGAATGTTATGTCAAACTGAGAAAAAATCATGGACCAACGTGTCAATCGTCTAGATAAGGTTGGCCTTATCATGAGATATTGCAGTGGATTAACTCTGGAGATCAAGTTCACCTTATGAGAAAGCATGTAATGTCGTAGCTTTTGGGATGCAAAGATTAAAGCTAGGTAGTGCTTTTCAATAGGTGGATAGTTTGCCTCACCAGGGATTAGCTGAGATAATAGAGAGCATTCTCTTTCCCTTCATCATTGGTTTGAGCCAACAAAGTGCCAAGGAGTCATCTAATCATAATATGAGTAGCTTGCGGGATAGCTCTAGGGGTAGCGGTGTCATCAGATATTGCTTGATGTCTTCGAAAGCATGTTGGCACTTGTCATCCCATTTGAACTTGGCATCTTTTTTGACAAGTGCTGAAAATGGTTGGCATCTTCCTGATAAGTTGGAAATAAAGCGTCTTAGATACGCCAACCGCCCTTGAAATGACTTGAGTTGTATTAGGCTTTTAGGAGGTGGCATTTCTAATATCGCTTTAATATTTTTCGGATCGATTTCAATTCCCTGGTGTTGGACAACAAACCCAAGAAATTTTCATGAAGCTACTCTGAATGCACACTTCAGGGGTTCATTTTGAGATTGTATTATCTTAACCATTCAAAAACTACTCTCAAGTCAAAGAGATGGTCTTCCTTTTCTTTGCTTTTGACAATGAGATCATCGACGTAGCATTCAACTTGATGATGAATGAGTTCATCGAAGATTTGAGTCATGGCCCGCTGGTATGTGGCACCAGCATTTTTAAGGCCAAAAGGCATGACCTTATAATAATATATTCCGATTGGGGTTCGAAAGGCAATGTTTCTTTCATCCTCTGGGGACATCTTAATTTGGTTATAGCCAGATGACCCATCCATAAAAGAGAATACTGCATGAGATGAGGTAATGTCCACCATTAATTATGGTATAGAAAGTGGGAATTCATCCTTAGGACATGCCTTATTTAGATCCTAAAATCAACGCATATGCGAATTTGGCCATTCTTTTTCTTAACTGGGATGACAGCCAAGTAGGATATTTTTCTTCCCTAATAAAGCCAGCATCGATTAGTTTCTCGATTTTAGAAGTGACCTGTTGTTCAATGTTTAATCGCATGCATTTAGGAGCTTGCTTAATAGGTTAGCATTATATTTTATTGCTAGTTTATGGATTGTTATGTCAGGAGATAGACTGGGCATCTCTTCATAACTCCATGCAAAGCAATCATTAAGCTCAATCAATATCATTGATTTCTTTTTCATTCAATAGAGAACTTGTATATGTTGGGCATGGATCTTCTTCAGTTCCTAAGTTGATTTCTTTGAGCTCGTCGATAGTTAATCTTATCTCCTCTTTGAACTCTGGCGGTGCATCCTTGACTTCAAAGTCATTTGGATCATCTGAAGTTTCTAAGCACCTCCTCATATGAGTTAGCATGATTTGAAAAGAACCTATCGATTCCAAATGATTGGTGATGACTAAGCGAATCATCATCATCAAGGACCTGTACCAAACCCAGTCCGGTCTTGATTGTGAATGTCTGCATTTGTTGTCCCATAACCTTTCAAAGTAATCCAACTATGTTTAGACTAAGCACATGGAATTAATCCTTTCTTTGCTAAATTAAGAACACAAGGTGAATACCAATCAAAAGGTAATTCTATTAAATCTTTATATGAATCATCCTCAAGTTCTACATCAGCTTCTTTACTTGAGGATGATGCTCCAAGAACTTCACCTTTACATTTGTGGAAGACTTATGGGCTTCCTTAACTACCAAATCCTCAACTTTTGTGAGAAAGTGGGGTTAGAGCTAAAGTTCCCAAGATGCTTCACTATTTCACATATAGACTTGGATACACTTATGCTTTGCTTAGAAGTCTTCATCGCTGTCAACTATGACTTGCATGGGATCGAAGTGCTAGCTAGTATACTAATCATATATGACTCATCATCACTGACTAAGTCTATATAGATAGTAGGTGTAGTCCTAGCAGGGACATAACTCTATTGGATGGCCAATAAGGAGGTCTTCCATCTGTCTCTGGATCCACCTCTTCCTCCGCACAGTGGAGGTCAGTCATTCTACCATATGTTCAAATGGAGTAACTATGGGTGGAATATAATGTCAAGCTTTACTTTCTCCACCAAGTCTATTTCTTGCTCCCTTTTATTTTCTTTCTCATTTCCTTTTTTTTCTCTTCTTTTTCTTTTTCTTTTTCTTTTCATTTTCTTTTTATTTTTCTTTTTCCTTTTCTTTTATTTTTGAACTTTTGCCAAGTTCACAAGAATAGACTTGTTAATTTTGAGAGAGATAATAGGTTGCATCCTCATATATTCTAACCTCATGAACTGTGAATGGCTTAAGATCTCCTTTGATGCAGTATTCAATCCCACCCCTCATGAACTTCATGCACTGATGTAGAGAGAATGGAACCACATTATTCTCATGTATCCACAGTCTCCCAAGCAAAGCATTAAAAGATATGTCTGAGTCTATAATATGAAACTTGGTAGTAGTCTTTCAATCATCTACTTCTAATGGAAATACTATAGAGCCTAAAGCCCTTCGCCTTGATCATTGAATCCTCTCAACATCATCCTCTCTTTTGAAAGTTTGGAGATGTCAATCCTCATGTAAGCGAGGGTTTTAGACTCATAATATTCCTTGATATACAGTAATGAGAACTGGATATCTTGTATCTTCCAATATCCACTGTAATGTAAAGGGGGCGGTTGTGCTTGGCCATCCCTAGAAGCAAGTCTTCATCACTGAATGTAACTCCTAGAGTGTCCTCTGAATTGTGAGTCTCCTCTGTAGCGGGTGGGCTAGCATATCTGGATCAAGAGCCTTGATTAGGGATTCCCTCATCTCTTTGGATAAAATAAGGGCATATATGCTTACTTACTTAGGCGACTTTTTAAGATGTGCTAGGACATTATATTCAACCTTTTGATCCTCCATAAGCATATCCATGGGTGGAGCATCTTGTGGAGGGATATCTTCTCTTAACTAATGATTTGCTTACCCTTATCCTGAGGTGCCACCCTAGGAGGTAGAACTTTTCCACTGTGAAGGTTAACTTCCGTGACCTCTTGGAATGATGAATTTGTAGGAAGTTCTACCTTCTCATCAGGTGTACCTACCACTTCTCCTATAGAATCATCAGAGTCAGATGACTCCAAATCAATCTCAATGGGCGAACCTGAATGATTCAAGAATGGAAAATCCATTTCTAAATCAGAAGAGGAATGATTAGAACTAGAGTCATCATTATTATTTTGTAGACTTGGAGAGTTTTTGAGAGGAATAAAATCTAGAGTATCAGTGGACAAGATGTAAGTGAAAGCTTTCTTCATTGATTTCTTCTTAGATGGAGGTACATGATAGAAATCTAATAAAGTAAGTGCGAAAAGGAGTATAGTGCCCTTTTCCACTGATACAATGCTCTTATTGGTAGAGGAGGAGCTAGTGGAGGAAGAACTAGTAGGCTGCAGCTGGATGGAGTTGCTCAACGGTGGTTGTGTCTACTATGCTATCCAAGTAAGGTGATGTTCTCTGCTGGGACACCTTCTTCAAGTTGTCTTTGGCAACTTGCAAACCTTCCTTGGTGTTGGAGGTTTGAGTTGCTTCAGGCACCTGTAAAGAAATCATCTTGATCTTAGAGACCACTTTTTTAGAGGTTTGGGATAAGGCAATATCACAACCTTCTTTTGTCTTAAGAGGAGTGTGGCATCCCTTACCTTTGATTGCTTCAACTATTTTTGCTTAATTTTATCTTTTGATCTTGAGTTGGAACCCACATTTCAACAATTTTGGTTATGTTGAATGGGGTTCAAATTGCATGGAGAGATTTGTAGAATTGAAGGAGAAGCTTTGCCATTTGATTTTGATTTTGAACCCATACTCAACCGATTTAGGTAGGTTGGACGGGGTTCTAAAATTTGAGGAGAGATTTTCTTAGAGATATTTTTGTTTTGTGCATATTGTTTGAAAATATTGATAGTTTGAAAGACCTCTATTTAGCAAATTTGGGTATGCTAAGAAGAGGTTGTGATTGTGTGTTTGAAATACTTTTGCTTGTGAAGATTTGATTGTGTGATATTTTGATTTGAAAATGGGCTTTACTTAACAAATTTGGTATGTTAAGTAGATGTCACATGTGTTTGATTTGTGTTTGATGATGAGACTTTCACTTAACAAATTTGTATGTTAAGTGAAAGTCAAATGTGATTGAGATAGATTTGCTTCTCTTTGAAGATGGGAGTTCCATAACAAATTTGGATATGTTAAATGAAAGCCCCAAATGTGTTGAGATATGTTTTTTTATTTTTATTTTTATTATTATTTTTTTTTTTTTTTGAGAATGAGACTCTCACTTAACAAAATTTGATATGTTAAGCATAAGCTTAAGTGTGGTTTGACATGAAAAATTGGATCCTTATTTAACAAATTTGGTATGTTAAAATAGGGATCAAATGTGTGTTAAAAAGAGACCCTCACTTAACAAATTTGGTATGTTAAGTGAAAGTCAAATGTGTTTATGATTTTTAAAATGAAACTTTCACATAACAAATTTGGTATGTTAAGCGAAAGTCAAATGTGTTTATGATTTTTTAAAATGAAACTCTCACTTACCAAATTTGGTGTGCTAAGTGAAGTTAAATGTGATTGAATTTTGAAAATGAAACTCTCACTTATCATATTTTGTATGTTAAGTGAAAGTCAAATTTATGATTTTTGAAAATGAAACTCTCACTTAACAAATTTGGTATGTTAAGTGAAAGTCAAATGTGTTTTATGATTTTTGAAAATGAAACTCTCACTTAACAAATTTGGTATGTTAAGTGAAAGTCAAATGTGTTTATGATTTTTTTGAAAATGAAACTCTCACTTAACAAATTTGGTATGTTAAGTGAAAGTCTAATGTGTTTATGATTTTTTTTGAAGATGAAACTCTCACTTAACAAATTTGCTATGCTAAGTGAAAGTCCAATGTGTTTATGATTTTTGAAAATGAAACTCTCACTTAACAAATTTGGCATGTTAAGTGAAAGTTAAATGTGTTTATGATTTTTTTTAACCTTCTCACTTAACAAGTTTGGTATGTTAAGTGAAAGTTAAATGTGTTTGTGATTTTTTTTGAAGCTTCTCACTTAACAAATTTGGTATGTTAAGTGAAAGTTAAATGTGTTTGTGATTTTTGAAAATGAAACTCTCACTTAACAAATTTGGTATGTTAAGTGAAAGTCAAATGTGTTTATAATTTTTAAAATAAAAAGAACTCATTTAACAAACTTAGGTATGTTAAATGGAGTTTCATTTATTCTTATGATTTTCAAAAAGGGGTTCTCATTTGACATACTTGGACAAGTCAAATGAGCTCCCAATGTGTTTTGAAGTCCAATTCTTTAGCAAGGAGTTTTATCAGACAAATGCAAATAGAATTCAATTTGCTCTACCTTCTCCAAGGGAAGAGGAACTCCCATTTGACAAATTTGGGTATGTCAAGTGGGGGATTCAAATATGACTTGACTTCTCTTTTGTGTGTGTATGATTTATTGCTTTTCAAAAAAGGGGAAAACTTTAGCTTTAGCACATGTGAAGTATGCTAAGTGGAGTTTCAATTTTTTTTATATCATGATTTTATTCGAAAATAGAATCTCCCTCCAACAAATTTGAGTGTGTGGGATGGGAATAGCTATTTCCAAAGAAAATGTGTTTTTTTAAAAGACATTAAAAATGGTTGATTTTGATTTTGAAAAGAACCTCCATGTAACAATCATAGGATTTGTTAAACGAGGTTTAGTTATATTTATTTTGTGAAAATTTCTTACAAACTTTTGTGTACAGATCTCTTATTATGTGGATTTTGAAAAGTGTTTTTGGAGAGACATGTTATTTTGTAGAAGAGTTTTATTCTCTTATTGTTCATGGGATGAACCTTGCCTCACCATCAATGGTGAAGAGATTCTTAATTTTGGTCATCTCCTTTGATTAATTTTAATTTTACCTATTGGGGAACCCAATAGGTTTTGACCTACACGAGAGGTCCTAAAACCTAAAGGATGTTGGTGAGCTTTGCTTAAGGATGAAATAAGCTAAGTCAATGGAAAGAATGATAGTCTCGGCCTACATAAAATAAAAAAGTCCACTATCGATGCTTGGACAATAATTGTCTACTAAAGATGAGAGAGGACTCTCCCAGTCCGAAAAAATGGGTTTATTTTTTGGGATGTGGGACACCAGATCTTAGGGTACTTATTGAAGTGATCGGTATGACATTAAGGAATGATGTACTATCTCAAAGATAGAAATCATCACCCCATAATACCTAATCACCTAATAAGGACTCCTAAGGCATGATGAGTCTTCAAATATACCGAGATCTTTCCCTACTTTACATGGAAAAGTAAAGTGGTTTATTTTAAGTCGAATTATTAAGTTCCCTATGGGCAAGCCCCATAGTTAATTACATCCTAAGGAATGAATTCCTTAAGAATACTCTCGATTAAAGTAGATAATTAGGGTCTCCAAAGATTTCAAGGTTAAGACTATCAAAGGATTGGCTATTTTAGAAAATCAAATGGGATAGATCAAGGAGAAGACTTATTTTTGAAATTTAAAAGGAGAAAGTAGGAAATGCTCATGATACTAGAAACCTAGTGAGCATTCCAATCTACCCTATAATTAGGCTTTATATTTTTGAAATTGAAGACAGCTAATTATTTGAGTTAACATTTTATTAGATTTCTATTTATAATTCCACAACATAAGATTGTGGAAATTCTAAGAGGTGAGGATTTATGCTTGTAGCCCAAAGGAAATACCCTCAGATTCTAAACTAAGGAGCTAGTACAAAATAAAGGCACGACCTAAATCTAAGGCAAAAATGGGTATATGGTTTACCTCCACAAGAGAGAATAAATCACATTGACTTATTACCTGAGTGCCTAACTCCCTACGCTTTAAATCCATGTAGGTAAGTCTTATGCTTTGCAAGATGGCTGTTGTATTATTCATTTAGAAAGGAAACTAAATCCTTAAACTCACCCCTAAGAGATAGAGCATGAGTGGTATGAATCCATGGCTTAATCTAATGCAAATTTTATCAAATTTATTTGATTCTTTTGGACTTTTATTTTGACAGGCTATGGGATTTTGTATGCCTAAATGCATGAGAATTTGATTATGGGCCAAATCAAGAGAGAAAGGGGTGTTCTTCCACCAAAGGCTCACTGTTAAGCCTTGATTCTCTAAGATGGAAGTCCCCTCTTAACAAGAGTAAAATAATATGACATGCATGATATTATACATTCATCCATGGGGTTGTTAAAAAATTTTATTATCTTGATTTAATTCTAGGCTTTTATGTGAGGTTATGAGTTATTTTAAAATTTTAGTTATGAGTTATTAATTGAGATAGAAAAATTAATTTTATCCTAAGAGCCCACCGCAACCAGGCCACACATTCAAACATCAATCATAAAGAAACTATAAAAAGCATGTTATTCTAATGCGCAATCTAAACACTGATCAAACAATTTTATAGACTACTAAAAGAATAAAAGGCCACAAGGGTTTCACATACACCCCAAAAAGAGAAAATGGGTAGCCGAGCTCTACCCTTATACAACCCGGATTACAAAAATAATATATATGCTATGGGGGTCTTCTTTTCTTCATTTCTTCATTCTCTTTCTTTTGATTTGATTTGCTCCAAAGGCATCACAGGGCACCCCAGGGACTAAGCCTTTTTTTAATCCTATCCTAATCCCATAGCACTAATCCTAATTCTAATGCAAAATTACATCAAAATAGGAAAAGTAAATCTACTACACCTAAAACAAATGTTAGCTAAACACACCATACAACCCAAGCAGTTATATGAATAATTTGGACTTAGCACTCCACACATGGGTAACCAAGCCCATATGTCCTAACATGGGTTACGCTTAGGGGCTAAGCAACCTACACAGCAAAAGTATTTATATTTTTTATTACAAATGATTAAGCACAACCCCTCTAAAATATGATGATAAATAACATCGAGACAAACATACACCCTAACATTCAGTATAAAATATTACATCACAAAATAAAACACAACATCATACATACAACACCCTAACTTAGCATTAAAAGTGGTGACTTAGTATTCTAATGTGTGTGCTTAAGGCTTGTGTAGACTTTACTAGCTTTTTAGTTTAAGTTTCAATTTGAGTTTGAATTTATTTAAATTTTATTTGGGTGATTTCAATTTAAATGATTTAATGATTTATTTTTCATTTTTATTTTAATTTTATTTGGTTATGTTTAGTTTTCAAGAATGAAGAGTGAATAAATTTATTTAGATGAATCATCATTCTATAAGAGTAATCAAGGTCAATCTAATTATAATTGTGATCATTTGATTTTATCGACTATTTAGAATTTTAATTATTTATTTTAAGCATTTGATTGATTGATTAGATTTTAGAATGCATATTTTAATTGAAGTTTAAGTTGTTTAAGTTCATGATTTTTTGATTGATTAATTTTAGATTAGATGTTATTTAATTAAATCTTGATAATTCAATATCCAGTATTCAATGAAATTTTAAGTTCATGTGTTTTTTTTTGTTGATTAAATTTAGATTAGATGTTTTGATTTAATTGAATCTTGATAATTCAATATCCTTAGTATCTAATAAAATTTAGGTTTGTTTAACTTCATGTGCTTTTTTTGGTTGACTAATTTTAGATTAGATGTTTTGATTTAAAATCTTGATAATTCAATATCCTTTTAAATTAATATTTAACTCTTTTCTTTGTCATGGTTGTGTGATTTAACTTTATGTTTATTTAATTGATTGTGGTTCATTTATTTGTAGTTTGATCATTAGATTAATTGAGATTTTATTTTCATTTTAATTGGGTTTGATTCTTTGTAATTAGATTTTATTTTTAATCACATCCATTTGTCATGTTCATCAAAGTTTGGTTTGTATTTTGATTTCATACATTGGATAATTGATTAATCTTATTTAAGTTGAATAAGATTTGATTGATTACAAATTGATGAGAGTCTTTCTTAATTTAGTTTAATCTTATTTAATTTGATTTGATTAGCTTTATTGGTCTATGGGTTTGCTTAGGTTCAATGTGATGTGATTAGTTTAATTAAGAAGTGTATTTATGTTAATTATAAAGTTTGTTTAATTTTAATTTGGTTTCATATTTGTTTAGACTAATGATGTAATTAATGACTTAATGGTTTAGGTTTAATTTAGGTTTTGATTAGTATTTAATTGCATTTTGATTGATTAAGTTTAATGTGATTAATTTGATTAACTTAATTAATTTATTTAAGAGGTGTAATCAAATTATAAATTAAGTAAAGATTTGTTTAATTTTTATTTGATTTCATATTTTAGTTAATGATGCAATTAGTGAGTTAATGATTTAAGTTTAAATTAGGATTTGATTAGCATTTAATTGCATTTTATGTTTAATTAAGCTTAAGTTTAATATGATTGATTTAATTGACTTAATTAATTTGTTTAATGGTGTGATTAAATTAATTAGTAGATTAATTAAGTTTTATTTGATTAATTTTAATGTGATTTATAAAATTAATTTAGTTTATTAAGATGATGGATTAATTTATTAAGTTTGCATTAATTAGATGTTGATTAATTTTGATTAAGGGTCAATTAAAATTATTAGATTAATTAAGGGTTTGTTTAATTAGAGATTAATGACTTAATGATTTAAGTTTCATTTAGGTTTTGATTAGTATTTAATTGTATCTTAATTATGTTTGATTAAGCTTAGGTTTAATATAGTTAATTTAATTAACTTAATTAGTTTATTTAAGGGGTGTGATTATTAAATTTAATTAGGGGTTTGATCTAGAGTTAGCTTTAATGTAACTTATTTAAATTAATTTGATTAATTAAGGTGATGGATTAATTTATTAAGTTTGCATTAATTAGATGTTTGACTAAGTTTGATTAAGGGTAATTAAATTTTAAATCATTAGGTTAATTAAGGGTTTGTTTAATTAGAGATTAATGACTTAATTTCCCACATGTGAGTGATTTGGTTTAGTTAAATATTTTCTTTAAGTTTGATTTGATGAAAGGATTATTGTTATTACCATTAAGTGAATTAATTGTTTATTTCATTTCAATTAAGTTTGATTATTTATGATTAGAGTTTTATTTGATTTGATTCATTTGTTATGTTTGTTTGATTTCATTAACATGTTTAATTTAGTTATTAGGTTGAAATATTTAATTTAATTAATTATCTTATTCCAAATGGATGTGATTTAATCATATGTTAATTAAGTTTACTTTAATTTTATTTGGTTTAATTCGATTAGTATCAAATGATTAAAGTTTTCTAAATTTGTTGAATTTTGGTTTGATTTAAGATTTAATCTTTAATTGAGTTTTATTAACCAAAGGTTTAATCATATTTAATTTAATCTCTTTAAAGATGATATTTTTTTGATTTGAGGTTTGATTAATGATTGCTTAAGTGCTATTTCATTTCGATTTTGGATTTAATATTTAAATTATTTTAGATTACATTTTAATTAACTCTAATTGATTAAACTAAGTAAGTGTTTGTTTGGGGTTCATTAAGATTCAGATCACATTATTTTCTTAAGAGTCCTAGATGTTAATTGAATTTAAGCCATTTTGAAGTTTTTTATAAATTTCTAAATTTTTATTTAATTTATTTTATTAAAATGAACAATCTAAACTTTAAAATTTAATTTCTCTTAATCCAGAAGTCTTTTTCATTTGAAGTTTTTATGGAAGGTGTGTTTTAACTTAATTTCAATTTTGAAAATTTCAACTTAATCTTACTTACATTTTTGGTTTAATTAATGAAATTTGATTTTTATTAAAACTTAAATTAAGCTCAAAATACTTAGTAAACTTAATCTTACTTACATTTCAATTAATTGGTATTTTATTTTTTATGAATTTTTGAAATTTAAGGTGATTTAAATTAAATTTTTTTATATAAAAGGAAATACGTGAACGTCCTTTGGGCGAAGAGAAAATGACCATGAGTCTCTCTGGGCATCATCCGAGATGGATCAGCAATCAATGTGATCCGGCGATGAATGAATCTCGGATGATCCAGATCGCATCGTGATAAAGTCGATCCGTCCGGTCGATCCATGAACGGGATCGACGGTGGCATCCGGTGATGAATAGTATTTTCAGGTCTTTTAAAGAGAAAAATGAGAGTTTCTAAGCCAAAACTTGTCCAAATGAACCCATTTTCACATCGATTCGTACCGAGAAAATTCTATTTTCTAATTGGGATGATTTAAAGTAAAAGTGCAAGATTAACTAGGGGAAATTCTTAAAATTGTGAGAAAATTAATACAAAATGCGTGAAATCCTAAAGTCGGTTAAGGTTTGACAAAATTTAACTCATCGAGGATGATTTTAGGCGGCAATGAATATCCGAGCAGACTCCTAGGTATGTGAGGAAGCTTTGGGGTGATCTTTAGCCATTACTCCCTTGAACGTCTTCTCCGATGTCTAATCATCTCCGGAAGAGCAATTATTTATGTTTTTGAGCTTAAAAATGGATCAAAGAAATGGGGGATGAGTTTTTTTTTGCTTTGGGGAGATTTTAAGGGCTAAATGGTGGTGGGAGAAAGAGATCTAAAGCCTCATCTCCCCCTCCTTTTATAATGGCAAAAAATTCAATATTTTTTGAATTTTTTTGGCTCCAAATTGATTGTCATCTTACTTGGGGTGGTTGGGGTGGATGATAGATTGATTGAGGACTTTGGATTTTGCTCCAAAGTGTCAAAATGATCAAATTTATTCAATGCAAATGTTGGGGAGGAGTTAAGTGCATGTTATGGGGGAATTAAATGAGGTTGGGTGGAATCCTATGTGGAGGAGGATCCATGAGAGATTTAAATGGGTTAGGTAGTTTTAGGATAATCCCAAATGGGTTTAGGTTGGGTTTGATCAGCCCACAATGGGTTTTGGCTTGATTTCAAGGGATTTGGCCCAATTTGGGTCATATGGGTCATTTGGGTCAATTGACCCATTTTAAATTGGCCAAATTTGGGTTATGGGTTGATTCATGTTCAATTGGCTAATTGAAGATGAATCTTTGGTTTGAATTAATTTGGATTTACTTTAGATTTAGGCCAAATTGATCCTTTAGGCCAATTTGGGCTAGGCTGGGTCAAGTTGACCAATTGGGCTTAATTGATTAAATTGGGTTTAATTATGAATTTAGTCAAGTTTAATAATCAATTTGAAATAAACTTGAGCCATTGGTTGCAATCAATTTTGGTTAGATCATGATTTGACCTGATTTGGTCCTTTAGGCAAATTTGTGTCAATTTAGATCAAATGGTCAATTGGGCTTGGTTTGGCCCAATTGATTGTAATTGATCATCCTAGGGTGATCAATAATCATGGTGGAAGATTTTTTGTAAGCTTGGTTCAATCCAATTTGGGTTGGATTAGAAGTTGGCTCAAATGGGTCCTTTAGGTCACTTTGGGTCAAGTTGACCTAAGTGGGTCAATTGGTTTGATTTTGGTTTGATTGAGTTTAGTTGAACTTATATACAAGCCCTAGATTAGAAAATTCAACAATAATCAATTTAGTCTAAGGATTTGGCTCATTTAAAATTTTCAAGTCAAAAGGGCTAAGTTTTTGGGTTGATTTGATTTGATTGATGATTGTAGGTTTCATTTATATTTGGGTAGATAATTGAATGAATGATTGATTCAAGAGAAAATTCATTGGTTTTGACTTGATTTGGATAGAATTTGGCTAAGTCCAAAGAATTGGCTTAAAGGGTTTAGATTGATTTTAGATTTGATTTTTGATATAATTTTGGTCATTTGTATTTAGATTTCATTTATATTTATGAATATAAATGAAGGAATAATTAATTTATAAAGAGATCAATTGAGTTTGATTTGATTTAAGGTGAGTTTTGGCTAAGCTTATGAATGCGATTCATATGGCTTAGGAAGGGGTTTTAGGATTCGAATTTGATTTTGGGTTTCAATCATTTGGAGTCAAATTTTAAAATTAGATTTGGAATTTGAATTTTGAGATTTGGTTTGAGAATTGAGTCTAGGTTTGATTTGAGAAAGTGTATCTAGATTGGGTTTTAGGCTATGGGATAGATAATTTCCTTAAACACATAGCCCAATCTTATGATTAACACTTCTAAGTTTCTAGGCTTAGGTTAGGTGTTCACCTAATCACTAGAAGTGTCTTATGACTAAGGAGTTCTTAGTGTCTAGAAGAATCCTAAGTCTAAAAAGAGGAGGTTAAGAGCTCACTCCAAAAGTGAGGTCAACAGTCATGTCATGAGGTACTATAGTGGATTGGTTCGAGAGATCAAGTTCACCTTATGAGAAAGCATGTAATGCCATAGCTTTTGAGATGCAAAGATCATAGCTTTTCAATGTTTCTCAATAGGTGGATAGTTTGCTTTAGCAGGGATCAGACGATGGTTGAGGTAGTAGAGAGCACTTTCCTTCCCCTCGTCGTTGGCTTGGGAGAACAGAGCGCTGAGAGAGTCACCCAATGTAGCAGTGTAAGGGATCAATGGCCTACCCAGGATAGGGGCAGCGAGAATTGGTAGCTTCACCAAGAACTCTTTGATATCTTCAAATGCATGCTGACACTTGTCATCCCACTTAAACTTGGCATCCTTTTTATAAGTGCTGAGAATGGTTTGCATCTCCATGATAAGTTTGAGATAAAGCGTTTGTGGAGAAAAATTCCCACACACATATATATAATCGCCTTCAAATTTATGGTGAAAGGAGAGACAAAATTATATATGTAAAAATTCATCTTGGTAAGATGCCACACAGATCCACAGATATACTTATTCAGGTGATCGGATGCGTCATCAAGGTATAGTGTATTATCTCAAAAGATGAAAGTCAATACCCTTTAATGGAACCAATCACCTCAATAAAGACTCATGAGGATGATGGGTCTGCATATGTATCGGAGATTCTTCTCCTACTTTACATGGAAAAATAAAACAGGGTTTATTTTAAATCGGTTGTTCGTTAAGTTCCCTACAGGGGCAAGCCCCCATAGTTAATTGCATCCTAAGGGATGAGATCCCTTAGGAAAACTCTTGATTAAGGTAAATGATCGTTGTCTCTAAAGATTTCAATAGGAAAGACTATCAATCGATTGATTTATATTTGAAGATCAAGTGGGATTGATTAAAAGAGGGAGTTATTATTGAAGCAAAAAATGGGAATAAGTCGAGATGCTCACGATACTAGGAAACCTAATGAGCATCTCAAACTATCCAATAGTTGGGCTTTACATTTTAGAAATTGATTTAGTTTGCTTGACTTATATTTTCATTAGAAGTTTAGTACTTAAGATTCTTTAACACAAGATTAAAGAAATGCCTAAAAGGTGAGGAATTATTCTTATGGCCCACAAATAGGAGAAGCAACCAACCTAAATCATGGGGCAAGCATAACTTTCTAAGGCAAAAAGTAATTGGTTTGCTTCCACAAGAGATGACAAACCACATGATAGCTTGGACTCACAATCACCTCGAGGTGGCCAACTAAATCCTCCAACAATTTTAAATACATGTAGAGAAGTCTTTATGCTTATGCAAGATAGTTGGGATGTTTTTATTTAGAAAGAGACTAAGTCCTTAAACTCACTCGCTAAAGAGACTAGATCATATAAAGGGCATGTTTCAAATAACCTAAATCTAATGCACTTCAAATTTTATTTTATTTTATTTTTGGATAATAATTTTGACTCAGGCTAATAGGATTTTTATGACTAATGCATGAGAAATCAGATTATTGGCCAAAATCAGCGAGAAGGTAGGAGGTGAGTTTCCACTACGGTCCTCAAAGGTCAAGTCGGGCTCTCTGACAAAGGTGGAAGCCCTCCAATCAATAGTAAAATAAGATTCATTTGTGCATGATATTATAAAAAAATGCTCATCCAGTTAAGGGTTGCTAATTCTTTTATCTTGATTTTAATCCTAAGCTTTAGGTGAGGTTATGTGTTGTTTAGTTTTATTTTGAGTTATTAAGTTGGGTAAAAGATTTATTTTTCCTAAAGAGCCTAATCCACATCAAGGCCTATGGATTAGGAAAAAATAAATCTTTTGCTTAGGGGTATGGTAAAACAAAGGTTAATCAAATCACACCACATAAATACCAAGCATGTATATTATACTTATCACCCCACACATGAGTGACTAAGTCCACCTAGCCTATGGATTATGCTTAGGGGTATAAACACCTACAAGAAAGAAGCATTTATATTCTTATTTATGATAGCGCCCCTTTAGCACAATCCCCTGCAAAAAAGAATAGTTAGACTAAGCACGTCTTACCATTCATTCTACGAACATACACCCTAACATCCAGTCTAAAGCATTCATCACAAAATAAAACATAACATCAAAACCATGCACCTAACCTAAAGCTAGAAGCGGTGACTTACTAATGTTTGTGCTTTTAAGATTTGTGTGGTATGCTTAACTTAGGACTTTAGGTTCAAGTTTTCTAAGTGTGAAGAACATGTTCAACTTAGAGGAGGGGTTCATTTAAGTTGTTTAAGTATTTTGGGTTATTTTTATTTCATGTTTTAATTTAGTTTAAGTGAGACCTACTATTAATTACTAAGTTATGAAGAGGGAAGAGAAGAGAACTTATCTTTCCTTCCCTAATCCATAATTTTAAGGTAATTTCACATTTAAGTTTCATTTAGGTGAATGTTTTGATTACATCTTTTAATCAATCTTAAGTTTAGATAAACCCTAAACAAACCCATTCAAAAATACAGGCATTTTAAGATTAAGTAAAATGAATCAAAACTCACATAACACACAATACTTCAATTCTTTCCCAACATATATAACATGTACATGGATGGACCCTAAGAATATCTATACATGCAAATGAGAATAGTTAACACTCTTTATGATGCATTCTAAGTAATCCATTTAAGAAAATTTAGAAGTTGAATATGCATGATTTTTCTTAAGTAGAAAAGGTTTTCTTATTCAAAATTTCACATACATACATGAAAGTAAGAAAGGCATAGTACAACCATTGTTATTGTTAAGGTGTAAGGTATAAGACCAACTTAGTTAAAGCCTAAACCTCGCTATCCAAACTAATATACCACTTTCCTTAAGTACTAACATGCATATAAAAGAAATGAAATGGAGAAGGAATATGCAAAAGTTATTTTATAGTTTCTTTTTTGTTTATGCAATTTATTAATGCGAGTATAGGTAATCCTTCTTAAGTGAGAGCATAGGGATGAATAAGGTTTAGAATTAAGTAAGTGTTGGGTTCTTCTCAAATGAACCCTACATCTTACTAACTCCTACTCAAAACTATGCTAACATAAGAAAGAAAGGAAATGCTACACCAAACATGCTTTTATAATCTATCACATACAAGCTTATAATTAAAGTATAAGAATAACACACTTTCAGATTTGATGTTCTATTTATAGGTTTTGAAAATACTTTGGATTTAGTAGTGATAATAGCCACTCATATTTTACTTTAGCCAACACGTGCACATTTGACATAAAGTAAACAATTTCATTTTAAAATTTTGAAACATGAAATTATGAAAGCATGAATTACATGACACACAACTTAACATGTTGGGCAAGATCTAAAGCAATGAAAGCATGTAAACAAATTCACTTTACTTAAATCCTAAAGACATTCCTAAAGAATAAGAAAATTTAGAATAAATCAAAGTGAATTTCAAAAATGATTTTTGTTTAGTTTGAAGTTTGATTTAATTTTAAAAAGATAAGATGAGTTTGCTATTCCTAACCCATTCTCACATGTGTTTTGTACTTTTTTTAAATTTTTAGATAATTAAATCCATTTTTAAGCATTGATTAGGTTAAAGTATGAATTAAGGGGATTAATTAACCCTTATCTACACCACCTTAGAAAAATAAACTAAGTAATTATGAGCCAATGAGATGACATAAAACCCACAAAGTATTTAAATTTGCAATGCTCCTAATAATGAAAAGGTTCTAATGCAATTTGGCTCACAATTAAAAGTTAATTAGGCTAAAGGGTTTAGCTTAAGTACTTTTAAAACACCCTTTCATACTTATGAAAGGGGTTTTAATTTTTTAATTATACTTAGGCTATTAAACACATACGCATCTACTAAATATAGATTAATTAAGTTTTGGTACTTTTTAGAATTTTTGAAAATTATTTAAAGGGATAATTAATGAATTAACCTTTAATTAAGAGGGGATTAAGGAAAGAAAATGGGATTTAGGGAATGGATTGGGGGAAATATCCCAAAATTATTCCATACTCACTAGATCTGACCTTAATCAAACTCAATCAAAGGGTAAATCTACTAATCATACCTTAATTATCCTTAATTACATGAAGGGAATAATTAGGGAATGAGCTAGCAAATTTCCCAATTAAAGCCTCAATAAATCTCCAAAAAATTAGGGGAGGTAGAGGTCATTTCCTAAAATGAACCCTAAAAATTTAAGATCGATTGGTGACTTAATTAGAGAATAATTAACTAATTAAAATTCCCAAAGAAACCCAAATTCAGAGAAAAAGGGAATTCAAAATCTATTGAAAATATTTTTAAATATTTTAGATAGAATTATCTATCCATAGCATTTTCTTTATATTTTTTAATTTTTCTTGAAGGAGTTATGAATTTTTAAAGTTCTCTAAGTTAATTATGAATTAATTAAGCATTTTATTAATCCCTAATTAATCTCTAGCTCACGGTGCGTGGCTGCGGTGGTCAATGCGCTTTACACACGTCATGCGGTGAGCCCTTTACTTAAGTTATCAAATCGAGGAGGCAGATGGCGGCACATGCGCTAATATCCTTAGCCGTCCGATCAAAGATTGAACGGCTAAGGATACACTTGCCATTTAAATCGGATAAAGGGTTTATAAAACATGCCTAATAATCTCAACCATCCATCTAAAATGTGTGGATGGACGGCTTAGATGGGCCAAGTTCTTCCCGAGGATGAATGGAGGCCATCCATGATCCAAGGGAAGATTCGAGCCCGATCTAGCATAGATTCATTCAAGACTCAACCCCACACCATCTAGAAGAGTAGAGCAGCCAATCCAACAGTGGATTTCACATGCAATGAAAATTCCTTTCACAAAGGACCAACACCTCCTAATCTAAGTGGTCGAAAAATCACATACCTCGAAGGTGATCCGGTCAATGGGATGAGGTAGCTTCTTAGTGGGCAGAGCCACTGTTGAAGGTTTCAAGCTATGGGGTTGAGTGGATCTTCCTATGGACCAATTCCTCTTCAATCTCTTTGTGGCTATGATCAAGCAAGGTCTCCCCTTACCTTTAGAACTTCAGGGAGAGCTTGGACAGACTCAACTTGACCCCCTGATGGAGTGTACAAGAGCAATTGGAAGGATATTAAGTGTAGAGAAAATTAGCTATTGGATCGAGCTCACTATGCAAAATCAAAAATGCAAGATTCAAATCTCTCTGGGAAAGCTCGAGGTGGTTGCTAAGGATTGTTCTAATCGGCCCGTGAGTGAGTGAATTTTGAATTAGGGAGTTTATGTCCCCCTATGGCAATCGGACGGCTGGTAATGAGCTAGCCATTTTGATCCAATTGACCCTATGGAGTGGGTTGTTTAGGCTGTTAGATCAATGTACATGGTCAGTTTGGCCAAAGGAGTGGAATGCTAACTCCCATGTGCATCAAATTGAGCTTAGGGGGAGTTTGAAAATTGAATTTTGCCATAGGTGGTCAGGTTTGGTCTATGGGCCAAATGGGTTGACCCAAACCCATTAGGTTAGGTGCACCACTCATCACTAAGTCCCCTTGAGCTTTTAGGAAAGCCTTAAGTGATTTTGATGAGTGTATGAACAAAATACCCATGGGATAGGCCAAAATTTATTCTATGGCTTAGGGGTAAAATGGTCATTTTGCTTTTTTTTTCAATTTGGGTATGTTTGGTATGTTGAGAAAATAGGTTTAGCCAAGTTTCATTAGATTTGGAATCCATTTGATAGGGTTTGGCTCATGTTGACCCATTTAGGTCAAAATGGGTCAACTTGGGTCAAGTTGACCAATTGGTCAAATTAGGTAAAACCAAGGGTTGGGTCAAGTTCATATGACCATTTGAAATATTTTGGTGCCTTTATTTTGGTTCAATTTGGATTATATTTAATTTTGGCTCATATGACTCATTTAGGTTAAATGGGTCAAGTTGACCTATTTAGGTTATGTCAAGGGTAGGTTTAGGTTTGGTTAGTCATATAGAGTGGATTGGTATCTTTGTTTTCAATCAATTTGGGCTAGGTTCAATTTTGGCTCAACATGACCCCTTTTGGGTAATGTTGGGTCTAAGGTCAACAATTGGGTCTAGTTAGCCAATTGAGGCTTTGGTCAAGTTCCACAAGTGATTTGGGATGGACTTGACCCATTGGTTTCAATCCAATCAAGTTTTGACATATTTTGACATATTAAATGGGTAAGATGTCAAATGGGGGATTGGGCTGGGTTAAAGTTGGTTGGTTGGTTCAAACATAGGTCATGAGTGAACTTAGATCAATGGTTTCAATCAATTTGGCCTATAGTAGAATTTAGCTATGTTAGGTTTCATTTTAGGTTAAGTGTTGACTTGGTCAACCCTTAGGTTTGACTTGGTTTGACCAAATTTGATTTATTGATTGATCATCCATGATGAGAGGGGTATATGAGTTTGGTTCAATCCAATTTGGTTAGGATCAAAAGTTAGCTCATAAGGGTACTTTAGGTCACTTTGGGTCAAGTGAGTCTAACTGGGTCAAATGGCTTGGTCAAAGCTTGATTTAAAGTTGATAGATCTTGTATATGGACTTATGATTGAAATATAAATCTATTTACAAGTGGTTTGGAGTCAAATGGATTTTAATCCATTTGAAAATTTCACATTCAAAGGAAGAATATGAAGGAGTCTTGGGTTTGATTTTTAATTTGGGGTTTGATTGTTTGATTGAAGTTTGGATTTATATATGAGCTCATGATTATAGGGTTGATTGAACCATGAGAGAAAATCAAGAGTTTGGCTTGATTTGAATTGATTTTGGCTAAGTTCAAGATTTTGGCTTGAAAGGCTTGATTTGATTTGATTTGGATTTGATTTTGAATTTTATTTTTTATATATGAATATAAATGAGAATATCATTGTTTGAAAATTCAATGAGAATTGTAAATCCATTGAAGATTTAAGGAGAATTTTAGAAATTTAATTTTTTAAAGATATTTATTTATTTATATATATGATTGAGATATGAAATAAATTGAGATTGTGAATAGGTTTATTTTTTAATTAGAAAATTAAATTTAAGATTTGAATTTATTTTAATTTTATTTATATTTCATTTATATATGGGAATATATGAGTATAAATAATTTTTGAGAAAATCCCAAAAAATTTGATTAGGTTTGATCATGGTTTGGCTAAGTCCTTAATGGAATTAAACTTGGAAAATTTTCATTGGAATTTTGAATTTGATTTGATGGGTTTAATTTCATATTTATATATAAATGATTATAAATGGATTTGTGAAAATCTCAAATGAAATTTGATTTGGGTTTGACAGAAGAAGAAGGAAAAGTGGGGGGAATGGTTTAAGCTCAAAGGGATTTTCAATGAGGGGCGGTTTTCAATGGAATTTTTAAAGAGGGGGGAATGGGAAATGTGATCTAACAGACTCAAAGAACTCACTTAGAATCTAAAGT
Organism: Cymbidium sinense; assembly: GCA_021442155.1. Taxonomy (NCBI): domain Eukaryota; kingdom Viridiplantae; phylum Streptophyta; class Magnoliopsida; order Asparagales; family Orchidaceae; genus Cymbidium; species Cymbidium sinense. Next base: position 58,409,491 of record CM038222.1, read on the forward strand.
GAATCACAAACTAAGATGGAGGAGCTTATTCTAAAATGAGTCAACAACATCTAGATCAGCCAGATCCCAAAAGGATCATGGGTTTCACTGAGGTAGAATTTTTAAGATAGCTTTAATCTTTTAGGGTCTATTTCTATTCTCCGATTCTAAACAACAAACCCAAGGAATTTCCCTAAAGCTACTCCGAATGCACACTTCAGGGGATTCATCTTGAGGTTATATTATTTTAATCGTTCAAAAACTACTCTTAAGTCAAAGAGGTAGTCTTCCTTTCCTCTGCTTTTGACTACTAGATCATCAACTTAGCACTCAACCTGATGATGGATGAGTTCATTGAAGATTTGATTCATGGCCTGTAGCACCATCATTTTTAAAGCCAAATGGCATGACTCTATAACAGAAGATTCTGATTGGGGTTCATAAAGCAGTGTTTCTTTCATCTTTAGGAGACATCTTGATTTGGTTATAGCGGATAAGCATCCATGAAAAGAGAATCGCATGAGATGAGGCAATGTCCACCATTAACTCTAGTATAGGAAGAGAAAACTCATCCTTAGGACATGCCATGTTTAAGTCCCTAAATCGACGCAAATACTAATTTGGCCATTCTTCATCTTAATTGGGATGACACTAGCTAACCAGGTAGGATATTTTTCTTCCCTGATGAAATCAACATCGATCAGTTTCTTGACATCAAAAATGACCAATTGTTCAATTTCTAATCGCATACGTCTAAGAGCTTGCTTAATAGAGATAATGTTAGGGTCTATTGCTAGCTTGTGAACTAACGTCAGGAGATAATCCAGGCATTTCTTCATAACTCCATGTGAAACAGTCTTTAAACTCAGTCAATAGGCTAACCAAGTTGTTGGTTTCTTCTTTATTCAGTAATGAACTGATATATGTCGAGCAAGGATTTTCTTCTATCCCGAGGTTGATTTCTTTGAGCTTATCTATTGTTGAATGAATCTCCTCTTCAAATTCTGGCGGTGCCTCTTTGACTTGGAGATCATCTGGATCATCTGAAGTTTCTAAACACACATTCTCATAAGAGTTGGTGATGTGTGAGAAGAACCTATCATATTCTAATTGGTTGATAATAACTAGGTAATCTTGTCATTGGATTTAGAATCCCAGTCACTGCTCTTGTGCTTCCCTACCACAGTATTATTCCATAATTTTTCAAAATATTCGACTGCTTGGACCAAGTGTGAGGAACTAAACCTTTACGTAAAGATTTTGAACACAAGATGAGTAAAAGTCAAAAGATAATTCCATTAATTCTTTAAAAGTATCTTCCTCAAGTGTTACATCGAGCTCTAGACTTGAGGATGATGAACCCAAAAAGAATATTTTATGCTTCATGTCACTGGAAGACTTAGGGACTTCCTTAACTACTAAACCTTCAACTTTCTGAGATGTGAGTGAGATACGAGCTAAGGTTCCCGAATAAACCAGATTCGAATACTTTGCTTTGCTTGGAGGCCCAATCTTCGTCTCTGGCTGGATCAAAAGTCACCTCCAATGGAACCCGCTGTGAGGGGTTGGCTGGTATACTAATCACATTAGACTCATCCTCTGAGCTAGATTCTAAGTCTATGTGAATACTTGGGGTACTCTTATGAATTAGAAAGACCTCTTGGGTGAGCAGCCAAGAGTCTCACCTGAGCTGTCTCCTGTTTACTTTCTCACACGGTGGAGGTTGAGCCATCCTACCCACATGTTCATATAATAATAGGTCGCATCCTCATGAGAAAGGATGTTTTGAGGAAGATAATAGGTTGCATCCTCATAGATCTCAACCTCTCTAACTGAGAATGGCTTTTCATCCTCGTTGACACGGTACTCAATTCCATCTTTTACTTGATGCATGCGATGAAGGGAGGATGGAGCGATCTTGTTGTTCGATGTATTCAAGGCCTACCAAAGCGTGAATGAAGTATTTATCAATGATGTAGAACTTGGATTCAATCTTCCAGTCACAGATCTCCAATGGTAACACTACGGAACCTAAAGCCCGCTCGCCTTGATCATTGAATTCTCTCAATATTATCCTATCTCCTCAGAGTGTAGAGATGTCAATCTTCAAGTAGGCAGGGGTCTTTAGACTCATAATATTTACTGATGCACCTGAATCTATGAGAACCCTGGTGAGTCTAAACTTGTCCATGTTGATTGTAATGTATAGGAGACGGTTGTGCTCCAAGTCCCCTAGTAGAAGGTCTTTATTTATGAAGGTGATCCCTTGGGCTTCTTTTATATAGTGTGCTTCCTCACTTATAGCAGTCAGCTGAGCTAAGCATATTTTAAGATCAATGAGAGCTTTGATTAGTGATTCCCTCATCTCTTTTGATAATACAAGGGTATCATATATGCTTAGCTTAGATGGCAACTTTTTTAGATGAGAAAGGATGTTGTAGTCCACCTTCGACTGATCCTCCACAAGCATATCCAAGGGTGGAGCATCTTGTGGAAAGGCTTTTTGATCTTTAATACCAATGACTTGTTTCCCTCTATCCTGAGGTAATAATCTAGGAGGTAGAACCTTTCTACTATGGAGGTTGACTTCGGTAATCTCTTGAGGCAAGATGGTGGCAAGTTCTACACGCACTTGAACTCACCTACACTTCTCCTATGGGACTCTCGGGTGGATAATTCCAAGTCTATCTTAAGAGGAGGTCATGTATTGTTAGAAAATCTAACTACGAAGAGAAGATGGTCGAATTATTATAGTTAATTAGACTTGAAGAGTTATCGTTAGGAATAAAGAAGACAACTCATCGAGGAAGAGACAAATATGTAATTCAAATCAGCTTTATTCTTCAATTTCTTGGAAATATTTGGGGTACAAAGTAGAAGTCAAGTAGAGCGAGTGGGATAAGGGATTTGATGCCCTTATCTGATACAAGAGTTCTACTATAGAGAAAATAGAAGAGCTAGCTATAATGGTAGAAGTCATCAGTGTGGGAAGCTGAAGCTGAAGCGGTACAGCACGGTCGGGTGGCGTGCTAAGGGAGCTATCTGGGACACATCTTGTTGTTCTGCTGAGCTCCCACTTTCTAGGGTTGGCAACTTGCAAAACTCTTCCTTGGTGTTGGAGGTTTGGCGACTCGAGGCACATGGAAGGAAAAGCTTCTTGATCTTGAATTATTTTCTTAGGTTTTAGACAAAGATATCCCAACCTTCTTTGGTTTTGGTAGGATCACTTGTATCCCCAAGGATTACCCTAATGGAACTGGAAGGTTGTTCCATATTCTTTGGGATGACTAAAAGCACAGTATTGAAATGTTCAAGCCAGCCTTAATGTAAAGCAATCCTCCAAAATGCTAGCATATGAGGGAAAAGTTTGGATCATAACTTTTTCCTACTTCCTCCGGTCTCCTAGGCTCGGGTAGTTGAAAATCAAGTTTCTTTAAGAGATTCTTAAAGATTTTCCTAATTACTCCCTCTTAAAAGAATAAGATGTTTAACTTATCTAATAAAGTAGGTGGACCATAGCTACTTGGCGGCAGATATGCATCTTTCACTGGTGGTATGGTATGGTGGGTGTGTGTTTGGATGGAGGCTGCGATGGAGGCCAATATGGCTACCTCGATGATGGCAAAGGAGGTGGAGGCTGCTGAGGTCATGGTCTCTCAGATTGATCTCTAGTTGGCTGCTTCCCCTTGTCAACCACTGCTAGTGCTCTAAGTTTCTTCTCATAGACCTTTTGGAATTTCTACTTGGGCAACTGATCTGAAAAAGGCAACTGTTTGGCCTCTTTTTATAGACTAGCCTCCTTGTTGATTAGCTTCTCAAATGTCTTTATGGTGAAGCCCTTAAGCATGAAGGTGACTGGGCCATGGATATTATTCAAGAGAATCTCAATGGCATGTTGTTGTAGTTCACACTTCATACTCGGGTTATGCCATGAGAATATAATCAATAAGTGACTCACATGAGTCTTTGGGCTACAGAGATCACCTACACTAACCCTTTTGAGCTAGCTCAACAAATCTCTTGATGAAGAGTTGCTCTAACTCGGCAAATATCTTTCGAACTATTGGCAATTGACATACCAATCAAAAAGCGATACCAGCTATTAATAAAGAGTCTAAAGAGTAAAGCCTCGTTGCACTGTTGCAATAAGGAGCTATATTCTTCCTCGATTCCACGCCAGCTCTTGAAGGAAGGAGGAATGAAATCCATTGGGATACTGGATACAATCGAATTCCTCTGAGTAGGGTCTACCCTTTGGAACTGATGATCCTCCCTAGATTCCTTCACTAGTTACTCAACCATGAATTTCATATCTTTTTCATGTATGGAGGTACTTTCCACTACCTTCCTATACAGACTAGTGCTACCTTACTCAATGGGAGGTAGAGTCTTAACTAGATCTAAGACATGCACTAGTTCAGGATGACTAACATTGATTGTACTAGGATGGACTGAAGGGGCTTGCTTCTGAAGCACTGACACTACTGCTAACAAGCCCTGCAACTATTGTGTCATCCTATCAACCTATTCATCTTTCTGCCTTAATTAAAGTCAGAGGTGATGGGCTAATTTTGCGGTGTATCCTTGATCAACCTCATCACCTTCCATGGCCTGTTGCTCCCTAAGAAGAGAACTTCTAGTATATACCATGCATCCTGATTTCCCCATCAAGTCATCTTCATTGGGATTGAACTTCTTCATCGGACCATGCATACCCTAAGATCTCCTTCTTCTCCATAAAATAGTGTGCAACTATCTCATCTAAGGATGATCTAACTTCGGTACAAAGGCTTGACCGTGGTGTGCTCATGCACTCGAGGCCGGACCTGTAGTTGAGTCGTGATTGTACTAGAAGAATGATACTCTTGACGATACTATCGTAATAGGTAACAATCCTAGGATGATCCTCTATCATTGTCACTATTTGGAATATCTGATAAGCATCACCATCTTATCCGGTTGTATGGGTGGAGTTGGTGAAGGAAGCGACCATGCTCAGGGTTGCCTCCTTCCCCACCATCGGGTAGAAGGTCGAAGAGCTCTACCACAATGGGTGGTGTACGAGGAGTAGAATCCCTTGGCTGTAGTCGGATCACCAACGGAGTATGTTTTTCCCTAGATGTGGCCTTCATGGCCTTAGATGGAATAGGTGATGCTAAAACCTGCACTGGTGATGGCGAACGTCGGGTAGAGAGGTGGGGTGGAGACACCACCGACTCTGTATAGGCGGTCTCTGTGATGGTGGGTCCCGTGAGGAGAATACTATCATATGGTCGGAGTTGTGCCGAAAGTCAACCAAGCGGCGGCGGTGAACCTTCATCCCTCTCTACTGGTGATGCATGATGTATGGGCCTCACGGGCCCTCTCTTGACAAATCTGCCTCCTTACACTATGAGGGATAATAGATCATAAATCAAGCTACGGACTCCGAGCATCCAGTGCTCGCTAGCATGTAGTGATGGCGACCTCCTACCTAGAAATCTGGTAGATGCACCACTAGAGGGTGATGAATGGATCCTCCTAGCATCTCTCTATCTCGAGAGGATGAAACTGGTTTTCATAGTGGTGAAGTGATCATGGGAGACTCATCCATAGTTGATCTGGTAGCTGCCTCAAGCTCTCTAGCTATCCGAGTATGGAACCGTTTGACCATATAATTTTTGTTACTATGTTGGGTACGAGTAGGATGAGAGGAGTGTGAGCTAGACCCATACTCAAATGTCAGGGAGGCAAGCCCTGAAACTAGGGGAGCCTTACCCTTGGAGGGGATAGTTGGTAGGTGCGCATGCAGGCAACATGTGCAACTCTAGGGAGGCTGCTGAATTGGGCTAGTAAACCACAGTTTGTGGTGCCAGCTTTTCTCTCTTGATGAGGATACATGAGGGTAAGTCTACCCCGATGGACCCTTCGTCCCACTTCTTCTTTTAATGCCCTCACAGGTGATCCTAGCCCCCTCAAATCCAGGGCTGAAGTGAATCAAGTGGCTATGATCCAAACAAGGGAAGCCTGATCCAAGGCTAGATCCATGCATGAGGGAAAGTAAAGGAAAATTTCTGGGAACCTGCCATTGCACTGACTGAACTAAACTAAAATTGAAACGCATTTTAAAGGATCTGCAATGAGAAATGAACTTGCATTTTTTCTCCATAGATAAATTTTTTTGAAAATTTGAACCCACATCTAACAACTTGGAAGTGTTAAGTGGGGTTCAAATAGATTTGAAAAGATTGATTGAAAGAGGAATTTGAATATGAACACAAACTTCAACAAATTTGAGTATGTTGAAATATGGATTCAAAATTTTGATAAGATGCCTTGATAGGCTCATTTTGTTTTGAACTTGAATTTTGTGATTTTGGAGGACCCTTTCCTTTAACAAATTTGGGTATGTTAAAGTAAGGGTCAAATTGGTTTTATTTTTTTTGAATGTTTTTGGAATTTTACTTAGCAAATTTAGGTATGCTAAGTGAAGTGAAAGTGTTTGTTTCTTTTTTGTGAATTTATTTAGTTTTGATTTTGGAAAATTTTGGAATTCTTACTTAGAAAATTTAGGTATGCAAAGTGAAGAACCCAAGTGTATTTTGTTCGATTTTGAAAAATAGGATTCTTAGCAAATTTAGATATGCTAAAAAAATCCCCAGTGTTTCATTTATTTGGAATGTTTTGATTTTTGAAAAGGGTAGGATCCTTAGCAAATTAAGTATGCTAAGGGGTCCTAAGGTGCTTCATTTTGTTTTTAAAATGGTTGAAAGTGGAGATTAAACTTTAGCAAATTTGGTATACTAAAGATGAAATCCCACTTGATTTTATGAAATGGAAATTTTACTTAGCAAATTTGAGTATGCTAAATGAAATTCCAAATGGTGTGTTTAAAATTTTGATTTCATTTTTGAATTTAAAAAATGGAAACTTCTCCTTAGCAAAATTTGGTATGCTAATGGAAGAAGTACCAAAGGTGTGTGAGAAATTTTTGTTTTAAGTTTGGAAACTTTACTTAGCAAATTTGAGTATGCTAGGTGAGGTTTCAAAATATGTTGTGAAAAGTTTTGAATTTTTGATTTGGAAACTTTACTTAACAAATTTAGGTATGTTAAATGAAGTTCCAAATATTGTTTGAAATTTTTGAAATTTTTGGATTTGGAGAGTTCACTTAACAAATTTGGGTATGTTAAGTAAGGTTTCAAAATGTGTTTTGAAAATTTTTTGGATTTTAGATTTGGAAACTTTACTTTACAAATTTGGGTATGTTAAGTGAGGTTCCAAATGTGTTTTGAAAATTTTGAAATGTGATTTTTGATTTTGAATTTTTGAATTTGGAAACTTCATTTAGCAAATTTGATTATGCTAATTGAAATTCAAATGTATGTTTAAAACATTTTGTTAGATTTTAGATTTCGAGACTTCACTTAACAAATTTGGGTATGTTAAGGGAGGTTCCAAATGTGTTTGAAAATTTTGAAATATGATTGTTGATTTTAATGTTTTGAAAAGAGGACCTCCATTCAATAAATTTAAGTATGTAGAATGGAGATCCATTTTATTTTTGAAATATGATATTTTTATTTTGTGTGTGATTGTTACTTTTTGAAAGAGAGGAATACCAACTTAAAAACATATGTGGGATATGTTTAAGTGTGATTTTCTAAATGATATTTTATTTTTAGTTGGGGATGAAATCTTCATTTAATAAACCTAAGTATATTAAATGAAGGTATTCATGTGTGCTTTTGAAAATTTTAATTTTGTTTACAAAAGAACTTTCCATTCAATAAGTGTGAATATATTAAAATAGAAAGATCTATGTGTGCTTTATGAAAAGTTTTTATGATTATGATTGTAATTTTTGAAAAAGATGATTATTTATTTTATTCTAAGAATGAAATCTTCATCAAAGTGAATTGAAAGAAGATATTCATTTGTGCTTTTGGAAAATATTATTAGTTTTATTTTTGAAAATCCCTACATGTAACAATTATATGAATTGTTAAATGAGGGTGAAAAATTTTGTGAAAAGTATTTTATTAAGTGCATTTTTGAAAAAGGTACTTTTGAAAAAGCAAAGTTCTTTATGAAAGATTTATTATTTTTAGGATGAACCTTTCCTTATCATGAAAATGATAAGGAGGAAGTCTTTAAGAGATGTTTCTTCTTTATTTTAGATCTTTTCATTTTACCCATTGGAGGAACCCAACGAGGGTTTTAAGACCAATAAGGAATGTGGTCCTAAAACCTAAAGATGTTGGCTAACTCAACTCAAGAATGAAATGAGCTAAGTGCCAACGGAAAGAAGGATAGTCTTGGATTCAAAGTACAAACCTATCGATACTCAAAGACAATGATCATTTACCAAAGATGGAGAGAGGAACCAGTGGAGTCACTAGAAAAATCGTGGTGAAAATTTTCTATAAAGTCGCTTCAAATCTGGGGAGAAAAGAGGAACCCTTACAAAAATTCATCTTGTAAGATGCAGATCCATAATGTACTTATTCAAGTGATCAAATACACATCAAGGTATAGTGTACTATCTCAAAGATAGAAGTCTACTCCTTTAATGGAACCAATCACCTCAATAAGGACTCTAAGGATGATGGGTGCATATGTACCGAGATTCTTCCCCTACTTTACATGAAATTAATGTGAGTTCCTCTGAGGGCAAGCCCCATAGTTAATTACATCTAAGGGATGAGATCCAGGAAAACTCTCGATTAAGGTAAATGATCATTATCTCAAGATTTTAATAGAAGGACTATCAATCGATTGGTTTATATTTGAAGATCAAATGGGATCAAAAGAGGAGTTATCGAGCCAAAATGAGAAATAAGTAGGAGATGCTCATGATGCTAGGAAACTTGCGAGCATCTCAAACTATCCTATAGCTTTACATTTTAGAAATTGATTTAGTTATTTGAGTTGCATTTTCATTAGAATTTTAGGACTTAAAATTCCTTAACACAAGATTAAGGAAATGCCTAAGGTGAGGAATTATGTTATGGTCCAAAGGGAGAATCAATCTCACCTAAATCTAGGAGCTTGAGGATCGAAGCACAACCTAAATCTAAGGAAAATGGGTAATTGGTTTGCCTCCAAGAGAGGACAAAACCACACTTGGACTTACAACCGCAGGGGTGGCCGTAACTCCTCCTACGATTTTAAATACATATAGGCAAGTCTTTATGCTTATGCAAGATAACTAGGATGTTATTATTTAGAAAGAGACTAAGTCCTTAAACTTCATCCCTAAATAGACTAGATCATGTAAAAGGCATGCTTCAAATGACCTAAATCTAATGCAATTCAAATTTCATTTTATTTTTATTTTTGGACAATCATTTTGGCACAAGCTAATAGGATTTTTATGACTAATGCATGAGAAATCAATTATTGGCCAAAATCGTGAGAAGCGGAGGTGAGTTTCCACCACGACTCAAAGGTCAAGCGGGTTCTCACAAAGGTGAAAACCCTCCAATCAAGAGTGAAATAAGATGCATTTGTGCATGATATTATAAAGAAATGCTCATCCAGCTAAGGGGTTGCTAATTCTTTTATCTTGATTTTAGTCCTAAGCTTTAAGTGAGGTTATGAGTTGTTTAATTTTAATTTGAATTGTTAAATTGGGTAAAAGATTTATTTTTCCCTAAAGAGCCTAATCCACATCCCAGTCATACATAAAGCAAGGAAGAAACTAGAAAAAATATGCTACTTAATGCAAAAGCTAAACAAATCATCAAATAATTTATAAAGCTAATCGCAAATAAGAATAAATGGATGTTTGTGGTCGGGCACAACCGCACAAACCCAAAAATATCAAATGTGGGTAGCCGAGCTCTACCATTATACAACGCGGATTACAAATGAATTGAATTGCAATTTAAGCAAAGGAATTCATTGTTATGGGGGTCTTCAAGCTTTATTCTTCTTTCTTCTTTCTTCTTTCTTCTTTCTTTCATTTTATTTTCTTCTTTTCTTCTATGGATCTTCCTTTAGATGGTTGGATGGTAGATGCTCCAAGGCTTCACATGGATCTTATGACCAATGCTCATTCTAATCTCCCATAACAAATCATTCCAAAATCCTAAATATACAAATTTTTACATGAAAAGGAAAAGTAAAAATCTAACACACCAAAAACAAAGGTTAGTTAAATCACACCACACAAATCCAAGCATGTATATTGGACTTATCACCCACACATGGGTGACTAAGTCCACGGCCTATGGATTATGCAAAGGGTATAAGCACCTGCAAGCGAAATTTATATTTTTATTTATGATAGCCCCTTAAGCACAATCCACTAAAAGAATAGTTAGACTAAGCTCCTACCATTCATTCTATAAGCATACACCTAACATCCAGTCTAAAATATATATTACAAAATAAAATATAACATCAAACCATGCACCGACCTAACCTAAAATTAGAAGTGGTGACTTAGGCTAATGTGTGTGCTTTGAAGGTTTGTGTGGTATGCTTGGCTATGGCTTTAGGTTTAAATTTTCTAAGTGTGAAGAACAGGTTCAACTTAGAGGAGGGTTTCATTTAAGTTGTTTAAGTGTTTTTGGTTATTTTTATTTCATGTTTTAATTTGGTTTAAGTGAAATATATAATTAATTACTAAGTTATAAAGAGAGAGAAAGAGAAGAGGACTTCTCTTTCCTTCCCTAATCCTTAAGTAATTTTTAAAGTAAGTTCACATTTTAATTTTATTTATGTGAATATTTTGATTACATCTTTTAATCAATCCTAAGTTTAGATAAACCCTAAACAAACATATTCAAAAAGAAAGGCATTTTAAGATTAAATAAAATGAATCAAAATTCACATAACACACAATACTTCATTTCTTTCCTAACATATATAACATGCATATGGATGGACCCTAAGCACATCTATATATAAATGAGAATAGTTAACACACTTTATGATGCATGCTAAGTAATCCATTTAAGAAAATTTAGAAGTTGAATATGCATGATTTTCTTAAGTAGAAAAGGTTTTCCTTATCCAAAATTTCACATATATACATGAGAGTAAGAAAGGCATAAGTGAGTCTGCACCATTGTTAACGGAGGTGTAAGGTAAGTACTTAGGGCTACTTAAAAGCCTCACAACCTCGGGGTTGTCCAAACTAATATACCACTTTCTTAAATACATGCATATATAAAAGAAATGAATGGAAAAGGAATATGCAAAGTTGTTTAATAGATTTGTTTTTGTTTATGCAATTTATGTGCAAGTATAAACTTTCTTAAGTGATAGCATAGGGATGAATAGGGTATGAGATTAATTAAGTGTTGGGTTCTTTTCAAATGAACCCTACATTTTACTAATTCCTATTCAAAACTATGCAAACATGAGGAAGAAAGAGAGCCTATGATAAACATGCTTTTATAATTCATCACATGCAAGCTTATAATTAAGATATGAATAGCACACTTTCAGATTTGATAATTCATTTATAAGTTTTGAAAATATTTTAGATTTAGTAGTGATAATAATCACTCATATTTTACTTTAGCCAACACATGCACATTTGACATAAAGTAAATAATTTTTATTTTAAAATTTGAAAGATGAAATTATGAATGCATGAATCACATGACATACAACTTAACATGTTGGGAAAGATCTAAAGTATTGAAAGCATGTAAACAAACTCACTTTACTTAAATCATAAAGATATTCTTAAAGAATAAGAAAATTTAGAATAAATTAAAGTGAATTTCAAAATAATTTTTGTTTAGCTTGAAGTTTGATTTAATTTTGAAAATGTGAGATGAGTTTGCTGTTCCTAACCCATTCTCATATGTGTGTTTTGTATTTTTGTTTAATTTTTAGATAATTAAATCCATTTTTAAGTGTTGATTAGGTTAGGTATGAATTAAGTGATTAACCCTTACACACCACTTAGAAAAATTAACTAAGTAATTATGAGCCAATGAGATGACATAAAACCACAAGGTATTTAAATTTGCAATGCACCTAATGAAAGGCCTAATGCAATTTGGCTCATAATTAAAGTTAATTAAGCTAAGGGGTTTAGCTTAAGTACTTTTAAAACACCCTTTCATACTTATGAAAGGGGTTTTAATTTCATAATTAGACTTAGGTTATTGGCCTAAAGCATCTACCCAAGATTAATTAATTAGGACTTTTAGAATTTTTTAAAATTATTTAAAGAGGTGATTAATGAGTTATCCCTTAATTAAGAGGGGATTAAAGAGAGCAAAGGGAGTTTAGGGAAAATGCCCCAAAATTATTCCATCAAATCCCTACTCACTAGATCTGACATTAATCAAGCTTAATCAAAGGATAAATCTACTAATCATACATTAATTACCCTTAATTATATGAAAGGGGTAATTAGGGAATGAAATAGCAATTTTCTCAATTTAGGGCTCAATAAATCTCAAGAAAATTAGGGAGGTAGAGGTCATCCCCTAAAATGAACCTTAAAAATTTGAGATTAATTGATGACCTAATTAGAGGATAATTAGCTAATTAAGATTTCCAAAGAAACCCAAATTCAGAGAAAAGGGTAATTCAAAATCCATTAAAACCATTTTAAAAATATTCTAGATGAAATTATCTATCCATAGCATTTTTTTTCTTTTATTTTTCTTATTTATTTATGAAGAGTTATGAAATTTAGAAGATCTAGGGATAAATTAAGAATTAATTAGATAAATAACTAATTCATCTCGACTCGGCGTGGCGTGTGGCGTGGCAGTGCAGCTTTATCATCACACCATGAGCCACACTTAAATGTCAAATCAAGAAGGTAAGGCTGATGATGGCCGCTAATATCCTTATCGAAAGATCAAAGATCACTAAGGATTCACCCGTTGTTAAAATAGATAAAGGATTTCTAAAATGTGCTAAATAATCTCAGCCGTCCATCTAAAATGCACGGATGGACGGCTGAGATGAGCCAAGTTCTTCCCTGAGGATTAATGGAGATTGTCCATGATCCATGGAGGTTGTCCATGATCCAAGGGGAGATCCGAGCCTGATCTAGCATGGAATCATACAAGACTCAACCCACACCATCTAGGCATCATTACCAACCTATCCAACAATTGATTTCTCATGCAATGAAAATTCCTTTCATAAAGGACCACCTATCAAGCTAGTGGCCAAAATTACATACCTCACGGAGGATCGCCAATGAGCTCAATGAGGTAGCCCGTAGTAGAGGCAGAAGTCATGTTGAAAGTTTCAAGCCTTGAGGTTGAGTGGATCTTCCTATGGACCAATGCCACTTGATCTCCCTTACGGCTTTGATCCAATTGAGGCTCTCCTTGCTGTGGGAACTCAAATGGATGCTTGGGCAAGTTTGAATTGGTCCTTAGAAGGAGTGTGTAGAAGGAATTTGGATGGGATCAAGTGTAGAAGAAGTTGGCTAATCACTCATCCTCCCCTATTTTTGCATAGTGCAAAACTGTGAAGGAAGAATTCTAATCCCCTCTCAAAACCTTGGGAAAGCTCTCTGATGATTGCTAAAGGTTCTTAGGCCTCAATCAAGTGTGAGTGTAGTAAATTTTCATTGAATTAGGGGGAGTATATCTCCCCAAATGGCAATCGGACGGCCGAGCATAAGCTTGTCATTTGATCTAATTAACCAGATTAGGGAGGTTTTTTAGGTTTTTTTGAGTGTGTACATGGTCGTTTTGATCCCTTGAGTGGATTTCCAACTTCCCATGTGTTGAAATTGAGCTTAGGAGGGAATTTGAAAACTCAATTTCAAGCCATAAGGTTGGGTTTGGTACATGGGTCAAATGGGCTGACCCAAACTCATTGGGTTGGGTGCACCACTCATCACTAAGTCCCCTTGAGATTTTAGGGAAGCCTCAAGTGATTGTGAAGAGTGTATGACTAAAATACCCATGGGCTAAACCAAAATTTGTTCTATGGCCTAGGGGTAAAATAGTCATTTTTCTATTTTTTTTTTTTTACTTTGGGTATGTTTGGTACGTTGAGAAAATAGGTTTGGCCAAGTTTCATTGGATTTGGAATCCATTTGATAGGGTTTGGCTCAAGTTAACCCATTTAGGCCAATCAACTTGGGTCAAGTCAATTGGTCAAATTGGGTCAAACCAAGGGTTGGGTCAAGTTCATATGACCATTTGAAATTTTGGTGCCTTTGGTTTGGTTCAATTTGGTATAGATTTGGTTTTGGCTCATATGACTTCATTTAGGTCAAATGGGTCAAGTTGACCTATTTGACCCATTTGACCTATTTGAGGTAGGTCAATGGTAGGTTTAGGTTAGTTTAGTCATATGGAGTGGATTGTTATCTTCATTTCCAATCAATTTGGGTAGGTTCAATTTTGGCTCAACATGACTCCTTTGGGTCAATGTTGGATTATAATTGGCTAGTTGGGCTTTGGTAAGCTTTGAGTGATTTTTTGGACTTGACCCATTGGTTCCAATCAATTTAGCTTAGATCAAGTTTTGACACATTTTGACCCTTTGTCAAAATGGGTCAATTGGGCGGTTATCTTAATATTGGCTTAGTCAAGTTCAAACATAGGTCATGAGTGAACTTGGATCAATGGTTTCAATTAATTTTTCCTATGATAGAATTTGGCTATGTAAGATTTCATCTTAGGTTAAGTTGACTTAGTCAACCCTTAGGTTTGACTTGGTTTGACCTAATTTGATTGATGATCATTCAATGATGATTGTTGATCATGATGAGAGCGATATATGAGTTTGGTTTAATCCAATTTAGTTAGGATCAAAAGTTGGCTCATAAGGGTACTTTAGGTTACTTTGGGTCAAGTGAGCCCAAGTGCGTCAAATGGCTTGGTCAAAGCTTGATTTGAAGTTGATTGATCTTGTATATGGACTTATGATTGAAATATAAATCCATTTACAAGTGGTTTGAAGTCAAATGGATTTTGATCCATTTGAAAATTTCATATTCAAAGGAAGAATATGAAGGAGTTTTGGGTTTGATTTTTGATTTAGGTTTTTATTGTTTGATTGAGGTTTGGATTAATATATGAGCTCATGATTGTAGAATTGATTGAATCATGAGAGAAAATCAAGGATTTGACTTGATTTGAAAGTGGTTTGTCTAAGTTCAAGACTTAGATTGAATTTTGGAGTGGATTTTGGATTTGATTTTTGAAGTGGGTTTTGATTGTTTGAATTTATATTTTATATATATATAAATGAGAATATAAATTGATCATGAGAAAATTTCAAGGATTTGAAAGAGTTTAATCATGATTTAGGTTAAATCCATTAAAGGAATTAAAGATTTAAGAAATTTTAATTAGAAATTTAATTTTGGATTGAATTGATTGATTTATATTTATATTTCATTTATATATGAGAATATAAATGAGAATACAAATAAGTTTTGAGAAAATCCCATGAGTTTGAAAAGGTTTGATCAAAGTTTAGGTTAAATACATTAATGAAAAATTAATGGATTTTAAGGGAATTTCAAGCATTTTAAATTTGGAATTTAATTTTTGAGTTGGATTTAATTGATTTATATTTATATTTATATATGTGAGATATAATTTGAGAATATAAATAAGTTTTGAAAAATCTCAAATTGAATAGGTTTGAGTTTGATTTTGGCTAAGTCCTTTAATGGAAAATTATAGAGACTTAAGTAAATTTTCATGAATTGATTTGGAATTTTGAATTTGATTTGATGGGTTAGAATTTATATTTCATTTATATATGAGAATATAAATGGATCATGAGAAAATGTTAAAGATTTCAATAGATTTTGGTCATAATTTTGGCTAAGTCCTTAAAAAAGGGTTAAGGACTTAGGAAATTTGAACTTAGAAATTTTTGATGGATTTTGATCATGGGTTTCAATCATGGAATTGAATTGAGTTTGGAGAAAATCAAATGGAATCGATTTGGCATTTGACTTGAAAGAAGGAAAGTGAGGAATGGTTTAGCTAAAGGGTATGAGATTTTCCTAACACCCCTAAGGCATGACCTATTCCTATGGCTAACTCTTCTAAGTCTTCTAGGGCTAGTGGAGTGTCCACCTAATCACTATATATATCTTAAGACTAAAGAATCCTTAAAGCCTAAGAGAAGTCCTATGTCTAAGATGGAGATGTTGAGAGCTCATCCTAAAAATGAGGTCAACAAGTAATTTATATCTTAGCACATATAAATGATGAAGGTAAGCAAATGCACTTGGAATTGATGTTTCATTTGATTTATTATTTCATCATATTAATTTAAAGCTTTATCTAAATTCTTATACAAAACATAAGAAAGGAACTCTAAATCATATAACTAATCAACCCAACCACTTGAACAAAATATGAATGCGTGCCTTTTTAATAGAAAGAGCTGGGGGGGTTCATTCATTAGCTATACACACATTCAAATTTATTAAAGTTTTAAGCACGTATGTCATTTACTTAGGTAGGGAACCTCCTTGGGGCTACTTAAAGTATCGTCCCTCAGATATAACCCACTATTCCTAAATATATATGGATGTACAAACAAATATAAGAATGGAAAAATCCATGCAAAAGTAGAATTTGATTTAATTGATTTATTTGTGTGAATGAATCAAAGCTCTATCCAAATTCTAATATCAAGATGCATGAGAAAGAAATTAAAAGGGCATGTTGCCATTGTTCTACACTAGGGGAGTGAGGTAGGAACCACCTTGGGGTTATTTAAAGTCGTGCGTGCTTTGGGTCGAGTTTGGTCAACCATTAGGGTCCCACAGGTTAGTTTTGGGTGCTTTGGCTTCATTTGGTCAAATGGGTTCATATGAATTCATATTGGGTTGGGTTGACCAATTGGTCGAATTAGATCAAACCATGGCTTGGGTTAGGTTTAAATTATGATTTGAAGAGTTTTGGCTCAAGTGATTTTGATTAATTTGGCTTAGGTTTGATTTTGGCTCATTTGAAATCAAATGGGTTAAACCAATTTGACCAATTTGACCAATTTGACCAATGTTGAGTTAGATGTTGGTTCATGTTCATTGGTTGATTGAAAATTATTGTAGGCTTTGGCTTGGTTTGATTTTGTTTAATTTGGATTTTGATTTGACCTTTTAGGTCAATTTAATTGGGTCAAGTTGACCAATTGGTAAGTGAGCTCAATCATGGCTTTGGTCAAGTTCAATAAATGATTTGGAATGAACTTGAGCTATTGAATCAATTTGGGTTAAATCATGATTTGACCCATTTTGCTATTTAGGCCAAGGTCAATTAAATTGAAATTTTAAACTTGGTGGCTTCGAGGGTTTGGTCATGTTCAATCATTGATTATGAGTTAATTTGGATGTTTATATGTTTTGATTTAGTTTAAGTATCATCTAAAGGTTGACTTGGTCAAGGACCAAGTTGACTTGGTTTGACCAATTGTAGTTTACCACCCTAGAATGATTGTTGATCATGTTATGAGATTTGGATGGGCTTGGTTCAGTCCAATTTAGGTTGGATTAGAACTTGGCTCAAAAGGGTCTCTAAGATCACTTTAGGTCAAGTGGACATAAATGGGTTAATTGGTTTGGTTTTAGCTTGGTTTAAGTTTAGTTGAACTCATATATGAGCCTATGATTGAAATATAAATCCAACTACAATCAATTTGGAGTGTAATGGATTTTGGCTCATTTGAAGTTTTCAAGTCAAAAAGGCTAACTTGGGCTTGATTTGAGTTGACTTGAGTTTGGTTTGATAATTGTAGTTTGTGTTTATATTTGGATAAGTGATTGAAGGAATGATTGATTCATGAAGAAATCCATGGGTTTTGAATTGATTTGAATATCATTTGGCCAAGTTCAAGGAAATGGATCAAAATGCTAAAATTGGAAATTTAATTTGATTTGGGCTTAGTTTTGGCTATCTGGATTTATATTTCATTTATATTTGTGAATATAAATGAAGATATAAATGATTCATGAGAAAATCACTTGACTTTGGAGTGAATTGAAAGCAAATTTAACCAAGCTTAAGGAAGTAGGCCAGATGGGCTTGAGTAGGATTAATTTAGTTTGATTTATTTTTGGTCATTAGAGGATATCATTCATTTATATTTGTGAATATAAATGAAGAAATAAATTGAGTTTGGGTTGATTTTGGATGAGATTTGATTAAGCTTATGGAGGTAGGTCCATATGACTTAAGAAAGGTCTTGATTTGATTTGATTTGGCTCATTTGAATTTGGATTTCATTTATATTTGTGAATATAAATGAAGGAATGATTGATTTATAAAGAAATCAACCAATTTTGATTTAGTTTAAAGGGGGTTTTGGCTAAGTATGTGAAGGTGGTTCATATGGCTTAGGAATGGATTTTGGAATTTGAATTTGATTTTGGGTTTTAGTCATTTGAAGTTGGAATTTGGGTTGGAATTTGATTTGAGATTGAATTGGATATTTTAGAAAATCAATTGAATGGGTTGATTTGAATTTGATTAAGGCTAAGTATATAAGATAAAATTAAAGGGCTTATGAAGGGTTTTGAAATTTGAATTTAATCATGGGTTTCAATCATTTGATTTGAAATTGATTTATAATTTGGATTTGAATTGGATTTAAGGTTTGGTTTGAGGAAGGAAGCATGGATTGGGTTTAAGCCATATGGTAGACAAGTCTTCTAGTCCCAGACATGACCTTCCTCTAAGTCTCCGGATTAGGTTAAATGTTCACTCTAATCTAAAGTGTCTTAAGACCAATGAGCTCTTAGTGTCTACAAGAGTCTAGATCTATGATGAGAGAGTAGAGAACTCCAAAAAGTGAGGTCAACACTTAGAATTAAAAACATACACACATCAAAACTTCACTATCTATTCTATCTAGCACTTGTTAATGGGTCTAGCTGATCTCATTGGGGAGAGGAGAACTTGTTTAAAAAAATCATAGTTCTCACATCACCTTTGAGTATAATGACATAAACAACTCTTCTGAGAGATTCCATTTCAATTTCAAGGCATGCAGATTTCTCGTTGGTTGGAAACATCTCGTGGGACTTGATACATCCTCATTGAAATCCTGTCTAGGAGTGTTAGTTTCAGCAAATACTTTAGATGGTAATGAGCTATTTATAATAACTTCTATAGTTGTGGAACCTGAATTTAATAAATCATGACAATGATTTTTTAATAATTTGGTTGAAACTTTTGAGTTTAAGATCTATCCATTGCCTTTTATTTTAGGCATAAATAAAAGATTGGGTGAGACAATAAGATGTGTGTTTCTTGATGTAGTTGTTGTTACCTTTGCTAGGTTCATTAGCACCTAGATGCACCACCTACACACTCGATGAGTACACATGGGATGGGTGTAGATCTCATTAGAGAAGTGGTTGACAGACAATAACCAAGGAGGAGGAGAAGCTCACTTGCAAGGAGTCACAGCTTCAGAAGCCTGGCAACATCATCAGATGTGATGAGGGATGAGCAATGTCTCAATAGGTTAAATGATGGGGTTAGGAATTTTAAAGGTATTATTCTTATTTTTATTTAGATATTTTCATTATTATGTATATAAAAAATGAAGTTTAAATATGAGATATATAATTTTGATAATCTTCAATATTACATAGGCACATCTCCCAAATTTTGAGGAAAATGTATGTTTTATATTGCTAGAGTTAAAGAAAATCTTTTACCCCTCATGCCGCCTCTTCTTAACCCAGCTTTCCAAAACTGCCTTTGAAAATGTCGTTTAACCTCCTCAAAGAAACTTTTCTCCGCTCTTGCTCTCACTCCGCCTCCACCTGCACTTCCGGTGACTTCATCACCGGAGATTCCGCCATCGCGGACACCTCCGCTCAGCTTCCCTCCATTTCTCTGTACTCATCGACTGATAATCTTACGTTAAGGAAGCCCCCTAAATCCTCCCTTTCGCAGCAGTTACAGCGACTCGATTTCGCCTTTTTCCCTCCCGAAGAAAACCCTTCGATCAAACCACCTCAAAGCAAAGTTGAAGGTGGCGTCCGTTGTGGGAAACGTGGAGGGGGAGGCGGGGAAGAAGGAGAAAAGGAAGGGGATGGGGAGGAGACTGTGTCAGTTGGTCGCGACGCTGCTGTTTCAGTGCGATTCGATTTAGGTGACAGAGGCCCGTTTGAGCCTCTGATCCTCACTTCTCCTGGGGAATCTCCGGTTGTTCAGGTCAGAGTCTTCTTTTTGATTTACAGCTACTTATATTATCTTCTGCTCTTTGCGTGTTCGTTTGGACTGGATGAATGTTTATGGATTTTTTTTATGGTTTTAGTTTTTTTTTATTTATGTCCAGTTCAGCATCATTAGAAAATTTTCTTGCAAATTAGCGAACACTTGATTCAAAAATTCGAAAAATTTAGGAGAAAATAGAGGAGAAAGGGATAGGGGATTGTTTGGTTAGGGCTTGAGTTGTGCTAAGCAAATAAACTGAGCTAAGCTAAGCCTTTTTAGTGATTGGCGAAAGACAAGCTAAGAAAATTATTTGATTGAATTTTCTGACGCTTTGTTTTTTCACTTTGCACTCCATTAAGGCAGTCCACGTGTCCAAATATTTTTTCGGGTTTAGGGTGAACGCTTGAACCAGCATCTTGAGACTTTTTTTTACTTTGTTTCCAACCAATGTGCTCGAACCATCATCTTGAAATTTTTTTTTTTTCTACTTTGTTTCAAACCAATGCGTATTTGAGCATGTGTCCAAATATTTTGGATTTCTGGTTAGATTGGCCATGTTAACGCCATAAGGCTCTGTCTTATTGCTTTTTCCAAAGCCCTTTTAGTTCTGCTTTTGGACAACCTTTGGTCCCCCACTCTTCTTATCGATAGGGGTTTTGCTACCTCTATTCCCATTTTTTCTCAGGATATTTATAAAAAACATGCTTGCTTGATTGAGATCTTTGAAGCGAGCGAGCATAAGATTGTTGATGTTGTAATGCAGCTTTGTTGTGTACTTTGCCAACATTGAGATATCTTCTAGCGACTTTCCAACCACCAAGGTGTGTCTCATAAACATTTTTGAATAATTTTGCATGGTCTGATTTTATTGTTGCTACAATCCATGATGTTTCCTCCATTTTTCTTCGCACCTAATAGGGTATAATTTTTGATGAATTTTTTAAATTGTTCCTAGGAAATGTTTTGATGCCTATGTCACCGATGAGCATTTCTACCAAGTTAGTGCTTGTTCATCTGGTTTAATATGAGCAAACAAAATGCTCTATTTGGAAGTATAATCATAGAGACTGAAGTAGGTTTCAAGATGATTTATCAAGGCACTGATCTTCTTTTTATGATAAAACTATTAAAAATATTAAATTTGACCACTACTTTAAAGGGTTGGTGACATCTTCTAAAAAAATGCACAAGATCCTCATATTTCATGTTATCTTTTCACCTATCAGAATTACCACTATTTTCTCCCATTAGTGATTGTAAGATCTTCCTATAGGATCGGTCTATCCTATTTTTTGTCTCTTTATTCATTGTTGAAATTTGCTTGTCATCATCTCCATCATTACAACTATCTATTGGTGAAGGAGTTTAACTTGTTGGGCTAGTCATTGGAGGTTTTTCATTGCAATGCTAACATACTTCTGTTTTATTATCCCTGAAGTATTTAGGGCCAAGAATGGTTCTCATATTTTGTTATAGTAGCTTTAGTCAACACCATGCATCAAAGTTCTTTCAAACCAAGTTCATTGATACCAAAGATCCTGATCCATACCACTGTTTGAATGCGAAAGATAGATCATTCTAACATGTCAAATAGGAGAGTGTAGATTAAGGTGGATAATTTGGTCTATGTAATCCCTTTTATATCTACGTTGAAGGCCGATGAGATGACACCCACGAGAAGCTCATGCTATGCATAAATGGTCTGATCCTATAAAATGATGATGATGATAGATATCTGAAAATTCTAATAGAACATGTGATTTGATTACTTACTTTTGAAAGCCGATATGATAAGGTTTAGTAATCTATGAGGTTGTGTCATCTTATGTGTTGTAGGTTTTATTGGCAGGATCACTTAGTTGCTTTGTTTTCACTTTACCAAGAACCACTTCCTATTGGAATGGAGAATCCTTTTCCTAGAGAAAGCTTCTTCTCTAATCGTGCTTTTTTTTGTATTCAGATTAAAGGAACTCTTTTTGAACGGAAGCAAGATTTAAGATTTTGCCTTAATTTTTTATTCCCCATAATAAAATTGTTGACTCCTAAGCAACATAGGTGTGCTTAAGCATACTAGAAAATAAAAAAAATGATGAAAGTTAAAAAAAGCCATGCTTTTATTAAAATACTAATATTTCTCATCACTTTTCTTGCAAAGTTTTTCAGGGCTATCTCAACTTCCTCCAATGCCAATTAGATGGGTAATCATGTCTTGGCAGTTCACCCTAAATGGATGACAAAATGTTCCTCTTAGATGCCATATTCTACTTCCGATATGTGATGTGTCCATATTAATTGTAGGCTTTGTCAACTCAAGCAAAACATCATGAAGGTGAGTGGGTAGCATTGCCACCAAGGTCTCTTTTGCTAGGACTCATTGGTGGAGATGGCCTCTCCTCACCATAAAAGGAGCTCAAGTTCCACAGCTTTATTTGTGGCTTGCGAATGCACCTCGTGATGATTAGGTGTATTCCTTCATGGTCTTCACATGATCGATTTCCTCTTTGTCATCGATTCCTTAACCAAGAAATAACATCCTTAATAGTCACTTTTGATGATCTTCTTTCTCGTAACTGCCTCCATGTGGCTACCCTTGGTGTGGCCTCCACTTCTGCTTCAATCATTGTTGCTTTAGATAGAGGCTCCTCTATAGTCACTTTCAACGTTGTCATTGTTGCCTCCACCTCTGTCTCTTCCATCTTTAGATTCCTTCAAAGCATGCCTCAAACATACCAAAGTTGTGTGCCACCATTTGTAAATTAACAAAGTGGAAGGGGATTTCACGGGAAAAAGGTGTAGTTGTGCTTCTAGATGGTGAAGTTGTGCATTCAATTGTGACTGAAGGATATATATAGCTAGGAGTGGAGCGAGAAACTTTTCTTAGTGGAGACGAAAACTGCTAATTTCAGCAATATCTTCAATCTTTTTCATTCTAACTTAAGACCAATATTAATAGTTTTAAGTTTTTTTGTAATTTTAATATAAAAAATATTTGCTAATAGAAAACTCACAATAAAATGGTCTAATTTAATAAAATCTATATTTCAAAATTTTGGAGGCTAAAATTTTTCAAGACATCAAAATTTTTTCCTCAAAGCTTAGAAGGAATCAGCTTTAAAAAACTAGAGGGAAACATATCTTAATAAAAAGATTGGAGAAACAGCAAAGGACTGAATGAAAGAGAAGTTGAACAATAACTTTAAAAAAAAATCAAAAGATAATTAATTAGAAATAACTAATTTAATTTTAAGTGAATTAGAAAAAAATGGAAAATTAAAAATATTTTCTTGCATGTTTGTTTATTGTGTAGCTGACAGTCTACTTTGGAGGATCTAAGCCTACTTATATCCTCAGTACAAACATTTTGCAGAAAGACATTTGGTTGGATAGCCCTACTTTGGACTACCTTTGGATTGGTAAAGCTAGATCAAGGCCACCATATTTCACTGTCTGAAATAGGATCTATCTCAAAATCTCAAAATTCAACAAATCTGAAATAAATCAACCAACCTCCCCCCGTGGAGTCAAAACAAAACAAATTCAACCCTCTTCCCCAGTGGAACTCAATTAAACAAATCTTAAACAAATCAAAACAAATCAATACAATCAAATTAAATCACATATGTCTACTTCTCCTCTGTGAGATGCAAATTTTCTAGTTCCCCATGTGAATCCCGAATTCTAATCCCTCAGCGTATTTCACAACACCAAATCTTAAATCAATAAATCAAATCAAATTTCTCTCTTGCAAGACTCAAATCAAATCAAACCTCTCATCGCTCAATGAATGACTTGAACTTTTTCCCTTAGCAGAAGGTTCACATACTTTATCCCTTAGTGGATTCCTCCTTCTCTCTTATGTTTTGGACATAAGTAGCCACATTAGCTCCAGTTCTTTCTACACCTTGGGTTTGGGAATAAATTTATTTGCTTGGTGTAAGAAGATAAAATTCATAAATTATGGATCAATATTCATCTTTTCTATAGAGCAAATAATTTTTATGTCTAAAAATATTATATAATATTATAGGAAGCCAAAATAGAGAAATTGAGCCTTGTCAGCAGCTGGCAATAGTAGAGCAGAAGAAGGTGGAGACCGCCTATGCAACTTGGTGTTATTGAACTCTATAGGCAGTTTTGATGCCATTATATTTCAGTTACAACCTGAGCCTAATTTTTTCTTATTGATTAAGTTTATGAAATATGAACCATAAGTCACACTCACTAGGACACAATGCCTTTTATTAGTCAACACTTTTAACAAGTTTTTATCTCTGTTATATGAAGTTCTCTTCAATGACACAAACACAACTCATAATTGCGGATAATTATCCATAAGTCAGGCTAGGTTGAATCTTTCATTGACTACGGGTGTGTTTAGAGCAGCTTTTTGGTTACTTTGCTTTTCAACACAATTACGTTTGACTACCAACTACTTGGTTAATTTTTTGAAAAGTTTTGTGATGAAATATTGCTTTTGAGAATCAGAGATGTTAAAGTGTGATGGTTGTTAGAAAGATGTATGACTTTAAATATATATATATATATATATATTTGTAACTTCTATCTTTTTTAAAAGGCTGCTTTCCTTTTTTTATAATCATATGAAAAATTATAGTTGCCCCATACAGACTCTAATTATAGTACATTATAACACGAGACGATAAAATCATGAGATATTGATCAAATTTTCATCATTCCCCGCCATTCACTTCAAGTTAATAACAATATATTTTCTTCCCTAGCATTGCTGCAAGTAAATTAAAGCATCATAGTTCCTATAAATTAGTTTTAATTGGAAGTTATCTCTCATGATCAAGAGGAGTAATTGACCACAGGAGCTTATGTTAATGGGAAATGTTGAATCATATCATAAAAATCTTGCAAGAGTAAACAAATCTGTAGGTTGTCTTTTATAATAGTCTAAATGTCCTATTCACTAGTAGAGTATCTAAATTGAAGTATCATTTTAGATCAATTTTATATAGTAAGTAGAGTAAATGTGAGAAATGTGATACTTCGGGACTAAATTGGCCACACTCTAATAATTTAGGGACCATTTAGAGATTTAATCTCATAAAAATCCTCCAATCAATGGCTCCTAAGTTGAGAATGCTTTTTTTTTTTTTTTTTTTTTGATGTAGTAGTTTTTGTTCAGAATAAATTAATCATGTACAGTACCTCAATAGTAATTAATATGGTAGTTAATGATATAATCTTGTTCCTATAGACTATTATAATTCTGATTATAACAATTTGCTTCTCCTAGAATTCTGTTTTTCTTATTTTTCATTTCTTACAAGACATCTTTCAGCGGTCTCTTGTTCAAAACCATTTTGAAATGAATTAATGCTTTAATTTGATCTTTAATTTGAATCCATTATGTTCCGTGTAGGTTCCTGCATCAATTAATTGTAGGCTCCTTGAACATCAAAGGGAAGGTGTGAAGTTTTTGTATGATTTGTACAAGAACAGTCATGGAGGTGTTCTTGGAGATGATATGTGAGTTTAAATATTTTTTATTCAAGCAAGCTTGTATCAATTTTTTTGTGAACATTTTTAAGCGGTGGCTCTTAATTTTTTGTTGTTGAAAAATGTTCATTTACATGCTTCTGATAGGTAACCTTTGTTTGAATGTTAAAATGGCATCGTTTAGGCCTCTAAGCTGTTTATGTAATTTCATTTCTCACAGCCATACTATTTATTTCTTGCACACTGCAAAATTTTTACAAAAAAAAATCTGTTAACTGCCCTGCACACAGTTGATCGGATGTCGTAGAGATCATGTACAGAAAAATGAAATTGATAATTTATTGATGCATCATGGAGAATGTTTGGTTCACTAGATTTCTATTCTTGTTGATAGAAATGTGCTATGTCCCCTGATTTGCAATTTTACTAACTGTAATTAACCGACTCTTCTGCATAACAGAACCAATCTTTTTTTTTTGTTGTAAATTATTTAGATCCCCCATAGACCATTGGCAAGTGGGAGACCATTAATGACTCATTCTTGCCTTTTAAAGCGATTATAATTTTTGGGATTGACAACATTTAAGCACTAATGCTATTTGTGTCATAAGGTGTACTGAAGCTTGTAGGGAACTTCAAGGCATTTTACTTTTCTGAGTAATGGTGTACCATTTTGATGCAGTAGTTTGTTTAAATTTGATTGAGTAGGAATGATACCTATTAGCGTGTCATGCATTTAGTAATCTATTAACTTTTTATGGCATTTTATGCTAGTACCTGCTTACAAACCACAAGGAGAGAAGAGAATAAGTATGGCCACTGTTTTCCTTGCTGGATAAACACATCACGATACATTATGATTCACGACTCATGCCTACTGAACTCAAACCTCATTGTGCAATGGCAAATGCAATTGGAAGGTGCATTGTTGCATGCTTTACAATTGTGTGGGAGTTGTGGAGAAATAATTAAGGGGTGGACATGTGAGAGCAACTAAATTAATCAAAATTATAAGGGGCCATTTTGGATCATTTTTATTTTTTGCTATCTGTTTTTTATTTTATTCTTATTTTATTTATATTTTTATTTGAAATAAAATATATTTGTTGGTGATAATTGTTTTCAAAAATGCTCAAAAACTCAAATGTTATGAATGTTTTAAAAAAAAATGTGGTTTATTTTAAAATAAAAAATAAATTCAATAACTATGTTGTTTAAAACAACTAAAAATTAATTCCAAACAATCCCTAAGCATACAAAAAGTTCAGGATATTAACAATCTATGCAATCTAGGAGCCATTTATCTTTGTGGAATGGTGCATAATGACCATTACTCAATTTCTGAGGCATAGTTTGAAAAACTAAATGAGCAGTTTTCTGACATTTATAATGAAAGATGAACAAACAAAGATGACTTTCTCCAAAAATTTGAAGGGTTTCTATCCGTAAAGTATTTATCATGAATGAGGTTACTAGCAAAAGAGTGATTTTCACCTTTAATAAAATTTTGAAGCCATTTTATAATAAGAGAGATATTGGAAGTTCTAAGATTAATACTTAAAGACTCCAAACTTTTTTGGGCTACAAATATGATCCTAATTGATCAATTTCATACTCTTGCTTTCATCCAAGCCATACTAATAGAAATTCCTTCTAATGACATCTATTTTTTATTAGCCAAGTGGTAATCCAAAGGAATAGATAATGATAACCAGGCCAAAATGATCCCTTGACTATTTGTATGGGGCCATTTTAGTCTCAATTATCTAATGTATTTAATGTAGTACCTTGACTTTTTAAATATGATTAAAATTGCCCAGGGACCATTTTGTCATAGGAATAGAGGAAAGGACATAGTTGAAGAGTGCAACTCTTCTAATTTTAGACAACAATCTCTTGTATGGTAGGAAAACCTCATGCACAGTACTTTTTATCTTCTTCTTTTTTTTTTTTATTTTTTTTTTTTTTTTTGAGGTTTCATTTAAAAGGTGAAAGCAATGGACATACATTTTACTCATATTTGGATCTTGCATGAATCCTTGATTTTAGATCTCATAAGATAGTATTTGATCAATTTTTACTAATGATCTTCTTATAATACAATTTTTAAGGCGAATCACATGACTTTTTTTTTCTCATAGAATAAGTAGTAGTGGCGACACCTACTACAATTTTGTTTTTTTGCTGATAGTGCAAAATGTTCTCTAATATTAATACTATTTATTTAACTAAGCCAAATTAAGTGCATACAATTATTAGGTTATTGATGAATAATGAAATAAATCAATCATAAAACAGCAATAAGAAATGAATTGACTCACAGGGTTACACAAAATGATAATCAAACCCAAATTGATTGGGAAAATGAAAGTGTATACTCATCAAAAGCATAAAAAGCTAACTTTAAATGCATTGTATTTTAGTTTGCATTAAATTTTCTTTTCAGCTTATATTAAAGATGCCGATGATTTTGACCCTATTGAGAATGGGTTTGTTCTCCAATATTTCAATTTCATACTTAGGTTTGGCTAACTAATTTAGGAGCTAAGCATCATAAACAACCCAAATTATAGGTTTTAAGATTTCCTATTCTAGAGGATTACGGGTCTTCAACCTATACAATTTTCTTCTTCAATTCTTGTCATGCCACAATTAGTTTTTCTGTATTCTTTCTTTATATTAGCTGGGTTGATTGCATCAAGAAGGGACAGTCCTGATTATTTGCTGCTGATTTCTCATTATATCTACAGTTTCTTGCCTTTTCGCTTATTGCTATAGTTGCTGTTAATTTCTAGACTGATTGCTTCACCTCTTGTGCTGAATTCTGCTGCCTTGCATTTTCATTTTATGGATAAAATTACATGAAATTATTAAATCCAAAGCTGAAAGAGTTGAACTTACTACTTCTGGCTAAATCTAAGCACCTAATTGCATAGTTTTTGATGTGCATACATTAAGTTTGGTGCTTCAAATGGCGGTGCCTGATTCATTGATTTGGTGCACACTTTTGATTGATAGATTACCTTTGGATGAATTAAGATGCTTTGCATCTCAATTGGAACGGAAATGGTTGACTGCATTCTTTGGACTATGCAAACAGTAATCTCCACGGGCCATATACAATTTTAGGAGTGAATTGCAATAAAGTTCGTGGAATGCTTCAGGGATGTTCAAATCTTGTTGTTGAGGTGCTCAAATTTGCATGGAAAATTGCAATAGCATGTTGCTTTAAACTTCTAATTCCAGGCAATGATCAATCTGATTTATTGGACAAATGAGTCCAGCTAATCTAATATTTTATGCATGTATTACGGTAGTACCTTATATATGGTTGTTGCTTAAGGAATAGATTAATAGAAAGAAAAGCACTAATGCATCTCATGATGTGGAACAACTTGCATTATTTTGATTTTTTTTTTGAAGAATTCTATAACCATGACTTGTCTTGTTTTCTGCATGGAATTGCTTTATTTTATTGTGCCCTATCAATATATGGGGGAGGATGGACTTAATGCTTCTATTAGGTTGCTTAGTTATGACTATGTCATGGGTTCAAATCTTTGAAGAGGCCTCTCTGATTTTTAGAGGTGAGGCTATGTACATCAATCACTCATAGACCCATAGTAATAGGATCACTTGGTGCATTGGAATCCAATTCTTTATTAATAATATATAAAAATTTCTTTGCCTTGCTACAGGGGACTTGGGAAAACCATTCAAACCATTGCATTTCTGTCTGCGGTGCTTGGGAAAGATCTTGAATGTTCAGGCTGTCATATGGATGGAAAGAAGAGCTCTGTCTTGATTCTCTGTCCCACTTCTGTTATCCGCAACTGGGAAAACGAGTTATCTGAATGGGGTAACTTTAGTGTTGCTATTTATCATGGACCAAATCGTGATTTAATTCTTGAGAAATTAGTTGTTCAGACTGTGGAGATAGTTATAACCAGTTTCGACACGTTTAGAAATCAAAGTCAAATTTTAACTGGGATCCAGTGGGACATTGTTGTTGTTGATGAAGCGCATCGTTTGAAGAATGAAAGTCTCAGTTTTACAAATCATGCTTGGGAATCAAAAACTACCAATGGTGCTGGTACTATAATGCAGAACAAGATTCTTGAATTATTCAATCTATTAGATTGGTTTTCACCTGGGTCTCTGGGAACCAGAGAACACTTTCGAGAGTTCTATGATGAGCCTTTAAAACATGGACAGAGGTTAAGTGCTCCTCAACGATTCATTCAAATTGCTAATGAGCGCAAACAACACCTTGTTACAGTGCTGCACAAGTACCTTCTAAGAAGGACCAAGGAAGAGACCATTGGGCATCTTATGCTGGGGAAACAATGTTGTTTTCTGTGCAATTGTTGATTTGCAAAAGCGCAGTTTACAAAGGATGTTGGAGCTGCCTGATCCAATGCCTTATAAACAAGGATCTCCCCTGCAGTTGTGTGGGAGCCCGTTGACTCAGGAGTTGAATGCTGCAAGAGAATTGTTCCCAATGGCATTATTTGGTCCTATCTTCATAGGGACAACCCTGAAGGTTGCGATTCATGCCCTTTTTGTCTTGTTCTTCCTTGCTTAATTAAACTGCAGCAGGTAATTTGAAATTTTGTATTCTTTATGATTAATAGATATTCTTTGAGTGTACATTTAAACCACTACAAAGTACTTTTACAGATAAGTAACCACCTTGAGTTAATAAAGCCTAACACTAAGGATGAAGCTGAGAAACAGAAAAAGGATGCTGAGCTAGCTTCTACTGTTTTTGGTAGTGATATTGACTTGGTTGGAGGCAATACTCAGACGGAAAGTTTCATGGGGCTTAGTGATGCTGAACATTGCGGAAAAATGCAAGCACTAGAGAAGCTATTGTTTCATTGGCTCAGACATGATGATAAGGTTCTTCTCTTCAGCTACTCTGTCAGGTAATTAATTTATGCACGCTATATATATCCATATATTTTATTTTATTTTTTCATTTCTATTGAACACCCCGAAGGATTTAACTTATATTTGGACATTAAAAACATTTTTATGGTGCTCATCTATTCTTTCTTTTGTGTATTCTTGAAACTACGAGGAGCAGCGCATTAGTAATGTTTGCAAAATGTTTGGTTGCAAGTGCTAAGAGTGTAAAGTAAAAGTAGCAATGTTTGCTACATGTTTGGTTGCAAGAGTTGGGAGTGTAAAGTAAAATAAATAGTTGTGGGGGTTTTGATTATTTTTATTGTTTGATTTGAAGTAAATTAAATGCACTGCATCTTTGCAGGGGATTTGAATTATCCTAGAATATCTATTTTTGATGTATTCAAAATTCTCTAAATCTGGAGAACTCTAAGTGTAGGGAAAATTTATGACCTCACCTTCTCCACCCACATTCAGTGTTGCCCCTCCCCTCTTGCCCATTTGCTACCACCACTATTTTCCGCCTGCTTGTTATTTCCACCACCTACTTGGCACCATCAGTCTCCAGCACCTACTGGGCACCAATCGTCTCCACCAGTATCATTCATCCATGCTCTATCCTTACGTTGTTGTCTATATCCTCCCCCAATCCCCCCACTAGCCACCTTTCTCCGCAAGTCGCCAGCCTTGGCCATCAACATTCATTATATTATAATGCATTTGATTTGCATCCAACCATATCATTCATGCATTGTAAAATCATCCAACTAAATACCACTAAATAGAAGGTTGAAACATAGAAATCCAGCCATGTGCCATCATCTTGATCGTTTCTTTCGTGCTATTAAATCCTATTTTTAATGAAATCACATAAGAATGATTTTCTTTATACCTTTCTAGATTTTAGTGTTCTTTTATTGCACGCATCTTAATGTGATTAGTTGTTTGAGCAGGATGCTTGACATTCTTGAGAAGTTCCTTATAAGGAAAGGTTATTGCTTCTCTAGATTAGATGGTTCAACCCCAATGAGCTTGCGACAATCATTGGTTGATGAATTTAACACGAGTCCGAGCAAACAGGTAATTTTAGCATTTGATATTTTCGAATTTTATGCATTTGGTCAACTGGAAAGTTCAACGTCCTCTTTGTGTAGGTGTTCCTTATATCCACCCGAGCAGGTGGGTTAGGTCTCAATCTTGTTAGTGCGAATAGAGTTGTGATTTTTGATCCAAATTGGAATCCTGCACAAGATCTACAGGCTCAAGATAGATCTTTCCGTTATGGACAGAAGAGGCATGTTGTTGTATTCCGCCTTCTTGCAGCAGGTTCCCTTGAAGAACTTGTGTATACTAGGCAGATTTATAAGCAACAACTTTCAAATATTGCTGTTTCAGGAAAGATGGAAAAGCGTTATTTCGAAGGTGTTCAGGTATGGCAATTGGTTCTTGTACTTTTCATGTGGTAAATTGTATTCTGTCTTTATCTAAAGTTACTAAAAAAGGAATTTTTATATCATTTAAGTTATATTAGATCATTTTTTTTCTTTTTTCTGACATAAATCTATTTTTAGGACTGCAAAGAATTCAAAGGCGAGCTCTTTGGAATCTGCAACCTATTTCGTGACCTATCTGATAAGCTTTTTACAAGTGAGATCATCGAAATGCATACAAAACAGGGTAAAAAATGTGACGCCTCTGGTGGCTCAGAGGATGTTTTGAAACTTGAGAGGAAACAGGTGACAAAAATGTCATTAGTAAATCCGGAAGTTGATGATACATCTTTGAGTAAGAAAGGAAATCATGATTCATGCTCAGACAAATATTGTGAAGGCTTTACTGAAAATGAACAAACGCTTACTGACTTGGGTAAGTTTCTAAACTCATCCAATTATAGGGCATCAAATAATCTTTTCTCACTGATTTGATGCATTAATGCATGATATTTTTAAAATCAAGTAAAAATTTATGGATAAGGATCACATGATGGTGGTGTTGATGGCAATGTGAACTTGACTCAAATTCTATGCATGGTTGTTTTTTGCGTTTCCTGATTAATTCAGATTGTTAGTTATATTCTATTTATTGAAACACAAGTTCACTACTTCAATCACTTTCTGTTCGTTATATGCAATATAGCCAAAAAAAAGGAAGCTTAATTGCACTTAGTTAGGAAGAGAGATTTCATTACCTTGGAGATAAATTGGATGAGAAGGGGACACGCTCACCAGAAGTTATGTGGATTCATTACCTATAACATTTGGAGAATCACTCACTCGTTATATTTGGAGAATCACTAACTCAAAGTGGTAGACAGTTGGCAAGTACAATTATATGAGGCGTTTTGTTGGTGGTGAATTGTGCTTAGAAAGTATAATCAATATCTAATAGATACGTCATCATATCCCCTCGTCTCTCTCATGAAAAAAAGTTGACTTCGAGGAGATTGATGTGTCGTGAAAAGCCTTTTATCAAGGTTGAACCACACATTGAAAATGTTTAAGGTGAGATACGATGAAACCCACTTTGATATCAATTTGATGGAGTGCCAACAAAAAATTGCACCTATATAGGAAGGGGAATTTCATTATGATGAAGAAAAAAAGATACATTGATTAGTGAGTATTCATTCACTCGAAGCTATGTGGTCTTCCGCACCCTTAATATTTAATCACTTACCTATTACATGTGGGAAATTACCCACTCAAATGAGAAGAACATCTTACTCACATAAGTATCTAAATCTTGCATAGTATTAAATTTGAACTGTTTGTCCAGTTAAGTGAGGTGGTTGGTGAGAATAGTTAATGGTACAAACAAATGAGATGGTTGTGATCTTTCATATCTAAATCTTGGATTAGTGATATTTTGTTTAACATTTAAATTGGCATTGTACTTCCATTTTATTTTGCATTGAGACGAGCATTTTAGACAAACTCTAATGTGCATAAAATTGGGTTCATATTCATCAGTTTTTGTTTCATTTGTTCTGTGGAATTGTCTGTTGAACTGTGTTTTCCTCTTTTTATATTATATGCCTTTCAAATGCAACGTAACTTCTAAACTTCTTCCATTTAGGACCATTATTCAACAAATTGAATGGAAATTAGTGATTACCGTGTGAAACTGATGTTTTCTATCCTTTCTTCTGATTTCAAGAAACATGAAAATGAATGAGAGAAGTTTTTCGCAAATGGAAGCTTGCAAATAGAATTATTAGGTCTATGTGAAACAGTTAAATTTTACTAATTCCTTTGCCACTGGAGTGCAAATTTAAGAGCATATAAGCCATATACATGATAGCGAAATCTAAGTTAAAAATGACATGATCCCAAGAGTTTGGTGTGATTGTGTAGATGTATTTTTTAAATTCATATCTAAATCTTGGTTGCTGTCTAGGCATGCAAGTGAAAAACTGTTTCGCAAGTTTCATGTCTCAAGATGAATCGATGAGGAAACCACTATTAGGGCCATAATTATTCAGGAAACTTCTCAAAAGGCTTCATAAAGAAGTTCTCTCTTTATGTTTATCTTTATATTTATGACAGTGTAAAGGGCAAACAGGATCCAGCCTTATTTCAGGAGACTTGTAAAATGAAAACTTTATTTACCGAAATTTTAGTTTAAGCAGCTACCTTCATGAACATGATTAGAACCTTGGCCTTGTTTAGTTTTTACCCCTCTTCTACAGCCAATTTACTAGGAAACCAGTGATTTTTTGTGCTTCCACTGAATTTTACAATAAATTAGAAATTAATCTCTAGATGATTCTCAACTATTTTCATATAGCCAATTTAGTCTCAAATTATCACATTTCTCTAATTTAATTTCTGGTTATATAAAATTGATCAAAATAGTCTCTCATGTAATAATAGTGACATATAAAATTTATTTTAATTAAGTCCCTCAACTATATAAAATTGAATTCAGTCCTCGACTAATCATTTTAGATTAATTTTGTATAATTACAGATTAAATTAAAAAAAATTGATTCTCTGGGGCTAAATTCGCCCTTTGCAAATAGTTAGGAGATCTTTTTTGCTCAGGTCCTTTATTCGCAGAGTGCATTGCTGGAAAAAACTTCTGATCATATTTTCTCTCAGGCATACTTTATGCTCATCGAAACGAAGATATTGTCAACATGGGGCCTGGATATCAAGGGAAGCCGGATTCAATTACTGCAGATGAACAAAAAATTTCTGAGTTCTTCTGTAAGGATAATATATTGAAATCCTGTACAAGAGAACAGAAAAGGAATGAGTTCAGGAGAATCGCTCAGTATAAGGGCATGGAGCTCTTAGAGTTCAGCCACTGGATACTATCTGCATCACCTACTAAGCTGAAACAGCTGCTCAAAGATTACCAGCAGAACAAAAGGAAGCGGAAGTTGGTAAATTGAATCTAAAAGGTACTTCTGTTGTCAATTTCTGTATTTAAGGATTAGTTTTACAATCACAATTATCCCATTTTGTTGTACAGCTGCTTTATGTTTATATTTTATCGGTTTTTTACTTGATTTCAGTCTACCAGATTGTTATCATGAAATGCAAATAGGGGTATGAGGAGTTTGAGCCGAACTCTTGTTTTAAATATGTTGAAATAAATAAATTTTCATTTGTTTGTCGTTTCGTTTGAAAATCATTTTGTTCATATTTCGTGTTGAAATTGCTCAAATGTAATAATCCAGAAAAATCAGTATGAGGATTGAACTTGATCTTTTCATAACAAAAGTTCTAACCAGCTTTATTTATAAATAATTGTGTTGTATGTATAATAATAATAATAATAATTTTATTTAATTAAATTGAAAGCGGCAATCAGTAAATTATTGTTCGTATTTCATTTATATATCGAGCTTGAAATATTTAATAATTACGGTAGAACACATGTCAAAATTAATGTGAGCAAACTTTTACCTCAATGCAAAGATGTTAGAAGCTGAAAGCCAACTATTTTGGCATTTTATATCAAACATAAATATTATTGGATGTTAGACTTAAAACTAATCCTTTCACGTGATATAATAATTTTATCTCATGTGAGAGCTCATCATATTAATTATCATTCTCTTTTTATTATCATACAATAAGAATCCACTCAAATGATAGATATATATATATATATCAGGATAGCCTAAGAAGTGGTTAAAGTCTCAAAGTCTTTAAATTTCTTTTGAGATAAGTGCAATATTAATTATGTATGTATTCATTTTAAAGCAGATTCAAGGACTCGATACTAAACTTTCTATTTGAGGTTACATTCTTCGTCGTATCAAATATTGTCAATTGTGCCACATTTTGGTAGATAATTGTGCCTCTTATCTGAAGATTTATGCATTTTATTTAGCAGAAATTTTACTGTTTCTTTCTCTGATGGAACCTTTTGGGCAAAGATATTTAGCAGACTTTGAATTTGTTTTATAATTTATATGAAGATTTACGTACATATCACATAATTTTATATATATAATACCTAAATTTTAAAATTTAATATTTAAATCTTTAATATAATAAAAAATAACATTATAATGCACTTTGAAGTAAAACATTTTTTTATGCATAAAAAAATATTATAGATGCAAATATTAAATTTTAGATGATTAGATATGTAAATATATACAAATTATTTCATATGTATTTAAATCTTCCTAATTTATATTATCATACATGATTTCCTGAGTGTCATTTACCACTATTTTCAGATAAAAAGAAAACTTAAAAGATGGAAGAAGGGTAATTACATACTCTTCAGTATCAGACTTCTCAAATAATATGGAAAGACCAGTTATGCATAATTTAGGTTCTTCCACTTCTGCTGAATTACAATAATTATATGAACAGTGGAAATTCCTTCAGAAATTACATAAATGAGAATATAATGATCATCTCTTTCTCATTTCCCACACAATTATGCATCAAGCTTTAAGTTTATTTACTTACTGGAGTCATATCCTGGAATAGCCTCTGTAATTCTCATATTGTTCCATGAACTCATCATTGAATTTCCTGAAGCTGGCCATTATAGCAGGCATATCTTCCTCAGCTGGAAGGATAGTTGTTCTTAAATGAAAAACCCTGCCCAGAGAAAATGTTTATTATCAGAAATTTTGGAGTGCAAAAGCTTCAGAAATGAAGAATCAAATTTATACAGCAGATAACAGCATCAGATTTCTACAGCATGTGATGTTTTGCTTCCAGGATGAAACATAAAGGAGGAAGAAACTGAAGAGAACGATAGGAGTAGAAGCAGAGAAACAGCTTTAATTGAAGACAGTTTATAGGGATGTCATAAATGGGTGAGATCTTCTGTAATGAGGTAAATTACAATGGCTCATTAGTTCAGTGGAACGAATACAAGAGAACTGAAATAACTCATTTCTCTATGGAGTCATTTGGTTGTTAAGTAAAATCATGCATTTGTTAAAAAAAAAAGCAGAAAATTTTTTTATGTTCAATTTGAAGTAAAATGAATATAGTGTGAAGCTTAATGATGGTGGTTAACAGTTGCAATAGTGGAGCGATGGGTGGTGGCGGTGGTAGATAAAAGTGGTGACAGTAGCACGGTGTTGACCTCCATATATGATTTATAAATGAAGCGAAACACTAAAGATAAAACTAATAATTAAGGAAGTATCATCGCATGAATCGGGTTTAAAATGTCATAATCGCGATCAAATTCAATCAAAA
Source organism: Cymbidium sinense (assembly GCA_021442155.1). Taxonomy (NCBI): domain Eukaryota; kingdom Viridiplantae; phylum Streptophyta; class Magnoliopsida; order Asparagales; family Orchidaceae; genus Cymbidium; species Cymbidium sinense. The sequence goes on from CM038222.1 coordinate 58,446,653, forward strand.
AAAAAAGTTGTCTCAATCTCAAATTTGACTTCGTAATTACGTTCAAAATATCAAAATTAATTAAATAAAATTTATTGAATCAATTAATAAATTTCCAAATGAGCAATGTTAATTTTTAATAAAATTATGCGCATATCGAAGTTGGGAATCCCCGACGACGTCCGAACGACTTCCGTTCGCGAAATTAATCGCGCAATTGTCGCCGAAATGTCAAAAACCTATCAAACGACGTCTTCGCAAAGTCTACACGAACGTCGAGCGATTCAAATACAACGTTGCACAATTTAAGCCCAATTTCACTTCGACCGTCGCCGGTGTAGCCCAAACGATCTCTGATTGCGAAATTGATCGCGAATACCTAAAATCGATACCCATATTTCTAGGGTTTATCGCACAAAGTAAATTCATAAAATATTGACGCGAAATTATATTAATTTATAACTAAGATAATCAGTGGCTGCTTAATCTCTTAATTCCTCCTAATTTTTATCCTAATCTCTAATTTTTATCCTAATCCTTATTCTATGTTTAAGATGATGCTAGGGTTTTGATCTTGAGATTTTGGATTGTGTATGGCCCAAATCCCATGTTGTGTGTTGTTCTCTATGGATTTCTTTTTTTTTTTATCTTGCTTAAACTGATTTTTATGGGTAAAATGATATATGCTATGCCTCTTTCACATGGCTATGTAGCTTAGACCCTAAGTTACATGCAAACTTCCCTCTCTTTTATGCTTTAGTTTTACTATTTGGATGAAATGATATTTGCTAAACCTCTTGTACATGTTTTAAATGCAATTAGAAGTGTGAAAATATAGTTTAAGATCGCGTAGGGGTCAAATCCTAAATTATAAGCAAGCCTCCCCCTTTTTTTATGTTTCAATTTTTGCTGTTTGGAGGAGTTAATACTTGTTAAATTCTCCTATGTGCTTAAAATGAAATTTGAAGTATGGAGTTAATACATATGAGTTCATAGTTTTTGGGCTTCATGCTAAAAATGCCTAGTGAAATGATTCATTGTGCATATTCAAAGTGTTATTGCATTCTATTCAATCTGAATGACTTTAAAATATGCAAGTTAAATGAAACATATGCTCACTTTATGAAGCAATATTCTTTTTGCTTAACCATTTGATTCATCTAAACACTTGAAAGAATCAAATTCATATTCTACAAAATAGATGCATGTTTGATTTGTTAAAGAACGATACGCTTGATCAGGATAAGTGGTTGAAAGCTTATATCATTTTAACAAACAATCACTTAATTTGTAATGTATTCACATTCTTATAACGAACTCTCACTTGATTAATGCAAAATAGTCAAAGCATATCTTATAGATTTATACTTCAAGTAACAAAAGAGTCAACTTATCTTATAGAATAGACCTACCATCCATGACAAACACTTGAAAGGGTCAAATTCATATTTGACATAACAGATCTACATTTGATTTATGATTTTAGGTATCAAAATCTGTGTTTGTAATTCGACATTTATATTATGTCAAACATCAATGCTTCAACTTAGACATTTCAATATTCATACAAAATTTTAAAAGAACAACTACTTATATGCATGTTGAAGTATTCAATAGCTTAAATGCTCAAATAGATATGTGCAAGCAATCAAATGAAATGAAAGAACATATACTACGTTTCCCAATTTGGTCTTAGGAACGGATCCGGGTCAACAAAACCTAAAAATCTAATGATATCATTATGCTATTTTCAATGTAATAAAATATTAGAAGTTAATTCTGTTATAGAATTGCAAAAGACAGATATATTGGCATAATTGTTAATGTGACTTTTCCAATTCAAGTTTTCGAGAAGAAAGTCTCAGACCCGATCCTCTATGTCATTGTCGAGTTGGAATGATGATTTTGAAGTAATTAATCTAGATCTGATCCTCTACAAGAAGATAATCGGAGTTAACAAGATCTACACATCCCGATTTGGTCTTAGGATCGGGTCCGGGTTAACAAAACCTAAAAATTCGATTATGATATTATAAGAATTTTAAGTTAATAATATTTGAGAAGTTAATTCTGTCATATGATTACAAAATATGAATCTATTGACATACTTCAAGTCAAGCCTCAAGAAGAAAAAAAAACTCGATCCTTTATGTTTAAGTTAATGACAAGATTTGAAGGATTATACTTCGAGAATCGAATTTAGACTCAATCCTCCGTAGAAAAAAAATGTAGTAGACAAGATTTATTAACCGCATATTAGATGATGGTGAAAGGTGATTATAATTAAAATTCAAATAAATGATCATATTCAAATCTAAATCAATCATAATGATCAAAAATAAAATAAAATAACATAATATAAATGAAATTAATTATTTAAATTAAAATTTAAAATCAATCCACCCTCCAACTATTTATTTGGGGTGACAAATTAAGAAAACTTTCTCACAAAATTAATGTCAAATCAAATATATAATTATCTTCACTCAAATAATCTTAGCTCGGGCGTGGTCCTCTGCCGATTTTCAAAATGACACCACATAAAATGGTTACGAACTCTCGACGGTGGTTCTGATATAACACTAAATTACGGCCATGATTCAGTATGTTCTCCAAATACTTTACTCTTTGTGAAATGTATAATGTATTTGGTAGAAAAAAGCTCTTGTTAACTAAAGTTGACTTATATTTGCCCCTGTGACAAACTCCACCCCAGTCTACTGGATCTGACTAATGACGCGGCGGTCAAGGATCATTCTACGACGTACCTCCCGACTAAGTAGGGATCACATGGATGATAAACCATGGGATCAGATCGTCGCCATCGTTCCAACCAAAATTTTAAATTAAAATAATAAATTTCATAAATTCTAAACTCCACTTCGCTATTATATACTTATTTAACCATTCATACTAGTCTTAATCGAAAGTGCTCTCTCAGTATTGGGAGGAGTAATTAACTATAGGGGTTTGCGCCTATAGGTAACATAGAACCAAATTTAAAAAGTTCTCACAAAATGAGGATGAAATCTCTGGGTAATGTCTTATCTACTATTCATCTATTTTCTAAAATTTTCGCCGACACTTAAAACAATTCTTTTCATCCAAAAGAGGTCGGTGGAGAATTTTCGGATCCCACAGATGCGACTCATTTTGATAGGTTTCTTTTCCATCTGCTACGAATCTAAGTCATAATTGCGTGGAGTATAAAAAATGAAATAACAAATAAAAAATGAAATGATAAGTCAAAAGCGAAGACTTAAAAGCTTTCTAAATAAAGGCTTAAGCTATTTGAGATTTTATTTAGTGCATGTGCTTAGCATGTCCTGTCTTATTGTACCCATAGTTTTGGAAGAAAGGTGATAATGTAACTATTTTTAATTGCTAATCTTTACCTTTGAAACTCCAGAATGGCTTTAAAGAACACATCCTTCTACTCGAAGATGACGTCAACATCTTAAATGCCATCATCGTTATAAATATCGGGGCTACCATCCTTTGGTAGCATTGACTTCTCGCCTATCTGAATCAAGAGCAGCCTCAACCCGTCAAGTCCGACTGCCATGGTCATGCAAATCTTTAAAGAGGCTCAGAGTGACCTACCACTCTTGGGCACCTCAAAAGAAATTTTGAGAGACTTATCGCCGAGACCCCAATCATGAGGATTGTTAAGAAGGATTCCTTAGTCCCTCAAAACAACACAATCCTACCAGTTGAACCTTTTGCCCCAGGGAGGCATTATGTTGAAGTTTCTTCATCTAGAAGCAAGCTTAGCCGGAGGCAAAGAAGAAAAAGAAATCTTGAGTCATGCGATAGTTATCATCCATAGACAAACCAATTATGGAACCAACAGTGAGTGTTCTTACCTACAACCGGTTTGACAACCCTAAGTGGATAAAAGCGGAATACTCTGGTCAAATCAAGCCCTTAAACATGGCAAGCTCCAGCCTCCCGTGAGGAAACCCAAATCATATCAAGTGCATCAGTTCCAAGTAGAAGAGATCAATGAAAGAAAATTGGGTCTTATTATGTGGGACGCCTCCAAGAGACCTCATCCCATAATTCCAGCAGGACGCCAACCAATCCATGTCCAACGCGGTGAGCATCAGGGCACTTGGACCACGTCCAGGAATCCACCGCCGAAAGGTCCCGGTGGAAAGGCAAGCAGATATGGAAGCCTAGACCTCAAAAAGAAATTGTCTTAGAGAAAAGACGGCGTGATATCTGGTGTGCATTCCCGGAGATCCGCCCCAACTCAAATTTGTCAGCGATGGGAGCCTAAAAAAAGGGCCCCAAATGATAAAGTATCTGACGGTAAACACCTTGGAGAATCCTCCAGGGGATCCCGTCGCCAATCAACTTCGTCCTATCGAGAGGTTAGCCGATCAAGCCTCTAATCGAAGAAGTCTTGATTCCATTAGAATCAAAGTCCATTGGAGACGCACCAAATGTCCGGGGATGAAGAAGAAGAGGATGCAATAATCAAATAAATGTACATGGTACAACAAGTCATGAGCCATCTGGTGTGTCAATACCAACATACGTCGACAAGACCTTCCCTCAACCTGAAGAATAATAAAATGTTCAAATAGAGGAGGCATCCTCTGATTCCTCAGGAAAGGAACAAGAAGAAGAAGGAGAAAGGGAAGAAAATCCCACCTTCGTCGATACAACCACTTTGGCAGAGGCGCAGAGACAAATCCAACGTCAGAAGAAGACCAAGGACAAAGAAATCGCTCAGTTGAATACGAAAATAAGCAAAATAATGATTCAGATGACTGCGATGATGCAATTGATGCAAAGAAATATTGTGATAGGTCCAACACCTATCCCTCCAAATAATCATCAGGCCTCTAGCAGTGTCCAAGACAATCCTCCAGTAAACCTAATCTCACATGCTTCGAGAGTGAAAATAGAGCCCGGAGTGAGGATTGAAATAAACGAAGTCACAAAGAACTGCTTCTAATGTACAAAGTACATATGAAGGCGGATGCCTCTCAACTCGATATTATCTTGAATGAGAAGATCAAAGTCATATAGTGGATCATGCGAAAAATTAGCAAGTGCGCCATATCCCGAAGGATGATCAAATTCAGTACCCAAATGGATATTCAATGCTGAAGTTTAATCTATTTGATGGAAATGACAATCCCTAGCAACATCTAACCTAGTTCAAAGCATCTAGTGGTAACACAGAGGGTAATGATGCGTTATTATTCCGCCAGTTCGTCAGCAGTTTGACTTCTACTGCTTTTGAATGGTATGCTGAGTTGACAAATGACTCGATCAAGACTTTTGTCGAATTTGAGAAAATGTTCGTTAAAAGGTTCGTCAGTGCAGTCAAAAAGACAACTATTGCCGATCTCACCCTTGAGAAAAGGAAGAAAGACGAGTCAGTAACTAGATATATCACGCGCTGGAGAAATATGAGTATGAAATGTGAACAATAATTAGAAGAAGAGCATGCAATCCAACTACTTATGGACAACATTGATGATAAGATGGCGTCTTACCTTTGCATGGCTTCATTTATCACATTTCAAGAGCTACTTGATAGGGTGGCTAAATTTGAGAAATTAAATTTATCACACTCTGACAGCCACCAAGATAAATCCAAAAGAGGAAAAGGTCCAGATCCAAAGAAAGGTGAAACACATTTCACCTAATTCAAGAAAGATACATGTAAGCGATTAGTCTATAATATAGACAAAGAAAGGCTACTTGTTTACCAAAAAAGACCAAAACAGTCATTCAATCATGCTCCACAATCCAAGCTCATACCTGGAAGTAATGATCTGATCGCTTGAAGGCGAAAAAAACAAACAATGGAGCGAATGACAATAATAGTCAACCCTAAAAAAGTTGAACAAAGAATATTCTTTTAAAAAGGAAAGTATGTCTAAATTATTCAAGCATGCACTCAAAACAAGTCTCCAGCTACCAGAGTGTAAAAGACCTGAAGAAGCGAGACAAGCTGATAACCCTACTATTACCCATATCATCGGGTGCTCAGCCATCCTATTGAAAATTGCTACATATTCAAATATTGGCTAGAGCGAAAATATAGAAATGGAGAATTCACATTATCGGACAGTGTATTGGTGCATCCGAAGAAAGAATCTACAAAAGTAATCACCTCATCTTCAATATCTTCAAGCAAAGGTAAAGGCAAGGAGAAATTGATTGATGATGAAGGATGACAAGTTGCAGTATCTAAAAATACTGTAAAAATGTTGAAACGATTGGAAGGTGTTCCAAGTATTCAATGGAAATCACCACTCGAGCCCGTACTTGAGTTGAGACAAAACTCAAGTTATGGAAAGGCTAGTTCATCTCATGAAAGACAGCTTAGCCAAATACTGCAAGGGAATGCCAAGAAGTCTGCCAAGCAAAAGAATAAATTAAAGAAAAAGAAGAAGACTATAGCGCAAAAAGTTACCAATATTATGGATGGTTGCATATTAACACAAAGGATCATCAATAATATAAATGATTATTTATCGCCAGCAAGACGACCCATCACACTTGCTGATTTTATTACTAATCTTCAGATCAGTGAAGAAGCAGGGGAAGAAGCTGAAGAACTTCCCACTAAATCTTGCTTGATAGTACATGAAGCTGATAACAGCTTAGAAGAATTATGTTTCCCAAATGAAGATGAATTAGAGCTCGCCATGTCGGCAGACATGAATAATGTAAAGTCGGGCAGTGATTCTAAATCTTCTAGCCCATCATTAAATAGGGCAGAAGTAGATGCTGAAGCAACTGAGTCATCTGAAGATTTAGATGCGAATGAAGTAGCTCAAGTGCAGTTGAGAAGTGGTCAAGTGCTACCATCTCAACAGAGGAAAGAGCCAATAAATACAAATAAAGGAAAAGAATTTAAAATCAATGAAAAAGCCATTCCTAAGGATTCAAATAAGAAGCCTTCACCAATTAAAGGGATCGACTACAACTAGGGGTGTTTACGATCCGATTTCGAGCTGAACTATAGTCGGCTCGAAAAAAAAAAAATTCGGCTCGAAATCGAAGTCGCGGTTCAAAATTTCAACCGAGTCGGATCGATTCTAGATCGAAGTTCGATCCGCCGAAAGTGAAACGAGCCAAATCACAACGCTCGAATCATTTCACCGCACATTACAACTATAGAGCGTGAAATGTTGAAATCAAAACCTAAGGCTAAGTGGATAACCTCTCGGCTGTAACCCTGTAACATGCAAGTAAAAAATATAGGTCGAGCAAGCCTGTAACCGCAACTGCAAGGATCGCAAGTCACAACCGCAAAAAAATAGAGATACACATGCATGACAGCATGAAGCACCACAGCAAACCATCTTGAGCAGTTGAGTTTGGTCCCTTGGACACTTAATTAGGTAATAAAAACAAAAATAACTTAACGAAATCTCTGAACTCAAACAATTGAAGAACCGAAACATCCCCAATAGGCTCATAACATGAAATACTTACAGAATCAAGAAATGAAACAAGTAGGTAGTAATTCTGGAGCAAAGAAGCAAACCGAGCACGTACAGATCGAACAAGCTAGGTCGAACGAAGATGATAGTGATAAAGAAACACCTCAACCAATAGAGATCAAAATCGAAGTCACTGATCAACGATATCGTGAGCGAGTGAGCGACACTGTTCGCTTTCGAAAATTAGGGCATGAGCTGCACGAGAACGTCGAGAAGCCAAGAAGAACAGAAAGAACAGAAGAAGGGCCGCAGAGATCGGGAGAATCGAGTGTCGAGGAGTCGAGGACTCGATCCGAGGCCGGGTCAACATATTAGAGACTTAGAGTAACAATAAATTCATCTCCCCCGTTGATTTAACGATTCCCTCGATCAGACGGTGGCCCAATTACTTTGATCCGATCTGAGTCCGATGAGCCGTGCGACCGAACTCAACTGAAATAATCGAGAAATTTCTAACGAAGTCGCTTGCTTCGACTCAATCTCGATTCGAGCCCAAATTCGAGTCGACTATCGAGCGAGCCACGATCTTCGGGTAAATTTCTCAGCCCTAACTACAACATTATATCTCACCTAAAGAAAATTTCGACGCAGCTTAGCGTATACGAAGCATTTCTGATGTCAGAAGATCTCCGTAACACGTTAATTGAAGCTCTCTAAGAGCCGAAGAAATTCGAAGCATATTTTGTTGGGCGCTGTCTAACGGGAGACCTTGCATATTCAAGATCCTCCGGTCATTACATTTTTAGAAGAAGATTTTATGCTTGGAACTGCAGAGCACAATCGTCCTATGTATGTTACAGCTGAAAGTGATGAAGTTATGATACCACGGATCTTAATTGATCCCGGTTCCTCCATGAATCTTATTAACCTGAGAACCCTCAGGTGATTAGTTCTAGATGCACAACATTTAGGACGAGATAAAGTCCTGGTTCAAGGTTTCAATGAGAAGAGACAGAAAACTATTGGATCGTCCGAACTATTGGATCGTCCGTCCTCCCTCTTAAATTTGGAGATCTCTACACAGAAGCAAATTTCATGTGATCGATGCAGATACTTCATTTAGAGCTCTTCTAGGTCGACCATGGCTTCATGAGTATGACATTGTTATGTCTACATTGCATCAATGTATGAAATATTCAAAGGATTTTGAAGAATGCAAAATTGTGGGTTGCATATGCAATGAAGATATATCAAGATGTCAGTTACTTCCTTCCGAGGGACTCAAATCTAACAAAACAACTAACAAATACTGCATTTACTTCAAAATCCACAAAATTACAAGTTAAGAAGAAGGGAGAAATTGAAACAAATAAAGGAAAAGAGATTGTTTCAAATATCTCTAAGGATATAAAGAACAAGTCTAAAATAAGTAGCACTGTCTCTCATTTAGACAGTGATACTAAAGAAGAAGACGAATGTGTTCCTTTCAAATCCAAATATCCACGTGAATCTTCGAGTAAAGCACTGATTGAAGAAGATTATTTTGACTCTGATTATGATTTTAAATCTACTTTTGAAGGCAAGGTGCAATGTACCTACTTTAAAACAGTTAGATCTATCGGCAGCAAAGACTACACTCATAGTCACTCATGTTCCTCCTCAACATTTTAAAGAAATTATTCCACGAGAAACTCACAAAGTCGAGGAACTGATGACCTTCTATGTACCTCCTCTCCCTAGAAAACATGGGTCGGGAAGCCTGTTTTATAATTCCGAGAGATGTCAAGAAGAAGATCTTGATTGGGTAATGCAATTATCTGAAGAGAAAGAAGTTATTCCCACAAGGATACCAAAATATTACTCTCCAAAGATGCAAAACCTAATGCACAAGCATGGGATCCATGTTGGAGCAAGTAAGCAAAGAACTAAGCTCTTTGAGATGATGTGGTACCCAAAAGGTTCTCAAACCATGATAGAAGAAACAAGCACACTACCAAAGGCCTTGGGTTCATCCAAGACAACGGTCTACAAGAATACACCTGTTATGCTATAATAGGAATAGAAGTTGGGTGATAATGAAGATGAGAATGATATTTTTAACATCAATCTTGCAAATAATGAAAAAGTAGAAGCCAAACCAGCACCTGAAGAGCTTGAAGATGGTGGGCAGGCGGCTACTATGAATGAACTTAAAGAAATTAATCTGGGAACTGAGGAGGATCATCACCCAATGTTCATCAGTGCCCTACTTCTTGAAGATAAAGTGATAGAATTAAAAACCATGCTCTGTGAATTCAGGAACTGCTTTGCTTGGACATATGCTGAAATGTCAGGCTTATCTCCCGATGTAGCAATTCACAAATTAGCTATTAAGCTAGATGCAACACCAGTCAAGCAAGCCTCTAGGCGAATGAGATTGGAGGTTGAAGAACAGGTGGTTGCAGAAACCAAGAAGCTCATTGAAGCTGGTTTCATTTGAAAAGAAAAGTATGCCGACTGGATAGTTAATATCGTCCCAGTGAAAAAGAAGAATGGTCAAATTTGTATCTATATCGACTTCAGGGACTTAAACAAAGCATGTCAAAGGATGACTTTCCGCTCCCTATATCAGAATTGCTAGTGGATAACACTTCAAACCACAACATGTTCTCTTTTATGGACGGATCGTCGGGTTACAACCAGATCAAGATGGCTCCTGAAGACGAGAAGCATACCTCATTCAGGACGTCAATCGGCATATACTGCTACACAGTGATGCCCTTCGGCTTGAAGAATGCTGGAGCTACATACCAAAGGGCTATGACATGAATCTTTGACGAGTTGATTCATCACAAAGTAGAGTGCTACGTTGATGACCTCGTTGTCAAGAGTATAGATCGCAAAGATCACCTCGGTGACTTAAGGATCGTCTTTGAAAGAATCAGAAAATATGATCTCAAGATGAATCATCTCAAGTGCGCCTTTGGAGTCTCCTTGGAAAAGTTTCTTAGATATATTATGCACCGCAGAGGGATTGAAATCAATCCCAACAAAATCAAAGTAATAGTTAAAATGCCTCCTCCAATGAGCCATCGTCAACTCCATTCCATACAGGGACATCTCGCATTCATTAGAAGATTTATATCAAATCTATCAGGTAGATGTCAACTCTTTGCAAAACTAATGAAGAAAGACACTCCTTTCAACTAGGATGGAGAATGTCAAGAAGCTTTCAACAGTATCAAGAGATATCTGTTGAATTCACCTATTCTTGCAACCCCGATCCCAGGAAAGCCTCTCATCTTGTACACATCACCGAAGAATCTCTGGTTTAGCTACATAATAAAGAAGGAAAGGAGAACGCTCTGTACTACATTAGTTGAAGACTAATAGGAGCATAAGCGCGTTATTCTCCAATTAAGAAGCATTGTCTGGCGTTAATTTTTGTTGCTCAAAAGCTGGGTCATTACATGATATCTCATAAAATTACCCTCATCTCAAGGATCGATCCGTTGAAGTTCTTGATGACAAGACCAACATTAAGGTCGCCGACGATGTCGCCTTCTACAATTGATATCATATGTTCCCCAAAAAATAATGAATGGGCAAATTCTAGCAGATTTTCTTGCTGCTCATCCCATCTCGGCAGATTCATCGCTTAATGATGATTTTCCCGACGAACAGAACATCCATATATATGAAAAAGAAAAGCAGCAAAAGGTGAGAATTATATTTTGGAGCTTCATCCATCAAATACACTCAACCCTCTAACCTCCCAAAAGCTAGAGCCGGTATCAGTCTCATCTTAATCACACAAGAAGGTGGTATAATGAGACACTCTTATAGATTAACTCAACCACAAACCAATAATGAAGCAGAATACGAAGCATTGGTGGTAGGTTTAAAGGAAGTCATTTCCATGGGAGTCCAAAATCTGCAACTTTATGGTGATTCTCAACTCATCATTAATCAAGTATTGGGTCTTTACAAAATCAACAAGCTTGAATTGGCCTACTATCACAAACGAGTTCTCGAGTTTATGAAGCAAATTTTAAATGTCATCATAACTCGAGTCTCCAAAGCTAAGAACAGCAAAGCAGACTACTTAACTAAGTTAGCTAAAGAAATGATGGACGATGACTAATTACATACTAATTATTGGTCGAGCCAATAAGTTTAAAGTCCCGCTGAAAAAGCGGTCATCAAATGCAAATCAGCAGGATGTAACTCATGTTGCTCCTCACACTCCCTTACAAATCATTCATCAAAGTTATCAAGACAAGCCTCAGGCCATTCAAGAGGAAAGACTTCAAACCGGAGGAAGCGCCAAAATCACAAAATAAAATCCTTATAGTAGAAGAGAAAGAAGATTGGAGACAACCCTTCATCGACTAGTTCAAGGAAGGCAAATTGCCAAGCAATAAGTCGATAGCTGCACAACTTGAGAAAAAACTTCGACTATATGCTTATGTTGGCAATACCCTTTATCGTAGATCCTTTGAGCAAATGTGGCTATGATGTTTGGGAATAGAAAAATCCAACAAAGTAATTATTGAAATTCATCAAGGATTTTGTGGCGTACACCAATCAGATCCTAAAATAGCATTCAAAATCAAAAGAATGGGATACTACTGGTCATCTATGATAAAGGATTGTATCGATCATGCCAAGAGATGCCATGAGTGTCAAGTCCACGGTAACATAATTCATCAACCTCTAAATCTGTTGCACCCAACGATAACATCTTGGTCGTTTGAGTGATGGGGACGGATGACCATTGATCCACCATCATCACCGCCATCGCTTCATCTTAGCACGATTATTTCTCTGGTAAAGCCTCTCCATTCAAAGAAGTCACAGCTGAACCCACAATTTCGTCTATAGATTTGACGTGCCATGCCGAATCATTTCGGACAATGGGTCAGCCTTCAAAAGCACTAAAGTCTATAGGTTTGTTGATCGACATATTGATTGACGATATTCAATTTATAATCCGAGAGCAAATGGCTTGGCTGAGGCCTTTAACAAAACACTAGTCAAATTGGTTAGAAAAATTCTCACAAGAAATAAAAGGGAGTGACATACTAAGCTTGTGGAAGCGTTATGAGCTTACCGTACCACTCACAAGACTCCTACAAAATCTACCCTCTATGCACTAGTGTTTGGGGTTAAGCGCTGCTCACCGAAGTTGAACTATCTTCGCATAGCCATTCAACAAAATCTTACCCAAGATGAGAATGCGCCTACGGATGGAAGAGCTTGATGCGCTTGACAAGGTTGGCTCCAAGCTCAAAGAAAATCTAAGTCCATCGGCGAGGATGTCTAAAAGCATTCTGACATACAAGACGCCCTGCTTTCCAGGAAGGAGAATTGGTCTTAGTGCTGAGAAGACTAATCATCCCTCATCGCAAAATTGGCGGTAAATTTGAGCCTAATTGGGAAGGACCCTTTGTCATTGAAAAGGTATATCAAGGGGGAGCCTACCAACTCGTCGACTTCAAAGGTGAAAGACCAATGCCTTCAATCAATGGTCAGTATTTAAAGAAATATTACACATAAAAGTGTAATCAAACAAATTATGTACTTGAAGTCTTCATCATCAAACACGTGTATATTTTCATTGGAAATTCTCTTGTAACACAAGAATGCATTTCCAAAATAAAGTAAAAATCCCCTTGTCAGATAGAGAGCATTTTTTTTAAAATTTTATAGTAAAATGTTAGACGTTCCTTGTAAGACACAGGACCCTTCTTGTATTTGGGTTGACATCGTGCCTAATGCCAAGATCCTCATATGCAGAGTCAAAATTATGCATTCAAATTCTCAAATTTAAAAATCTCCAAAGAATAAAATTTTCAAATCTGCAAACTTCAACAAATCGAGTTGAAAATACATTTTTTTCATCTCACATCAAATCTAAAGGCTCGAGTTGGTGTGTAAGGTCGAACTCAACACACCCAAATATGACTGAGTCGCTGACAGGTCTACTTACTCAGCACGCCATAAAAGCTGTAGTAAGAGATCCTCATCTCGTTAGCCCGAAGATAAAATACTCCATCAATTGCTCAAGTCCAAGACTCAAGTGGGTGTATAAGGTCGGACTCAACATGTCAAAATATGGCAGAGTCGCTGACAGATCTGCTTACTCAACACGCCATAAAGTTCGTAGTAAGGGATCCTCCTACTTTATTAGTTCAAAGACAAGTGCGTCCAAATCCCCAAATCTCTTCAACTTGGTGAGTTCAAGTGACCGAGACTGGGAGATTATCCCTATTGGTCATAAGGTCATTTTTAAAATTCCAACAAAAAAAATATCCTTCCTCAAGAAGGCACTAAGCTGAGTTTAGAATCAAATCTACAAATATGAAATCTTAACTCCTTCAATAAGTCTATCAAAGCAGAAAGCAAAGACCGAAGAAAATTCTTCTTCAGCAATTCCAATCAAGCAGAAAGCAAAGGACCGAAGAAGTCATCTCAATGTTCGTACAAAGCTAAAAACTGAACTAAGGGAGTTTTGTCATCAACATGTCCGTTATGCGCAAAGCACAGGACTGATGACTCTTCGTCATTGACCCAACACAAGCTCTGAGAGCTAGGTCGTCAGTAGATATCCTTCTACAAGCCCACAAAAGCAGAAAGCTATGACAGAAGGTAATTTTGTATTGTCTGACAAGTCTTCAAGACAATTCAGGACTTTCCTTCATCAAACCCGTCAAGGCATAAAACCAGGATAAAAAGAGACACAATATACAAATCCTCGAGATGAAATCTTCAATAAGTCTGTTAAAGCATGAAGCATAGGACCGAAGATATTCTCATCTCATCAACTCCATCAAGTCCGCTAAGACACGAAGTTAGGACAGGAGAAAAAAAAATACAAATTCTAAATTTCGAGATGAAATCTTCAACAAGCCCGTCAGAGCACCAAGCCAAGGACCAAAGACACTTCAAATCTTCTCGGCAAGTTGATGATGACAAGTCAAAGCATCTCCTTCATCTAGTCCATCAAGCACAAAGCATTGGACTAATGACAACTAGCCTTAATCGAAAGTGCTCTCTCAGTATTGGGAGGGATAATTAACTATAGGGGCTTGCGCCTATAGGAAACCTAAAACCATATTTAAAAAGTTCTCACTAAATGAGGATGAAATCTCTAAGTAGTGTCTTATTTACTATTCATCTGCTTTCTGAAATTTTTACTGACACTTAAAATAACTCTTTTCATCCAAAAGAGGTCGATGGCGAATTTTCGGATCCCACGCAGCAAAAATGACAACTTGTGATGTATTTAAAATCAGACAAATTAGCCAACTTTGAAGCACACTAAAATGAACTTGCCTCAAAATTTTATTCAAACATTGCTTTTCGTCAAATCAAACATCAATATTTCTAAAACTCGAGTATTTGGAATACTTTACACCCAAAACCCTTCAAACCAAACAACCCGAAGTCCTTTTCAAAAAAATTTCAGCTAAATCCAAATAATTTTATTCGTCAATCCTTGCCCATTATCTCGTTTGGCACAACATTTCAAACATTTACTTTCGAGATTGCTGCCATACATCTTTTTGGTAATAATTTTATGGTTGTTTCTTGAGAGTTTTTGTTATGAGAATGAGCTTTTCTTAGATAGATTTGGTCGAGTGTGGCTATTTCCTAACCTTTTGAAAAGGGGAAAAAAATCTATATACCCATAGTTTATGAATTCTGTTTCAGACCAAACAAACCCATAGTTGCATTGTTAGTTTTTACTTCAGAAGTTGGGTTTTAACATTCAAGTAGAAAGCTGCTTCAATAAAACTAGCGGTAAAAATAGCATATCCAAACATGTGCAAACACGACTCATTAATATAGTTTAAAGCCAAATGCCAAATTTTAAGCTTTATGACACAATGCTGAACATATACAGAGAACTTGAGGCAGATAAAGCTACAGTACAATATACTTTCCGAAGAGAAAATTTAAATGTAAATGAAATCCAAAATCTTATAGATTATAACATTTAACCCAAAACAAAAACCAAGGTTAAAGTCATAATCAGAATTTTCATTTCGGTTCGATATCAAGGTTTAAAATGGATCTTGCAAGAAGGCATAGACCAAATGACCTGAAAAACTAAGTAGAGAAATTTGAAGAATCCATTCGAGTTACGATGCAAGAAGAAATGAGAGCTGATGATTCGTAAGAAAAACAATAAATTGATGAATTATGTAACTTGAGGGATGAACAGCTAATAAGAAACATCGAACACTAACCCATCCTTCTGGCCAAATCCTGAGCCTGGAACTGTAGAAATACCAGTAGTTTCCAAGAGCTTAAGGCAATAGAACACATCAGGAGCCTTTCCAGCTTTTTCCGCAGCTTCAATTGCCTTGGGTGGCAAGCGAATTTGCGGAAATGAATACATAGCACCTGAAATAATTTTAAAAAAAACATGAAAAAACAATATTAAAGAAACTTGAAAAAACAGCTAAAAAGATGCAACATTGCTATTTAGATCTCATTACCTTCTGTAAAATTACAGACAACATTTTTGCAGCTATTAAATCCATTAGTCATTATATGAGCTCTTCTCCTCAGGGAATCTAAGATTGCCTTGCTACATGAGATCACAAAAACACTTCAATGTTAAGATGATTCAAAGTTTCTGAAACATCCAATGATGTGAAAGAAAATTTTGAAAAACAAAACCTTTTTTAACCGAAGAAATTACATATTATAAGGTCAACTGGTTAAGAAATTTAAACCTGACTACTGCACATTTATACACACCTCAAGTTCTCCACCAAATTTACTTGGGATAGAAACTATCTCATATATTTTATAAAGGGGGTATAAAGCTAGCTACGGATTGAGAGAAGAGTTATAGAAGGAGACAAACTATTAATACAAGAGCTAAATGGAATGCACACCTGGTTTTTTTTCCCTGAGTAGCAATACAATAAATAAAAATAGAATATATGATCTTATAATTAGGAGCTAAGATTTGAAACACTATATCATGACCTAGTTGATAAGAGGGATCATTATTCAACATGATATCACTTAGGGTTAGAAATTTTTAAGAATTGATTTTACTCCACTTAAGTGAAAGAGAAGTAAAGGGTATTTAAATAAAGTAATTTAATGGTGAGTAAATAAATTTGCATTTAGATAACAAGATTTGTAATTATATTTAAATTTATTTTCATGTGCTTCTGATAGTTATTAATCATTCATCAATATAAGTAGATTTGAATTCAACTTTGAATTTAATTATATGAGCCATGTGTCAGTTGTAGGATGCACCAAATGTTATGCAAACTACTTACATATACAGGTTAAATAACATTTTCTCATGCATTACTGACTTATATATTATTTTTTGAGGACTAAATTGTAAGATATGTATTTATCTAATAATATATATTAATAATAATTAATTTTTTAATTATACTTATAATGTAATTAAACCCATAATTAGCCGTAAATCACTGTTTCACTATAGTAAGGACGCATAAATGCACTTTTTGCGACATGCATTGGATTAGGGAAATTAAAATTTCGTCAATTGAGTTTAAAATACTCGATCCCTTCTTTTCCTTCGCATTTCCTTCTTTCCTTTGATTCGCCGGTTTGGCCCTTTCGCAAGAGGCAGAGAGAGGGGTCATGGGAGTCTGGAGGGATTGGTGGTGCGTTTGCGCTGCCGTAGCGTGAGGCCGAGCTTCTCCACCGCAAGAGCCGCATCCACAAGGCGGAGCGGGATTAATCTTTGTCTGAAAGCAGTAGCTCTGAGGAAATGAAAAATGAATAAGCTTTATTTCTTTTTTATATATATATAGATAGCTATTATTTGGTAAAAAAATTGAAATGATATTTATTATTTTTGTATATAAAGAAATTAATTTGAAATAAATTGAGATATTTTTATGGAATTAAATAAAGTATTAATAAATTTTGTTATGTTAGCTAATAAAGTGAAATGTGGAAGGATAAAATATTGGAAAACATTGAATTTATGGATTTTAATATATATATATTTGGTAACAATTTAATTGGATTAATTAATTGAGTTTAAATTAATTAAGGAATAAAGCTTTAATTATATTATTTTAAAGATTGAAAGAAAGATTATATTATTATTTTCTTTACGCGGGATTAAAGTACAAATAAGAAAGGTTGTGAAGCAGCTGACTATTATCGTGTTCAGTAAGTTTTAATAAATGATAATGAATCATTGTAAATTACTAGGTGATTGATTAGTTGTTTGAAATTTCAATTTTTGAAGCATCAAACTTTTTGAAATAATATTCGTATGAGGAAAAGTCTTGTTGATATTGTTTATGTGCGTAAGAAGTTTCAAACATCACATTTTGTGAGAAAAGTTCGCCACTTAGGTAAGATTTACAAATTCTAATACATATATGTTTATCCTTCTCTACAACATCATTTAGTACAATATTGATTGTCTACATTATATGTTTTATTTGAAACCAAGGCATATGCATAATTTCATATTTATGCTACTCAGTGATAAATTTATTTTGCTTCTTTATATTAATTAGTATATATTTTCAATTCATTTTTAGTATATTGCATATTATATTTCCATGAAAATATGGGCGCAACAACTTAAACTTATAATGTCATGTGTTAGTAATCGGAAATTGGTCAATATTATGATATTATCGAAAGAGACAAAAGGGTTCTGAGCAAAAGGTCTCAAAGGGTCCTCAAAATGTTATGATATGGGTAAAGGTCTCTATAGAAAGAAAGGACATTTCACATAATATATCATTATGATATGTTTGTCGATGAATGTGATAACTACAACATAAATTTAAAACTATTGAATATATATATATATATATATATATATATATATATATATATATATATATATATATATATATATATATATATATATATATATATATATATATATATATATATATATATATATATAATGTGTGTATGTAGTAATATCATGTTTTAAGTAGAAAAAATTGCTAATAAGCTATTGTGTTACTAGACAAACCAATGATTATGCACGCAACATTTATTTTAATTGTCTAGCCCGCATGCATATTAATATTCTACTATTCAATAATTCAAATATGTATTAGATTGTTTATCTTATTAAGTCATATGACTTAACAGTTGATTATAACTTTTTCAGGGAAGGGTAAGAAGAAGGTGGACGAGTGAGTTTTCTCCTTTTGGAAGTTGTGCGGGGAAAATATTGTAAATAAATTTTGAAGGTAAGTTCAGTAATTTTGAATAGTATTGTTTTGATATTCAGCGTTTTAGATGCTCTGTAGTTGATATGAAAAGTTTCAATTTGGGTTGTTTCCACTTGCTATGAATTTGGTAGATTTATTGTTTAAATGTTCTTATGATATGATGGATAAATTTAGACGACTACGTTGATCTTTTACACTATTATGTGGTATGTAAAGTTTTCAGAATAATTATTTAAGAAAAATTCAGTCACCTAAATTTACTCTCTTTGTTACATCTCTTTCAATGAGTCTTAAGTTATCATTTGAGATGTGACAGAAAGTGGTATCAGAGCATTTGAATTCAAATGATCAATTCGAGCATGATTTGATTTAAGAATGGAATATGATTTAATTTCTGGATAGTCATTTCGACCACGAGATCGAAATTCACGAAAATATTACTGGAGGGAAGCACCTTACTGAGAAAATGTACCCTAACTATTGTTGTGATGCAAATGCAAATAATGAAAATGATGATGCAAATGATGGAGAAAATGCAATCTTTTGAAATATGCAACCTATTGTACCACCATACATCTCGATTATACCAATTATTGCGATTGAGCAGAGTCATTGATGATATTGATAAGCGGTTATTATTTAGTTGCCATTATTCAAGGGAAGAGTAGATGTCAAGGTAGTTGAAGATTGGATTGTCTGAATTGAGAAAATTTCTAATGGGATGAAATGTCCATTAGATAGAAGAGTATCTCTGGCAGTATTTGTGTTGGAAGGGGAGGCAGAGCATTGGTAGAGGCCAACAGTAAAAATTTGCAGGCAGATCTATCGATCAAATTACCTGAGAAGAGTTTGAGCAAGTCTTTAGAGATTGGTTCATTCCTCCTTCAGCCAGACAAGCAATGCAGGAGAAATTTATAAATATGACACAAGGCAAAGAGTGATCCACTATGAGGCAGAATTTACATCCTTATTTCGTTATGCGCTGCAGTTAATTAGTACACCGAGTGAGAAGTATTATGGATTTCTCAGAGGATTGAGAGATCAATACAGACAACCTTTAATTCCACTTAGAATTAAGGATTTTGCAAAATTAATATAGAGAATTAAACTGTTGGAGCATGATATGAATATAATCAGACAAAGATGGGATATTGGCAGTAAGAGAAGACAGTTAGATGTTAGATCTGAGCAATTTAAAAAGTAGAAGTTCAGTCAGAAATCACAACAGCAGCATCAATCCGGACTGCAGCAACATCAACAAGGAGGCTAGACATCAGCACCAATTTGCACTGTATGTGGAAAAGCACATTCTGGGGAGTGTTTAGTAAATTCTAGAAGATGTTATCTATGAGGGGAAGTGGGTCATATCAAAAGCTGTCAGAAATTTTGGAGAGCAGAGAATTGCAAAGCGGAAGTGTATAAAGGTACAAAGCCTTCTATGAATAAATCATTTCAGAAGGATAAAGGAATAGAGTCTGGAGCTAATGTGAAGTCAATACCAGCTCGTGTTTTTGCCTTATCTTCCCAAGAAGCCAGAGAATCTTCAGAAGTGGTGACAGGTATGATAGTTATTTCAGATTGTCATGCTATAGTGCTTTTTGATTATGGTGCATCACACTCATTTATGTATGAGTTATTTTGTAATATATTGCACCTGACTTTTGTTTGTCTTACTTGGTGTTCGAATTTTATTGCCCTCTGGTGATTGTATGTTAGCCAACAAAATATGCACGGTTGACATTGTGATAGTAGGTAAAAAATTTTCCTCTGAATTAATTTTACTACCTTTAATTGAATTTGAAGTGATCTTGGGAACGGATTGGCTAACAAAATATTTTGCTACAATCGAGTGTTGGAAGAAAAGAGTTAGGTTTGATTTACCCACTGAAATACCGTTTTATTTTCTCTGTAATGAAGTGATAGCTTCTTTAATACATTCACTCAATGTTGACAAAACTATAAAAGCTGGTGATTTGATATTTTTAGTCAATGTAGAAGTGGTTAAAGATGCAGTTATTGATATCAAATCTATTTTGGTTGTGAATGAGTTTTTTGATGTATTCCCTGAGGAACTGGTTGGGTTACCTCCTAAAAGAGAGAGAGTTTACAATTGAAGTGCAACCTAGAATTACTCCAATAGTTAAAACACCTTACAGAATGGCTACTAAAGAAATGCAAGAGTTGAAAAGTCAATTATCTGAATTAATCGAGAAAGGTTTTATCATACCCAATTCATCTCTTTGGAGTGCACCAGTACTGTTTGTTAAAAAAAAAGATGGTTCCATGAGATTGTATATTGATTACAGAGAATTAAATAGAGTGGTTGTTAAAAATAAGTACCCTCTCCCTAGAATTGATGACTTATTTGATCAGTTGAAAGGAGCTTCTATGTTCTCCAGAATCGATTTGAGATCGGGTTATCATCAAGTCAAAGTGAGAGAAGGTGACATTGCAAAAATAGCATTTGGCACTAGGCGGGCATTACGAATTCTTAGTTATGCCTTTTGGATTAACTAATGCACCTGTAGTGTTTATGGATATGATGAATAGAATTTTCAAATCATATTTCAATCAATTTGTGATAGTATTCATTGATGATATATTAGTCTACTCCAAGAATAAGGAGGATCATGCCAACCATCTCAAAATAGTGTTAAACCTATTGAGAGAGCACCAATTATTTAGCTAAATTCTCTAAATGTGAATTTTGGTTGAAAAATATTGCTTTCTTGGGGCATATCATTAGTGGGGAAGGCATTTCTGTAGATTCAAAGAAAATTAGAGCAGTGGTAAACTGGCCGCGACTAATCAATGTGTCAGAAGTGAGAAGTTTTCTGGGTTTAACAAGTTATTATAGAAGATTTGTGCACGGATTTTCATATATTGTATCACCTTTATCCAGGCTTATGAGAAAGGATGTGAAATTTGACTGGACAGATGATTGCGAGCAGAGCTTTCTAGAACTTAAAAGATATTGATTACTCACAACAATCCCATCAGTACAAAATTTTCAAATTTATAGTGATGCTTCTTTAAAAGGTTTGATTGTGTTTTCATGCAAAAGAAGGTGATTATCTTGAAATATTAAAACCAATGAGGAAAACTATTCAACAAGATTTGGAATAGCTATCATTTTGCTTTGAAGATTTGGAGCAATCTGCGTAGATCAGATATTCTGATCATAAAAGTTTAAATACATTTTCACCGAAGAATTAAATTTGAGCGAAAGTTAATAAAACTGATCATCATAATATTATCTTGGAAAAGCCAATGTACTAATCAGGAGGAAAATCAAGTGAACCAACTTTGTTAAGAAACAATTAATTGATATATAGCTACAATTAAAACAAATTAGCAAGCACAAGTGATTATATATCATATGCTGACTTTGGAAGACAAAATTAAATTACATGATTTATAAAAATTAATGGATCAAATGTTAGCAGGTAAAAGAAAAGACATTATCATTGATGAACAAGGTGTGCTCTAAGTAATTCTAAATTGTGATTACCAAAATAGTAAATCTAATTCAAGATATTTTATTTGAAGCTCACAATTCTGGTTATGCAATTCATCCAGAAGCACAAAAATGTATGAGGATTTGAAAACACTCTTTTGGTGACCTGAAATGAAGAAGGATGTGGCAGAATATGTATCTAAATGCAAAGCTTGTCAAGTTGTCAAAGCAGAATATCAGAACCCAGTGGTATTCTTCAATCACTGTCTATACTAGAGTGGAAATGGGAAAATATAGCCATGAATTTTGTTACGAGTTTTCCTCGATCAAGACAAGGGCATGACTGTATTTGGGTAATCATTGATAGATTAACAAAATCAGTACACTTTTTGTCCATTCGATAAACTGATTCCATAAAAAATTTAGCCAGGTTGTTCATAAAAGAAATTATCAGATTGCATAAAATTTTAAAAGTTATTGTATCAGACAGAGATGGTAGGTTTACATCAAAATTGTGGAAAAGTATTCATGTGGGTTTAGGTACTAAACTATTTTAGCATTGCATTTCATCCACAAACAGATGGGCAATCTGAACAAACAATTCAGGTATTAGAAGATTTGTTGAGGTTGTGCATTTTGGATTTTGGCGGTAGGTGGGAAGATCATATACCTTTGATAAAGTTTGTCTATAATAATAGCTATTAATCTAGTATCCAAATGACTCCTTATGAAGCTTTGTATGGTAGAAAATGTAGGACTCCTTTGAGTTGGATTGAAATCGGAGAAAGACAGTTAATGGGACGAGTGGTTGATGGTGGTGAAAAGATTATAATTATCGAGCTGAAAGATGCACGATAACAACAAAATATTATGTCCCCAAGCATAAGATGATAGAATTTGAAGTGAGAGATTTTGTATTTCTGAATATCAGACCTATGAAAGGTATATCCAGATTTGGTCAAGGTGGAAAGCTGAGTCCTAGGTACATTGGGCCATTTAAAATTATTAAAAAAGTTATAAAGTTCGCTTACAAATTAGCTTTGCCGCTGATATACACAATATTTTTCACATTTCAATGCTTAGAAAATGGGTTACAGATGCAGACAAGTGAATATCACATAAGAAGATTGAAATTCAAAAGAATCTAATTTATGCAATAGACCCAGAAAGAATTGTGAAATTTGAATTTAAGATATTGAGAAATAGACAAATTCCTTTTGTGAAGGTGAAATGGAAAAATAAGCCAGAGAAAGAAGCCACTTGGGAAAGAGCAGCTGAAATGAAGCAACAATTTCCCTATCTTATTACTAGTCCTCAAAATTTCTTGATCAAGGAGGGGAGAATTATAAGGTATATATTTATCTAATAATATATATTAATAATAATTAATTTCTTAATTATACTTATAATGTAATTATACCCGTAATTAGCCGTAAATCACTATTTCACTGTAGCAAGGACGCATAAACGCACTTTCCACAACATGCATTGGATTACAGAAATTAAAATTTTGTCAATTGAGTTTAAAACGCTCAATCCCTTCTTTTCCTTCGCATTTCCTTCTTTCCTTCGATCCGCGAGAGACGAGAGGCGTGCAAGAGAGAGGGGTTGTGGGAGGATTTGGAGGTGTCGGCGAGTGCGGTTACTGCTCGGCGTCTACAGTGGGGCCATAGCAGCTTCTCCACGCAGAGGGCTGTCAAGTGGAGCGGTATCGCATGCTGTGTGGAAGCGCGGGTAGGGCTTGATTGAGGGAAATGAAAGGTAATAAGGTTTATTTTTTTTATATATAGATAGTTATTATTTGGTAAAAAAACTTGAAATGATATTTATTATTTTTGTATATAAGGAAATTAATTTGATATAAATTAGGATATTTTTGTGGAATTAAATAAAGTATTAATAAATTTTGTTATGTTAGTTAAAGTGAAATGTGGAAGGATAAAATATTGGAAAACGTTGAATTTATGGATTTTAATATATCTTATATATATATGTGTGGTAGCAATTTAATTGGATTAATTAATTTAGTTTAAATTAATTAAGGAATAAAACTTTAATTATATTATTTTAAAGATTGAAAGAAAGTTAATTATATTATTATTTTTTTAACCAGGATTAAAGCACAAATAAGAAGGGTTGTCGTAGGAAGCATGCGTGACAACTATCACGTTCACCTGTAAGTTTTAATAAATGATAATGAATCATTGTAAATTACTAGGTAATTGATTAGTTGTTTAAAATTTCAGTTTTTGAAGCATCAAGCTTTTTGGAATAATATTTGTATGAGGAAAAACAATGTTGATATTATTTATGTGCGTAAGAGATTTCAAACATCATGTTTTGTGAGAGAAGTTCATCACTTAGGTAAGATTTGCAAATTCTAATACAGATGTGTTTATCCTTCTCTGCAATGTCATTTAGTACAATATTAATTGTTTACATTGTATATTTTATTTGAAATTAAGACATATGTATAGTTTCATATTTATGCCACTCAGTGATAAATTTATTTTACTTCTTGTTGTATATCCATAATTAGTATATGTTTTAAGTTCATTTTTGAGCATATTGCATATTGTATTTCCTACTGTTGAAAATATGAGCATGCAACACATACATTATGTATGTTAATAATCAGGAAATTGATCAAATATTATGATATTACCTGCGTAGAAATTAGAACAAAAGGATTCCCAATGAAGCAAAAGGTTCCTCAAATGTTATGATATGGAGCAAAAGCTCATATAGAAAGAAAGAAATTCCGTAATGTATACATTATGATATGTTCGTCAATGAATGTGATAATTACACATGACATAAATATATATATATATATATGTTATGTAGTAATGTATACATTATGTTTCAGACAGAGAAGAATTGCTAATAAGCTATTGTGTTACTATACAAATCAATGATTATGCACGTAACATTTATTTTAATTATCTAGTCCGCATGCATATTAATGTTCTACTCTTCGATAATTCAAATTGTATTAAATTATTTATTTTACTAAGTCATGTGACTTAATAGTTAATTATAACTGTTTCAGGGAAGGGTAATGAGAAGGTGGAGGAGTAGGTTTTGCCCCCTTTTGGAAGTTGTGCGGAAAAATATTATAAATAAATTTTGAAGGTAAGTTCAGTAATTTTTAATTATATTGTTTTGATATTCAACGTTTTAGATGCTATAGTTGATATGAAAATTTTGATTAGGTATTTTGTTTCTTGTAAATTTGGTAGTTGTTTAAAATTGAAAATTTACTCTCTCACATCTTTCATGAGTCTTAGATTATCGTTTAGGATGTGACATAAATAACCAAATTTAAGTGTAGGCATTAATGTTATAAACCCTCGATTAAAACTAAGAATAATGAAGAAGTTCAAGTTATAAGGGAAAGCTAATTATCATATATTTTCAAATCTATTAGTCGGGTCCAATTTCAAGTCAACCTCTAAATTTCCACAAGGCCTATTTAATTAAGCTAAGTACAGAGAATGAACCAGTATACTTTTAAGAGGTACAAGTTCATAAGCTTAAGGATTCAGTATAAAAGATTCTAATTATATCACAAACATGTAAACTACAGACTTGATTCCTTCTTTCAAATATCCTCAAATGATGACTGATGTGCCTTTAGAAGCTCTAACAAGAAGATATACAAATAAACACAAAACCAATACAGGATGAGAAATAAATTAAAGCAATAGATAAAATAATACAATAATTTTTTTTATTTTATGAGATGTGAGAGAAAATGATCCACACCAACATCAAGTCTATGAAGGACATTAGTAATTTGACAAACTGGTGCAATAATAGCATGCTCTTCAGACAGGATGGAAACTTTCGCTAACAATTGCACTTCTACAAACATTTTGTGTTAAGAACAAACCTAAAGCAAAGCAACTTGATAGGTCTGCATAAAATTAGTATGAAACAAAAGTAGGCCTATCAGAGGCTACTTATCGAAGTTACCCTCCAGTTAAAAATATATATATATATATCATTTGAATGTCTATAGTCGAAAAGAGAGGATTTCTATCATCAAATAATAAAAATAGTTTTACATTAAAAAAACTTCCTGAGAAAATCATAATAGAAAAGAAGTCTGACAATAAATTTATTTTTCTGTATAGAATAAAGGCATAAAATTTCTTAAATATCTACAAAATATCAATAAGGAAGATATTATCCTTGCTACATTATTATATGGTTAATGTACATGAACTACTATAAACCATTCATACATTGCAGTTTCTTATGGAAGAAGTTGTGCAATATTTACCCAAAAAAATAAAGGAAGAAGTGGATAAAGAAGAGAACTAAATAACTGAACAATAAATAATTTATGCTTTTAGATTGTTCCCTCAAGAACATTAAGACTAAGAGAAGGTTTCTAAGATCCGAACCTCTCAGTAATGTATTTCAAGTAGGAGATATCACCTGGCTTTGGAGGATTTACCATCAACCCTAGCTGAAAAGCAAAATAAACATTTCTTAAAGTGCTCTCTTATATGAGTAAAACAAACACATTAAATTACAAGAAAATCTTTAGCTTTCAAATACCCACAATTTTCTATGGTAGATCAATAGTTTTGAGGTTTTATTAAGAAATATATCATAAAATCATCCTGTCAATGCAGGGTTTCAGGACTGATTCTACACAGCCATTTATCTTTGCAAAGCTGTTTTTGTGTTCTAGTCCACAACTCTCAATCATAATGTTGGTAACACAATTACTGCTCTAAGCCCACGCTCTTAAAAAATAAAGAAGTAAATTGGTGAAGTAAAATCACTTACAAAAATCTGACCAGGAACATTGGGGCTCAGTGAAATTGAAGCAACTTTATAAATTTCATCGACGGTCTGTTGGAAACACAGAGAACATACATTCAGTATTAGCATATAATCGTCAAGCTATATGGATTGTTATTAGCAATTGTAGTCTCAAAACTAAAGATCAAACATGTTATGCAAAATTATTTGGAAGCTTTAAAAGCATTGATAATTGGACCAAGTCGGAGACCCAAAAATACACGGACAATGGAGAAACCACCTGGCAGTTAGAAAAGGCCTGCTTTTTCTGTTTTTCATCTCAAAAATTAAACAACAACTCAGAAACAAAATTTTGGAATTTCTATAAAATTTGAAGCACAACATTCAACTTTATTTGCTAAAAAAAAACTAAAAAAGTAATCCTCCAAATGCTAGTAGAAAAGAGAGAAGGCTAAACCTGCAGAGAAAGATTAGTCATCTCAAAGTATCCTCCACGCTGTCCACATTCTCCCCAGTATCCTTTTGAAACAGTGTGAAAGGAAACAAGCTGCACCTCCTTGCTAATAGGTGGACCCATATCCAACAATATCTAGCATCCATTGAAGAATATTTTGGATTGATAAAAGAGCTCAAAGAGGCTGTAAGTAACCCCCACCACCACCACCCACACACATCAAAAAGAGAGAGATAGCACAGTGCTTGACCGAGGAAATTACCTTTCTAGCACTTATGAAGGGTCGCTCATCCTGATAAATATTTTGTTGATAAACTTCATCTGCAAGAAGGACTAAGTTCTCCTTATAGCAAAATAATATTATTTCCTTTAAATTGGCTTCACTGAGACATTGTCCAGTAGGGTTTCCGGGGTTTATGATCACCATAGCTCGAATCTGAAACATCAATAAAAAAAAATCAGCTTGACTTAGAAATACACATTCCAAAAGAGCTACGATCAATATGTGGATGTACTTGGGCTAAAAGACATTTGAAACAGATAGAAAAATAAAATCACACATAATTTGATGCAGAGTTTCAAGTTTATATTTTATAGTCATCGTAAGGAAGGTAAAATAGTCATGTTGCATAATTATTTTAGCTTTAGGTGAACTTGTAATAAGTGATGTTATATATTAAGTCCATAACTTGCAACATTTGAACCATATTTCTAATAAATTGAAGTGCCCAGATAGGTACTTAACAGAGAAAACAACATTTGGCTTGCAATAGTTGAATGCATGCACTATTAGAATAGAAATAAATCCCAAGATGGTTCCTTAACCATCTGCATGTGGCCAATATAGTCCCAAAGTGTCACATTTCACTAACTTAGTTCCTGATTTTACAAAATTTATTCAAAATGATCCCTCATGGAATGGTGATACAAAATTGATTTGAATTTAGTCCCTAACCTATACAAAAATTGATCCAATTTAATCCTCAATGTACCATTTAGGATCAATTTTGTATAGTCAAGTACTAATTTGGAGAAATATGATACTCTGAGACTAAATTGACTAGATATAAATAACCTGAGGACCATTTTAGATTTTAGCCCATTATATTATAATAGAGCAAGAGCATGAGAATAAAAATAATCATAATAAAGACAAATAAAAACACACAAATTTGCATGATTTAATGAGACCCTCCCACATTTATGGTCACATCAAGATCAAATAGTTTCACTAAGCTTCAAAAGAGAACATCAAGAATTTCTTTTAATACATAAATGCTTTAGAGTTACCACTTTGCAAAATGCATCCATTGATTGAAGTGAAAAGCATACACTTCCCATGGTTGATGCTAAACAACCTATTCTTGTAAGAAACAAAGAATAAAGTGGAGGTGGAAGTCAATAAAGATAATTGATGTAGACTTCTTTTTCTCTACCAGCAAAACATATCAGACTCCTACTATTATGTCACTGAATGAAAGCCACTAAAATCCTTTTACCTATTCTCTCTGTTGATACAAAGAGCCTGACTACCCTCCCCTCACTTTCTCTTTTTATCCATTTTCTTTGCTTTTGTGACAAAAGAGTTTACTTAAAGGGTTGATAAGGCCATTTATAATTAATTAAAAAATCACTTCAAAGATCAAAAGATTTTAATAATATCAAAAGAAAATATCATAGCCCACAAAAAATATTTAAACATGTCTTTGCAAATCTCAATTAGATATTTATAATAGATGGGAGATCTTGAAATTATCTTATAAAGATTTGATGAGGGTAGGATACTAGCTTTGTCATGAAACTCTTTAAACCTTTCACTCATTTGGCTTAATATTTGTTCCATACATTTAAATTTTTCTATACATTAAAGGCATATCTTACTATCCTTTTATTTATGATGCTAGCAAGACAACCAAGAATTAATTGCAAAATCTCCACAAAATTTATAAGATTTTCATAAAATTTACCAAAGCAAAAAAGAAACTCGTAGCCTTCCAAAAGAATTCAAACATATCTTTACAAATCTCAAATCTAAATTTATAATAAATGATAATTTCAATCATATCTTCTAAGGATTTGATAAAGTGAAATTTTAGCTCTAAAATTTTAACACGCATCATAAATTCAGAAAATATATGGCACATTCTAAATAACTTGCTTGAGTTGCAACTTCAAGTAAACATGTTGCAAGTGCGACAAAGTCATGAGTCCTTTACTTTGCATTGTTAGGATGGTGTTAATTGTTTGGAACAAAGAGAGCCATGAGTTTTAGATGAGGTTTGTGTATATCACCCATGAAGGCAAAGCAAAGATGCAAGATTCTTCATGATAAACAAAATTATGAATAAAATAAGACCCTTGGCCAAAAATGTAATTTATTGTAGAAATGGAGGAAAGTAGAGACCACCACCCTACTTCAACACCAAGAGTTCATACCATTATGGATGAATTGATCAAAATTACTAAGATAGGTCTCAGGTGGACCTTCTCTACCAGCACTTATGCCTATGGCATGCCCTTTTTGTGGTAATAACGTGTATGAGATCACAAGTTCCCACTATCAACCTTATTCTCTAATAACCACTATCAAGATTATTTTGCTCCTTTTACGCGCTTCGCATGTGATATGGATGACATAACCAGTAAAATAAAATTGAGGTGCATTTCATTTAATGTTAGTTTCGACTTGGAGATTCAAGCTAACAATTTAATGGGCATAAAAAAACATATATTTTTAGTGGCAAGAAATGTCTCCAGACCATCTTGTCTAGTTTGTTAAATGAAGTTCAATGAAAAAGTTAAAGTTAAATCTATTGGATCAAATCGAGGCAATTTTTTTAGGTCTGGTCAAAAACATGTAGGTGGGTTGGAAGAAGAAAGAGATGACTATGAAAAGGTATCTCTAACTTTCAACATTGATGATCTACTTGTGGAAAAAAAAAGCAATGATCTTTCTTTAAGGTTCTCTATATTCAGGAGTTTCATTTCCAACCCTTTAAAATCAAATCATTGCACGATTCAAAATTAAACCTTGGTCTCCATATTTTCATATGAATCCTCGCTAGGTTTAGATCTTTAAGAAATTTTTAAGGTGCAATATTTGTTGGTTTCTCAAGCCATTCAAAAAGGAGATGACATTAATGATTATCATGATCATCAACATTGTTAACTCCCTCTCATGGGTGTTAGACTATATCGCTTCTCATTCCACAAATCATATGTATTGAATTAAACAAGCTAGAGATAATTTATTTGACTAGAAACAACTTAATCAAAAAGTATGGTTATATTTAGCTACCAAAATGTAATGGACTGAAATAATGCACTGTCGGTTGGTCTATAGATGAAATGCAATGTTCAGATGAATTAAAATGAAAAATAGGTAATAAGAAAAAAATGCTCACATTTATCCCTTTAGTGCGCGCCATTGCTACCGACTGTTTAACACTGTCCAAGTCAAGACCCCAATTTACTTCTTCCAATAAATAATATGGCACAAGGGAGCCACCAAATAAGGATATTGTAGCCGAATAAAGAGGATATTGTGGAACTGGCACTAAAATCTGCATTCGTCGGTGTTAGGTGGAGAACCACTGAGTTTATTCAAATTAACGCACCCAATTTCACATTCCTGCACAAGTATCATACTCTTAAAAAAATGATGTAGAAATCATACCCCATCTCTATCATTTCTGATAATAGTATTTAGAATCTGCATAACACCTTTGCTTGCACCATCTGTGAGAAATATAAGTTCTGGATCACTGTAACAAGTAGATTGCATAAAATTAATAGTAGATCACATAAAATCAATAGCATGGAAGCTCTAGTTCAATCTCTAAAATCCTAGTCTTTACATCTGTTTAATATCTATTAGATTACCTAGGATATCCATCGCGCCTCTTAATAAACTCAGCAATTTCCTTCCTTATACCAGGAAGACCTCGAGAATCACTATAAGCGCCTAATAATTATAAATATGAAGAGAACATTTAGCATCTTTTGTGTTTTAGAAGAAATCTCAGGTAAAACATGTACAAAAGAGAGATAAGAAGATACAAATAATGAATAAAGTGATGAAATCATTATTTTTTTACTGCCTGACCATGGAAAAAAAAAAGTTTACGATGAAATACCAAGGCCACCAGAAGTCAATGAAAGGTAATGTTTGGCTTTTGCAATGGCATCAGCTGGAAATAAGAGTTCCACATTCGGATCATCTAGAAGAAATGGAGCTTGGCAGAGTGCTACCACCTGAAACAATGTTTTTTTTAATAGTTGAACCTTCTAAACACATAAAATGGTAAGAGCTGAAAAAGAAATGAAAACTCAATCATATTTTGTCTTCAACTAGAATAATAAATAATAAAAGATTTCTGTCTATGACTAGGCCGGAAGAGAATTTTATGAAGTTAATTTCAAATATTTTTTAAGGCCAGCAAAGATGTGTTAAAAAATAAACCTGGCGAGGAAATGTCAATGGCTTCTGCCCTAAAGCATGAGGGTTGCCAACATTTGTGAAAATTATCTGCAGAATTGATGGAAAAAGGTGTCAGAATCAAATGCTTGAGAAGTATGAATTATTTTTATACATATTGTAAAAGTATAAGTATAAACCAAGTTACCAGCAACAAAGTTACATCAGGCCTTTATGTGTGAGTTAAGAAATAAATAATCATATTAAACACGATGCTATAACACAATTAATCTATAGGGTGCTTGAATACAAAATTATAACTTCATTACTTGGAGATTAAAAGTAGACACTGCTAGATTAAATTTGCTAAAGAAAGTTTAATATTCATCGCTCGTTGAAGGCTACTTTTGTAAACACCAGAACCAGAACCATCAATTGTGCATTGAATGCTACTCTAATAAGTTCCTGAACTACCTTCCCAAATCCATGCATGCATCATGTAGTCATCTTATAACAGGTTTACATTTCCATTTAAAAACAGTCTTTAAATGAAGTTTAATAAAACATGTTTCTCCACTTTACAGTTCCATAATAAAGGTTGTTGCCCTGCGAATGGAGCTTCTTCAAAAAGTTTGTATGTTGAATTGTTTGTTTCTGGTGTTCAAACAATGGGCTTCTAGTTTTAATGGAGGCAACCAGACAGATAGAGCTCCATACATGCTGCAAATCCAATCACACTAGCATTCTTTTCTGAAAGCATGTAGTTCATATTTAAAAAACAGAAAACTTCCATTAGCATTTGCCAGGATTCTGCCCTGAATACCATACACCGCACTTTCCACAGCAACAGAATTGTACTCAACAACAGTTAATTGTGAACACAGCTCCATTGTCCCAAAAATTTTGTAGGCCCATTAAATCTGTCCATCTATTAGGGTTAAGAAGGTTATGTGTTGTTGACTCCAAGTTGTTGATTGCACCAAGTATATTGTGTACATAAGAATGATAGGTTTTTGACAAATAAAGTTCACAAAAAATAGAATTTATATCTCATGTAACACATAATAATAATGAATTGAGGAAGATGATTTATAAATCCAAACCCAAACTATGCTCTCATGCATTAGAAGATGAATTTCACTGAATATCTACCTTTATATGCTTGACAAGCAATTTTAGATAAGAAAGCATAGTGACTTTTCAGTCTGCTCTCTTTTTAATGTTTGCTTTACAGTCTATAAATAATTGCAATATTTTCCAACCATCTTTTGTTAGAAGACTTCTCATCATATGCTGACTGAACAACCAATTTCCATCACCTCAAAGAAAAAAAATGCACTAATTCTCATCCTTTTCAATTAAAATCTCTTCGTGAGCTCACAGATACACCACCAATCTCCTTTTCAATCCAATCTCCGGGCATGCAAACCAACGTCCAAAAAATACACCACCAATCAACACAAGCCTGTCATGGAAATGAGAACTTCTTAAGTATTTGTTTTTCCACCTCAAAGTCCGCAGGGTGGAGTTATTATGGCGTAGGTGAAGATCAACCCAAGAACTTCACAAAAAAACTTCCACGGCCCTTGCTAACCGGACTAGCTAGCACCCATAAAAGCTCTAAAATACTACTTCCTGATCAGTAGTGCCAATGCAAAAAAATAGAGAGATTCATAGTGTTAAACGTTAACCGACAGCAAACAAATCCATTGACAACACAACTCACCTGAGAAGTGAAAGCAAGTCTTACCAACAAAAAAATGAAAAAAAAAAAAAAAAAAAGAAGAAAGGAATACCTTTTTCCCTTCCTTCTGAAGATCGGAAGCCCTCAGATAAAGCTCGCCCCTAACTGCATACGCCACCTTCTTCACATTCTCGTTCAGGGATTCATAGTCCAATGGCTTAGGGGGCATGATTGCTTACTCCACTCACAAAGACCTATGATTACAGTAAAGATCCTGAAAATAGCAAGTAATCAAGAGCTAAGCAATAGCGAAAAGGCCACATCTAGCACAACTCAACATACTAAACTGAGATATCTAAAAAAGCCACCTTAAAGCCAGGCAGGGCGTTCAATGGACAGTTGAGAAGGGCGAAGCAATGGAAACTAAAAGATGGGGAATCCGCGTGGATAACAAGTCGCACTGCAGCCTCTCCTTTTGTCTGAAAAGAAGAGGCGGCATATGTACATATATATAACAAGGGATTTGTGATTTTGCAATATTCCAACTTCAATATCGATCTCAAAGTGCGAATGTCAAAAAAAAAAAAAATGGCTTCAGGTATTGCGAGGATAATGGATTCGAGGATTGAGTGGAAGAGAGGGGGAGAGAGAGCGCAGAGCACGACAGCGAAAGATTGGCGAAGGCTTGGCGAAGGCTTGGCGGCCAAATCTCGAGAAGAACATTGTCATATTTGTAAATATAAAATTTTAAATATTATATATGTAAATGCATAAAAATTATGTATTATGTAGATAAATTTCTCAATGTTATTGGCAGCAAATAAAATTTAATTCCAATAGATTTTAATTAAAATTTTCAATTTAAATTTATTTAATCTTGAAATGACAAAAATTTTAAAAACACCTTCATGACTAATTTTGTTTACTTTTAATAATTTATTTAACTATTTCTTTAAATATTGAAAAATTATGGCAATGCAAATTTCTTAAATTGATAAAATCATATGAATTATGGGAGCAATAAATTCTAGATTTGGCAAATGAAATTTATCAAAATAATAGAATTTTTAAAATTTTCAAAGCATCTAAGCATCTGGTGCGGTGGTTGAGGGTTTCTCTCCGACATGTTTTGTGCTGCTACATCGTCTTTTGACTCACAAAAAAAAAAAAAAAAAAAAAAACAATCAAAGTCCCATTAGAGGCTAAACTAGATTTTAATTACTTCCTAGCTTTTGTCGAGTAATATCTAATCTACTGATCGATGTCCTCGTTGATCGACGATTTAAAGGTTTAGATGCGTTGTCGATTGATGTTATCTCTTCTATATATCCATTTGTCATTAGTTCGTCCTTAAATTTAACATCACTCGTTAAATGTTGATATCAATATCAAATATTATTTTTTTCTCAATACATCGAATATATTATTATTATTTTATTTTCATCGCCTCTTATTTAGGTCTTATACTTTATCTTCATCAAATACTTTTTTTTTCTTTTAAAGATTTTTCACATGAAATATCTATTACTTGCATATGTGGGATTATTGTATATCTACGATCTAAAAATTCTTGAATATTACACATAAGTACAATAATGTAATACTACTTACCTAACTTGTGATCTTGTTGTAACCTTTTTGTCATAAGGACTAAATAGAAAAATATATTTATATTGTGTTATATTTGCTATGAATTTATATTATTTGATATATGAAATATGGGTTAAGATCTTTTCAACCTCTTTAAATAGTGGGATAATCCTACACAAGACTATTAGTAAAATGCTTTGCAATTGGATTATCTCTAATTATCATGATAATAGACTTAATTAACTATTCTCACAGCTTTATTATTATAAACCCTAAACTATCACGTTTCATTTGACTAAAACCTCTCTCTCTCTCTCTCTCTATATAGAGAGAAAGAGAGAGAGAGATCTACATCCAGTCATCCACTGAGAAGGCCCTTTTTTAATTTAAAAAAAAAATTAAGAAGATTTACATACATACCACATAATTCTCAAGTATTACATATTTAATACTTAAATTTTAATAATTACATATAACTCTTAAATCTTTAATATCACATGAAAACACCACTTTTATTAATTTTTTTGAAATAAAATACCTATTTTCTTAAGTAGAAAAATATTATTCATATAAATATAAAATTTTAAATATTAGATATATAAAATCATAAAAATTAAATCCATAAAACTTTTCCAAA